>OY720684.1:64325816-64673868 GCA_963170755.1 Amphimallon solstitiale | reverse complement strand
AACGTTTTTCTTTGAACGAGAGTGTTCCAGTGAAAATCTGTATAGATAGACCTATTAAATCCTGCGTTTTTCTTTGAACGAGAATGTTCAAAGACCTTTTAAATCCTGCTAAATCGACATTTTTTCGAAACTTTAATCGCGAATATCTCGGAAACGGTAAGAGATGGAACGTTTTTCTTTGAACGAGAGTGTTCCCAGTGAAAATCTGTATAAGATAGACCTATTAAATCCTGCGTTTTTCTTTGAACGAGAATGTTCAAAGACCTTTTAAATCCTGCTAAATCGACATTTTTTCGAAACTTTAATCGCGAATATCTCGGAAACGGTAAGAGATGGAACGTTTTTCTTTGAACGAGAGTGTTCCCAGTGAAAATCTGTATAAGATAGACCTATTAAATCCTGCGTTTTTCTTTGAACGAGAATGTTCAAAGACCTTTTAAATCCTGCTAAATCGACATTTTTTCGAAACTTTAATCGCGAATATCTCGGAAACGGTAAGAGATGGAACGTTTTTCTTTGAACGAGAGTGTTCCCAGTGAAAATCTGTATAAGATAGACCTATTAAATCCTGCGTTTTTCTTTGAACGAGAATGTTCAAAGACCTTTTAGATCCTGCTAAATCGACATTTTTTCGAAACTTTAAACGCGAATATATAGGAAACGGTAAGAAGTTTCGAAAAAATGTCGATTTAGCAGGATTTAATAGGTCTATCTTATACAGATTTTCACTGGGAACACTCTCGTTCAAAGAAAAACGTTCTATCTCTTACCGTTTCCGAGATATTCGCGATTAAAGTTTCGAAAAAATGTCGATTTAGCAGGATTTAAAAGGTCTTTGAACATTCTCGTTCAAAGAAAACCGCAGGATTTAATAGGTCTATCTTATACAGATTTTCACTGGGAACCCTCTCGTTCAAAGAAAAACGTTCTATCTCTTACCGTTTCCGAGATATTCGCGTTTAGAGATAGAACGTTTTTCTTTGAACGAGAATGTTCAAAGACCTTTTAAATCCTGCTAAATCGACATTTTTTCGAAACTTTAATCGCGAATATCTCGGAAACGGTAAGAGATGGAACGTTTTTCTTTGAACGAGAGTGTTCCCAGTGAAAATCTGTATAAGATAGACCTATTAAATCCTGCGTTTTTCTTTGAACGAGAATGTTCAAAGACCTTTTAGATCCTGCTAAATCGACATTTTTTCGAAACTTTAAACGCGAATATATAGGAAACGGTAAGAAGTTTCGAAAAAATGTCGATTTAGCAGGATTTAGTAGGTCTATCTTATACAGATTTTCACTGGGAACACTCTCGTTCAAAGAAAAACGTTCTATCTCTTACCGTTTCCGAGATATTCGCGATTAAAGTTTCGAAAAAATGTCGATTTAGCAGGATTTAAAAGGTCTTTGAACATTCTCGTTCAAAGAAAAACGCAGGATTTAATAGGTCTATCTTATACAGATTTTCACTGGGAACACTCTCGTTCAAAGAAAAACGTTCCATCTCTTACCGTTTCCGAGATATTCGCGATTAAAGTTTCGAAAAAATGTCGATTTAGCAGGATTTAAAAGGTCTTTGAACATTCTCGTTCAAAGAAAAACGCAGGCTTTAATAGGTCTATCTTATACAGATTTTCACTGGGAACACTCTCGTTCAAAGAAAAACGTTCCATCTCTTACCGTTTCCGAGATATTCGCGATTAAAGTTTCGAAAAAATGTCGATTTAGCAGGATTTAAAAGGTCTTTGAACATTCTCGTTCAAAGAAAAACGCAGGATTTAATAGGTCTATCTTATACAGATTTTCACTGGGAACACTCTCGTTCAAAGAAAAACGTTCTATCTCTTACCGTTTCCGAGATATTCGCGATTAAAGTTTCGAAAAAATGTCGATTTAGCAGGATTTAAAAGGTCTTTGAACATTCTCGTTCAAAGAAAAACGCAGGATTTAATAGGTCTATCTTATACAGATTTTCACTGGGAACCCTCTCGTTCAAAGAAAAACGTTCCATCTCTTGCCGTTTCCGAGATATTCGCGATTAAAGTTTCGAAAAAATGTCGATTTAGCAGGATTTAAAAGGTCTTTGAACATTCTCGTTCAAAGAAAAACGTTCTATCTCTAAACGCGAATATCTCGGAAACGGTAAGAGATAGAACGTTTTTCTTTGAACGAGAGGGTTCCCAGTGAAAATCTGTATAAGATAGACCTATTAAATCCTGCTAAATCGACATTTTTTCGAAACTTCTTACCGTTTCCTATATATTCGCGTTTAAAGTTTCGAAAAAATGTCGATTTAGCACGATTTAATAGGTCTATCTTATACAGATTTTCACTGGGAACACTCTCGTTCAAAGAAAAACTTTCTATCTCTTACCGTTTCCGAGATATTCGCGATTAAAGTTTCGAGAAAATGTCGATTTAGCACGATTTAATAGGTCTATCTTATACAGATTTTCACTGGGAACACTCTCGTTCAAAGAAAAACGTTCTATCTCTTACCGTTTCCGAGATATTCGCGATTAGAGATAGAACGTTTTTCTTTGAACGAGAATGTTCAAAGACCTTTTAAATCCTGCTAAATCGACATTTTTTCGAAACTTTAATCGCGAATATCTCGGAAACGGTAAGAGATAGAACGTTTTTCTTTGAACGAGAGTGTTCCCAGTGAAAATCTGTATAAGATAGACCTATTAAATCATGCTAAATCGACATTTTTTCGAAACTTCTTACCGTTTCCTATATATTCGCGTTTAAAGTTTCGAAAAAATGTCGATTTAGCACGATTTAATAGGTCTATCTTATACAGATTTTCACTGGGAACACTCTCGTTCAAGGAAAAACGTTCCATCTCTTACCGTTTCCGAGATATTCGCGATTAAAGTTTCGAAAAAATGTCGATTTAGCAGGATTTAAAAGGTCTTTGAACATTCTCGTTCAAAGAAAAACGTTCTATCTCTAAACGCGAATATCTCGGAAACGGTAAGAGATAGAACGTTTTTCTTTGAACGAGAGGGTTCCCAGTGAAAATCTGTATAAGATAGACCTATTAAATCCTGCGTTTTTCTTTGAACGAGAATGTTCAAAGACCTTTTAAATCCTGCTAAATCGACATTTTTTCGAAACTTTAATCGCGAATATCTCGGAAACGGTAAGAGATAGAACGTTTTTCTTTGAACGAGAGTGTTCCCAGTGAAAATCTGTATAAGATAGACCTATTAAATCCTGCGTTTTTCTTTGAACGAGAATGTTCAAAGACCTTTTAAATCCTGCTAAATCGACATTTTTTCGAAACTTTAATCGCGAATATCTCGGAAACGGTAAGAGATAGAACGTTTTTCTTTGAACGAGAGTGTTCCCAGTGAAAATCTGTATAAGATAGACCTATTAAATCCTGCGTTTTTCTTTGAACGAGAATGTTCAAAGACCTTTTAAATCCTGCTAAATCGACATTTTTTCGAAACTTTAATCGCGAATATCTCGGAAACGGTAAGAGATGGAACGTTTTTCTTTGAACGAGAGTGTTCCCAGTGAAAATCTGTATAAGATAGACCTATTAAATCCTGCGTTTTTCTTTGAACGAGAATGTTCAAAGACCTTTTAAATCCTGCTAAATCGACATTTTTTCGAAACTTTAATCGCGAATATCTCGGAAACGGTAAGAGATAGAACGTTTTTCTTTGAACGAGAGTGTTCCCAGTGAAAATCTGTATAAGATAGACCTATTAAATCCTGCGTTTTTCTTTGAACGAGAATGTTCAAAGACCTTTTAGATCCTGCTAAATCGACATTTTTTCGAAACTTTAATCGCGAATATCTCGGAAACGGTAAGAGATGGAACGTTTTTCTTTGAACGAGAGTGTTCCCAGTGAAAATCTGTATAAGATAGACCTATTAAATCCGTGTTTTTCTTTGAACGAGAATGTTCAAAGACCTTTTAGATCCTGCTAAATCGACATTTTTTCGAAACTTTAAACGCGAATATATAGGAAACGGTAAGAAGTTTCGAAAAAATGTCGATTTAGCAGGATTTAATAGGTCTATCTTATACAGATTTTCACTGGGAACACTCTCGTTCAAAGAAAAACGTTCTATCTCTTACCGTTTCCGAGATATTCGCGATTAAAGTTTCGAAAAAATGTCGATTTAGCAGGATTTAAAAGGTCTTTGAACATTCTCGTTCAAAGAAAAACGCAGGATTTAATAGGTCTATCTTATACAGATTTTCACTGGGAACACTCTCGTTCAAAGAAAAACGTTCTATCTCTTACCGTTTCCGAGATATTCGCGATTAAAATTTCGAAAAAATGTCGATTTAGCAGGATTTAAAAGGTCTTTGAACATTCTCGTTCAAAGAAAAACGCAGGATTTAATAGGTCTATCTTATACAGATTTTCACTGGGAACCCTCTCGTTCAAAGAAAAACGTTCTATCTCTTACCGTTTCCGAGATATTCGCGTTTAGAGATAGAACGTTTTTCTTTGAACGAGAATGTTCAAAGACCTTTTAAATCCTGCTAAATCGACATTTTTTCGAAACTTTAATCGCGAATATCTCGGAAACGGTAAGAGATGGAACGTTTTTCTTTGAACGAGAGTGTTCCCAGTGAAAATCTGTATAAGATAGACCTATTAAATCCTGCGTTTTTCTTTGAACGAGAATGTTCAAAACCTTTTAGATCCTGCTAAATCGACATTTTTTCGAAACTTTAAACGCGAATATACAGGAAACGGTAAGAAGTTTCGAAAAAATGTCGATTTAGCAGGATTTAATAGGTCTATCTTATACAGATTTTCACTGGGAACACTCTCGTTCAAAGAAAAACGTTCTATCTCTTACCGTTTCCGAGATATTCGCGATTAAAGTTTCGAAAAAATGTCGATTTAGCAGGATTTAAAAGGTCTTTGAACATTCTCGTTCAAAGAAAAACGCAGGATTTAATAGGTCTATCTTATACAGATTTTCACTGGGAACACTCTCGTTCAAAGAAAAACGTTCTATCTCTTACCGTTTCCGAGATATTCGCGATTAAAGTTTCGAAAAAATGTCGATTTAGCAGGATTTAAAAGGTCTTTGAACATTCTCGTTCAAAGAAAAACGCAGGATTTAATAGGTCTATCTTATACAGATTTTCACTGGGAACCCTCTCGTTTAAAGAAAAACGTTCCATCTCTTACCGTTTCCGAGATATTCGCGATTAAAGTTTCGAAAAAATGTCGATTTAGCAGGATTTAAAAGGTCTTTGAACATTCTCGTTCAAAGAAAAACGCAGGATTTAATAGGTCTATCTTATACAGATTTTCACTGGGAACACTCTCGTTCAAAGAAAAACGTTCCATCTCTTACCGTTTCCGAGATATTCGCGATTAAAGTTTCGAAAAAATGTCGATTTAGCAGGATTTAAAAGGTCTTTGAACATTCTCGTTCAAAGAAAAACGTTCTATCTCTAAACGCGAATATCTCGGAAACGGTAAGAGATAGAACGTTTTTCTTTGAACGAGAGGGTTCCCAGTGAAAATCTGTATAAGATAGACCTATTAAATCCTGCTAAATCGACATTTTTTCGAAACTTCTTACCGTTTCCTATATATTCGCGTTTAAAGTTTCGAAAAAATGTCGATTTAGCAGGATCTAAAAGGTCTTTGAACATTCTCGTTCAAAGAAAAACGTTCTATCTCTAATCGCGAATATCTCGGAAACGGTAAGAGATAGAACGTTTTTCTTTGAACGAGAGGGTTCCCAGTGAAAATCTGTATAAGATAGACCTATTAAATCCTGCTAAATCGACATTTTTTCGAAACTTCTTACCGTTTCCTGTATATTCGCGTTTAAAGTTTCGAAAAAATGTCGATTTAGCACGATTTAATAGGTCTATCTTATACAGATTTTCACTGGGAACACTCTCGTTCAAAGAAAAACGTTCTATCTCTTACCGTTTCCGAGATATTCGCGATTAAAGTTTCGAAAAAATGTCGATTTAGCACGATTTAATAGGTCTATCTTATACAGATTTTCACTGGGAACACTCTCGTTCAAAGAAAAACGTTCTATCTCTTACCGTTTCCGAGATATTCGCGATTAGAGATAGAACGTTTTTCTTTGAACGAGAATGTTCAAAGACCTTTTAGATCCTGCTAAATCGACATTTTTTCGAAACTTTAAACGCGAATATATAGGAAACGGTAAGAAGTTTCGAAAAAATGTCGATTTAGCAGGATTTAATAGGTCTATCTTATACAGATTTTCACTGGGAACACTCTCGTTCAAAGAAAAACGTTCTATCTCTTACCGTTTCCGAGATATTCGCGATTAAAGTTTCGAAAAAATGTCGATTTAGCAGGATTTAAAAGGTCTTTGAACATTCTCGTTCAAAGAAAAACGCAGGATTTAATAGGTCTATCTTATACAGATTTTCACTGGGAACACTCTCGTTCAAAGAAAAACGTTCTATCTCTTACCGTTTCCGAGATATTCGCGATTAAAGTTTCGAAAAAATGTCGATTTAGCAGGATTTAAAAGGTCTTTGAACATTCTCGTTCAAAGAAAAACGCAGGATTTAATAGGTCTATCTTATACAGATTTTCACTGGGAACCCTCTCGTTCAAAGAAAAACGTTCTATCTCTTACCGTTTCCGAGATATTCGCGTTTAGAGATAGAACGTTTTTCTTTGAACGAGAATGTTCAAAGACCTTTTAAATCCTGCTAAATCGACATTTTTTCGAAACTTTAATCGCGAATATCTCGGAGACGGTAAGAGATGGAACGTTTTTCTTTGAACGAGAGTGTTCCCAGTGAAAATCTGTATAAGATAGACCTATTAAATCCTGCGTTTTTCTTTGAACGAGAATGTTCAAAGACCTTTTAGATCCTGCTAAATCGACATTTTTTCGAAACTTTAAACGCGAATATATAGGAAACGGTTGTAACGAAGCTCCTTCGTTAATTGAGTAAAATATCATTTATTTTCGTTTCATATCTATTTTGAATTGCAATTTTCAAATTATATATGTTTAATATTTTATTCAACCGTTCATTAACCGTTATTTTTCATGTTATGAATATTTTGTAATTAGTATACTATTTTATCTATTCATTTCTTTGGCGTTCGCGCTCTTAAATTATCCGTAGACGTCACGATTATTTTTCGCGCGTTGCTACGTCATATTTACGTAGGAGGACCCCACTCTGCGTACTTGTTTTTCTTGGCGAGACGACCATATAAAAGCGCCGTCCCCGGTCAAAACGTGGACAGAGAGATTTCATCCTTCCAACCGTTCCTGACGATAGCACTTAGGCCTATTTGTCGTGAGTGTTATGGTACCGTCCTCTTTAATCTAAGCAGGCCCATTTGTCGTGCTTTGATTAAAGATCCATTGAAGCAGGCCAATTTGTCGTGCTTCAATCCGTAAACCGTCTCCTTTAATCTGAGCAGGCCCATTTGTCGTGCTTTGATTAAAGATCCATTGAAGCAGGCCAATTTGTCGTGCTTCAATCCGTAAACCGTCTCCGTTAATCTAAGCAGGCCCATTTGTCGTGCTTTGATTAAAAAAGATCCGTAGGAGCAGGCCAATTTGTCGTGCTTCAGTCCGTAAAACCTTTTAATTTCAGCAGGCCGATTGTCATGCTGTAATTAAGTACCTTTTCTTTTAATTGACGTAGGCCAATTGTCATATCTCAATTAAAAGTATTCCGAAAACCGTAGACCAGATTAACTAATTTTAAATTATTTTCCAGACACTCGTAACGTCGTAATAAGTTATAAATTCTCGCACGTAAATTTCTTTATCTCCGAACTTATGTACAAATCACGTATTACCGCGAAATAAACATTGCATTTTCCCCGCCGTAACTCTGACCGACCGCGCTTTCTGCGATACCCGACAAATTTCACCGTTAATCGTTAGTAAAGCCCGGACAATGTTTTAAAGATGATAATAATTTTCTTTTATTGTGAAAACACTGAATATAGAATTATTCCTAATGTAACAAGACCTGTTGTATTTTCTATCACTGATAAATTTGAAACACGAATGTAATTTTTTGTTATAGAGTAAATATTTTATTTATAGACCGTTGACTGCGATTTTAATGTTCCGTTTTGATTTGTTTCATATCATTATTACGTCGTAAGCATGTAGTTATTGTAAATATGTTTATTGTATTTGTATGTATATAATTTTGATTATAATAAACACAATAATATAAAATTCGTCTGTTGTATGGTATATCGATAGGTTAATTTTATTCATGCTTTTCAAAGGTAAACAAACATCCGTCATAGCATCAAAATAAGAATATTAGATGGTAAAGAAACAAAGTAGTACGTACCCATGTAAATAATCTCGACTAGAGCTGGTTCGTGATACGTTTTTTTTAGATTCACATAGTCACTTTCACCCAGTAGCACGAGAAGTCATTTTAAATTGTTCTTTTGACGTATCCCCTACCGTTACGTTAGTTGGCTCGTTTACCGACATTAATCTGTGGATATGTGCTATAGCATTATGTAAGTATAGACTTCCCAACGTGCACCCGCGTCTGGATGAGAAACTACTATCAGTGAGCACTGAATCTAATAATTTAAAAGAGAAAGAAAAATAGATAGTTATTTAGTTTTTTTTTCTTGGCATGCGGTGGTTTCCCGTTAACTCCGAAAATAATTAACCGCAATTATCTATAAATTAACCACTGCATGACAAGATGGCGCCCAGCCGTGTAGGCCTTTGTTTTTAGTATAAAAATAAATTATTTCAAGTAAGCAAAATTAAATTAGGTAAATATAAATATTGAATTTTATGATAGACCGTAACCAGTTCAATTATAGTTTTGCTTTGAAAGGATATAAAGTATAAATTTTACAAATAGATAGTGATACAAATAATACAGGTTCTATGTTAAATATTAGGAATAAAAGAATAAATAAATAAATAAAAACAGGAATATAATTTTATTCGGTATATAATTTTGTATATTACAATTTCAAACAATGACGGAGCCGGATAAGACGGATAAAACGGAAAATCCGACTTCTAGTGGGACTATATATAATCTCAAAAAGGAGGATTTGAACGCAATTACGAAAGCCTTAGGTTTAGACGCTTCTGGTACAGTAGATGAGGTACGTAAACGCCTTAGCGTATTTTTGAAGGAATTTAAGCAAGGCTCCGCGACTAAGGGAAATCTTCACACAGTTTGTAGGCGCGAAAACCGACAAATCTCCAGCTGCGATCTGCGACTGCTTAAGGAAGTGGGGTTTACACTTCAACGGTAGTTCGGACGCTGTTTTATTTTTAGAAAGGATCAATGAGTTGCAAATGTGTTACGAAATCACAGACGAACAGATGCTTACTGCGCTGCCTGAATTATTTAAAGATAAAGCACTTTTGTGGCTACGGAATAATAGGTCACTTTGGGGTACGTGGGACGAGTTTTTAGAAGATTTTAAACTTCAGTATCTTCCACCACGGTATGAATTATCAGTAGATTTGGATATACGGTCCCGTCTACAAAAAAGTAATGAGTCTTTTAAGGACTATTTAACCGCAATGTTGACATTGATAAGACGCGGCAGAGCGATGTCCGAGGAGGAGAAAATAGAGCGCGTGTACAATAACATGTCGCCTGCGTATAAAATGTACGTGCGTCGGGACGCGGTACAGTCACTCAGACAACTGTCTAAAGCTACTGCCGAGTTTGAGTTGCTTCAGGAGGAGCAAGCCCGATTTAATAAGGTAAATAATGAAACCCGTTCACCAGAAAAATCATCTGGTGCTAAACCCGGTACTTCTTCGATAACGCCGCGTTCACATCAGTTATCGTACGTGGTACAAAATCCAAAGCCTCGCGAAGTTCGTACACAACCGGCACCAACGCAAAAGTTATCACATCCAGAACGACGTTGCTGGAATTGTGGAAAAGAGGATCACATGAGAGCAAATTGCAGGAATCCGTTTAAATTATTTTGCTCGCGTTGTGGAAAGTTGAACATACGATCCAAGGATTGTCGATGCCAGGGAAACTCCGAGAAGGGCGGTCTGCAGGCAAAGACCGTCCGTTCGCAATAACACCGCCGATTAAACGTCCGCAGATTCACGACAGGACCTCCACAGGGTCCGACAATCGCGTGTGGATCCGCGTTAATATTTTTGGACAGAGTTTGCGTGCGCTTGTAGACAGCGGCGCTACATCTTCATTTTTGTCTAAATCTCTAGTCACCCGCTTATTAAAAGAAGATGTCCGACGTGTCCTCAACCGTAAATCTAGAGTCCGCTTAGCAAATGGAGATATCGTAGAGTCACCTGGTTCTGTTTCTTTGCCCGTACACATGGGTAGCCGTATAACACATGTGAATTTTATAATAATGCCTAAAAGCCCGTGTTCCGTCATCTTCGGGATTAATTTTCTTAGAGAGATAGGAGCTGTCCTCGATTTTTCCAAGAGGAAACTGTATTTCAAAGGAGACGACGCAGTTATTTCCGCGAACTGTGGGCTCTCTGAGATGCAGGACCGCAAAGATACCGCTTTGAAAAAATTCCTGGAGGAAGAATTGGGAAAGTTTACTGTTGTGCCTGGCCGGACGAATCTTATCCGTCATACTATTCGACTAAAACCGGACGCAATCCCGATTAAGCAAAGGTATTATCCGTGCAACCCAAAGAAGCAGGCTTTGATAGATGCTGAGGTAGACAAAATGCTTTGTGACGATATCATTGAACCCAGTAATAGTCCGTGGAGTTCACCTATCGTAGTGGTCGCGAAAAAGAATGGTGGTGTACGTTTCTGCGTGGATTTTCGCAAAGTCAACGCCGTCACGATTAAAGATTCATATCCCCTGCCATATATTTCAAATATACTAGACAAACTTCGAAATAGTAAATATTTTTCAACACTCGATTTAAAGAGTGGCTATTGGCAGGTGGAATTGGATGAAGCTAGCAGACCCATTACCGCATTTACAATTCCTGGGAAGGGCCTGTTTTCGTTTAAAACACTTCCGTTTGGTCTTCATAGCGCAGGAGCGACGTTTCAGCGTTTATTGGACTCCATCATAGGACCGGAGATGGCAGAATACGCGTTTGTGTATCTCGACGATATAATAATCCTGGGAAAGAATTTCAACGAGCATTTGAAGAATTTACGCACTGTTTTTTCACGTTTGCGTGAAGCCGGTCTCCAGATACAGCCCGATAAATGCTCATTTGCCAAACGAAGCATAAGATATTTGGGTCACGTAGTCACGCCTGAAGGCATCCGCACCGATCCAGACAAGATAGCTGCGATTTTAAATGTACCGCCACCGAGAAATAAAAAGGAAATTCGTAGTTTTCTGGGGCAGACTTCGTGGTATCGTCGTTTTGTACCGAACTTTGCACGAATTACCGTTCCGCTGGTAAATTTGATCAAGAAGAATGTACATTGGGAATGGACGACGGAACACGAAGCCGCGTTTGCTGCTGTCAAGAAAGCCTTGACAGAGAGCCCTGTTCTCGCATGCCCGGACTTCACCAAACCTTTCCAGCTGCACACCGACGCCAGTGAAAGAGGTTTGGGAGTCGTTTTGATTCAAGAGATAGAAGGTACCGAAAGAGTGATAGCATACGCAAGCAGGACTTTGAGTAAGGCAGAGGTCAATTATTCTGTGACCCAGAAGGAAGCCCTTGCCGTTGTCTGGGGAATCAAGAAGTTCAAGTACTATTTAGAGTTTAACCAGTTCCTTATTGTTACCGATCACCAGTGTTTGAGGTTCTTGAATGATCTGAAGAATCCTTCCGGACGACTTAGTCGTTGGGCGATCGATCTCCAACAGTTCGATTTTATTGTGAAATACCGAAAAGGAGCCATGAATAATTTAGCTGACTCCCTATCACGCGCGCCGCTTCCTTACACGCATGAAAATGATGAAGACGCATGTGCCTTGCTCGAAGAAACGTCTTGCGCTTGGTACAACAAGAAAGTTTCTGATGTCCGCTCCGAACCTGCAAAACATCAAGAATATAGACTGGAAAACGGTAGATTATATAGACATATACCTGACGTGCATAATATGAGTGGAGTACGCGCTTGGAAGTTGTGCGTAGCAAGATCCGATCGAAACACCGTCCTGAAGGAAATTCATGACGCTCCAGAAGCAGGACACCTGGGCGTCGCCAAAAGCACAGCGAGAGCCGCCTCGTTGTATTACTGGCCAGGAATGTTTCGAGACGTCCGTAGGTATGTGAACCGGTGCAGATCCTGTAAACGACATAAATTTAATCAAGGAAAACCATTGGGACAAATGTTATTTTCACCTGTCGATTGCCCATGGGAACAAGTAAGCGTGGATCTCCTTGGACCTTTTCCGCGTTCGAAGAAAGGATTCACTTCTTTATTAGTTTTACAGGATAGATTCACTAAGTGGGTGGAATGTCAGCCGCTTCGTTCTGCCACTTCTCGGACTGTTATCCAGGCACTTAAGGAAAGGCTCATCTATCGTTTTGGCTGTCCTAAAGTATTATTGGCCGACAATGGTCCCCAGTTTGCTAGCCACGATTTCAAGAATTATTTCAATGGGTTAGGTGTTAAGCTCAGGTTCAACGCTCCATATGCTCCTCAGGCCAACCCTGTTGAAAGAACGAATCGTGTGTTAGGGCCTATGATAGCTCAGTATATTGAAAAGGACCATAGGGAATGGGATATGTACCTACCTCAGTTCATGTTCGCAATTAATACTGCTAAGCATGAGTCTACTGGATTCACGCCCGCTTTTCTTAACTTCGGAAGAGAGCTCATGCCGCCTAGTTCCCTCCGAAGAACCGCCGATGGTCAGTTGATGAACCATGTAGAACCCAGTACCGAGGATTTAGCCCAGGAACTATCCAAGTTGGACGATTTCTTCAGGATAGTGAGGATAAAATTGGCTCAAGCATTCCAGACACAAAGTAGACCGTATAATCTACGCCATCGTCCTTACCGCCCGCAGATTGGACAATGGGTGTACCACCAGACGCATAATCTGTCCGATGCTTCAAAGAAATTCACCGCAAAGTTGGCACCTAAATACGAAGGACCCTCTAAAATTATCCAGATCCTGTCCCCGTCTGTTCTTATGTTACAGGTACCAAACAGACGAAAGCCCGTCAAAGTCCATGTAAAAGACATTAAATTTCCGTCCGCCGACGAGCTGCAAACCGATCTTCCGCCTCCGATTCCGCCGGAGGCCATGAAGGATGTTTTGAACTGACATTTTGGGCAATCCGCCGCACCAGGTGTTTTGTTTCAAGACATCATCCGGAGCTCATACTTCGTACAATCCGCCGTACCAAGTGTGTGCTCATAATACCGTCTAGAGCTCGTACTTCGTGCAATCCGCCGCACGAGGTGTTTTTTTTGTCTGCATGGAAGCCACCAGAGTGGAAATTACGGCCGATCTTCCACCTCCAGATCCATTGGAGGTAGTGGGGGAGGCCAGTAGGGTATATAAAGCTGCCAAATGTGCCATGAGTTACAGTCTGTAAGATGAAGCACACCAAGAAACGTGACCAGTCCACAGCACCCGTGCCACCGTCATCGCCGGCTCCAGCCATTTCCTGCGAGGAGCAATACCGCCTGAAATGGGGTACGCCGCCTGGCGTGAAGACGCCTGAGCGTCCGACGACCCCTCGATATTTCGTCTCGCCCGCCACCATTGCTGTGATGGAGGAGAAGTATCGGACATACTGCTGTCTGACGCCTCCCAAAGCAGACGTTCCTGTACCGCCCGCCGACGAGACGACGATCGACATAGGACCAACACTATATAGTCCTGATGCCGAGGCCTATCTAGGATTCCGGCTTTTGCAATTATTTGGGGCTTCTCCGGTCCCAGATTTGGTATCTCCGCTGCCGCCGTCGCCCGCATCCAGAAAGAAGCCGTCTCTTCCCCTTTCTCCCCCTACCATTTCTATCCCGTCTCCTCTTCACACTGACGAATCTTCACTCCTTCAAATAATGTCGCTGGACTCGCTAGTCTCCTTGGATATGCCTTTTCTTACTCCAGATCCTTCACCGCTACCGACAATTCCGCCGTCAACGAAAGGACCGTGTCCGGTCAATCCTGGGGCCTGGGTAAGAAAAGAAGGCACCACCGGCAAGATATCCAAGAAGAGGAAGCGTATGAACAAACAAGTCCGTGTTCGAGTAGATGGCGAATTGATCTCCATGACCCGTCGAGAGGCAGAAGCCCACTACGCCCGCCTGCAACAGCAGAATAGTCAGAGTGAGAGTTAAAATTATCAGGACATCGTGAGTGATGCAAAGACGCTGTGCAAGTGATTAGGTTTAAGATTGTTAGTATAGTTTAATTTTTAATCTTACCAATTCCTGTTTAGTTTTTGAGTATTTGCTATTTATGTTAATTTTTGAACGCTTTTAATGCATATTCCGTTAGAGTCTTGTTTTTTTTTTTAGGGAGGGGCCTGTAACGAAGCTCCTTCGTTAATTGAGTAAAATATCATTTATTTTCGTTTCATATCTATTTTGAATTGCAATTTTCAAATTATATATGTTTAATATTTTATTCAACCGTTCATTAACCGTTATTTTTCATGTTATGAATATTTTGTAATTAGTATACTATTTTATCTATTCATTTCTTTGGCGTTCGCGCTCTTAAATTATCCGTAGACGTCACGATTATTTTTCGCGCGTTGCTACGTCATATTTACGTAGGAGGACCCCACTCTGCGTACTTGCTTTTCTTGGCGAGACGACCATATAAAAGCGCCGTCCCCGGTCAAAACGTGGACAGAGAGATTTCATCCTTCCAACCGTTCCTGACGATAGCACTTAGGCCTATTTGTCGTGAGTGTTATGGTACCGTCCTCTTTAATCTAAGCAGGCCCATTTGTCGTGCTTTGATTAAAGATCCATTGAAGCAGGCCAATTTGTCGTGCTTCAATCCGTAAACCGTCTCCTTTAATCTGAGCAGGCCCATTTGTCGTGCTTTGATTAAAGATCCATTGAAGCAGGCCAATTTGTCGTGCTTCAATCCGTAAACCGTCTCCGTTAATCTAAGCAGGCCCATTTGTCGTGCTTTGATTAAAAAAGATCCGTAGGAGCAGGCCAATTTGTCGTGCTTCAGTCCGTAAAACCTTTTAATTTCAGCAGGCCGATTGTCATGCTGTAATTAAGTACCTTTTCTTTTAATTGACGTAGGCCAATTGTCATATCTCAATTAAAAGTATTCCGAAAACCGTAGACCAGATTAACTAATTTTAAATTATTTTCCAGACACTCGTAACGTCGTAATAAGTTATAAATTCTCGCACGTAAATTTCTTTATCTCCGAACTTATGTACAAATCACGTATTACCGCGAAATAAACATTGCATTTTCCCCGCCGTAACTCTGACCGACCGCGCTTTCTGCGATACCCGACAAATTTCACCGTTAATCGTTAGTAAAGCCCGGACAATGTTTTAAAGATGATAATAATTTTCTTTTATTGTGAAAACACTGAATATAGAATTATTCCTAATGTAACAAGACCTGTTGTATTTTCTATCACTGATAAATTTGAAACACGAATGTAATTTTTTGTTATAGAGTAAATATTTTATTTATAGACCGTTGACTGCGATTTTAATGTTCCGTTTTGATTTGTTTCATATCATTATTACGTCGTAAGCATGTAGTTATTGTAAATATGTTTATTGTATTTGTATGTATATAATTTTGATTATAATAAACACAATAATATAAAATTCGTCTGTTGTATGGTATATCGATAGGTTAATTTTATTCATGCTTTTCAAAGGTAAACAAACATCCGTCATAGCATCAAAATAAGAATATTAGATGGTAAAGAAACAAAGTAGTACGTACCCATGTAAATAATCTCGACTAGAGCTGGTTCGTGATACGTTTTTTTTAGATTCACATAGTCACTTTCACCCAGTAGCACGAGAAGTCATTTTAAATTGTTCTTTTGACGTATCCCCTACCGTTACGTTAGTTGGCTCGTTTACCGACATTAATCTGTGGATATGTGCTATAGCATTATGTAAGTATAGACTTCCCAACGTGCACCCGCGTCTGGATGAGAAACTACTATCAGTGAGCACTGAATCTAATAATTTAAAAGAGAAAGAAAAATAGATAGTTATTTAGTTTTTTTTTCTTGGCATGCGGTGGTTTCCCGTTAACTCCGAAAATAATTAACCGCAATTATCTATAAATTAACCACTGCATGACAAGATGGAATTATGCCAGAAGTTTCGAAAAAATGTCGATTTAGCAGGATTTAATAGGTCTATCTTATACAGATTTTCACTGGGAACACTCTCGTTCAAAGAAAAACGTTCTATCTCTTACCGTTTCCGAGATATTCGCGATTAAAGTTTCGAAAAAATGTCGATTTAGCAGGATTTAAAAGGTCTTTGAACATTCTCGTTCAAAGAAAAACGCAGGATTTAATAGGTCTATCTTATACAGATTTTCACTGGGAACCCTCTCGTTCAAAGAAAAACGTTCCATCTCTTACCGTTTCCGAGATATTCGCGATTAAAGTTTCGAAAAAATGTCGATTTAGCAGGATTTAAAAGGTCTTTGAACATTCTCGTTCAAAGAAAAACGCAGGATTTAATAGGTCTATCGTATACAGATTTTCACTGGAAACACTCTCGTTCAAAGAAAAACGTTCCATCTCTTACCGTTTCCGAGATATTCGCGATTAAAGTTTCGAAAAAATGTCGATTTAGCAGGATTTAAAAGGTCTTTGAACATTCTCGTTCAAAGAAAAACGTTCTATCTCTAAACGCGAATATCTCGGAAACGGTAAGAGATAGAACGTTTTTCTTTGAACGAGAGGGTTCCCAGTGAAAATCTGTATAAGATAGACCTATTAAATCCTGCTAAATCGACATTTTTTCGAAACTTCTTACCGTTTCCTGTATATTCGCGTTTAAAGTTTCGAAAAAATGTCGATTTAGCACGATTTAATAGGTCTATCTTATACAGATTTTCACTGGGAACACTCTCGTTTAAAGAAAAACGTTCTATCTCTTACCGTTTCCGAGATATTCGCGATTAAAGTTTCGAAAAAATGTCGATTTAGCACGATTTAATAGGTCTATCTTATACAGATTTCCACTGGGAACACTCTCGTTCAAAGAAAAACGTTCTATCTCTTACCGTTTCCGAGATATTCGCGATTAGAGATAGAACGTTTTTCTTTGAACGAGAATGTTCAAAGACCTTTTAAATCCTGCTAAATCGACATTTTTTCGAAACTTTAATCGCGAATATCTCGGAAACGGTAAGAGATAGAACGTTTTTCTTTGAACGAGAGTGTTCCCAGTGAAAATCTGTATAAGATAGACCTATTAAATCGTGCTAAATCGACATTTTTTCGAAACTTTAAACGCGAATATATAGGAAACGGTAAGAAGTTTCGAAAAAATGTCGATTTAGCAGGATTTAATAGGTCTATCTTATACAGATTTTCACTGGGAACACTCTCGTTCAAAGAAAAACGTTCTATCTCTTACCGTTTCCGAGATATTCGCGATTAAAGTTTCGAAAAAATGTCGATTTAGCAGGATTTAAAAGGTCTTTGAACATTCTCGTTCAAAGAAAAACGCAGGATTTAATAGGTCTATCTTATACAGATTCTCACTGGGAACACTCTCGGTCAAAGAAAAACGTTCTATCTCTTACCGTTTCCGAGATATTCGCGATTAAAGTTTCGAAAAAATGTCGATTTAGCAGGATTTAAAAGGTCTTTGAACATTCTCGTTCAAAGAAAAACGCAGGATTTAATAGGTCTATCTTATACAGATTTTCACTGGGAACCCTCTCGTTCAAAGAAAAACGTTCTATCTCTTACCGTTTCCGAGATATTCGCGTTTAGAGATAGAACGTTTTTCTTTGAACGAGAATGTTCAAAGACCTTTTAAATCCTGCTAAATCGACATTTTTTCGAAACTTTAATCGCGAATATCTCGGAAACGGTAAGAGATGGAACGTTTTTCCTTGAACGAGAGTGTTCCCAGTGAAAATCTGTATAAGATAGACCTATTAAATCCTGCGTTTTTCTTTGAACGAGAATGTTCAAAGACCTTTTAAATCCTGCTAAATCGACATTTTTTCGAAACTTTAATCGCGAATATCTCGGAAACGGTAATAGATGGAACGTTTTTCTTTGAACGAGAGGGTTCCCAGTGAAAATCTGTATAAGATAGACCTATTAAATCCTGCGTTTTTCTTTGACCGAGAATGTTCAAAGACCTTTTAAATCCTGCTAAATCGACATTTTTTCGAAACTTTAATCGCGAATATCTCGGAAACGGTAAGAGATGGAACGTTTTTCTTTGAACGAGAGTGTTCCCAGTGAAAATCTGTATAAGATAGACCTATTAAATCCTGCGTTTTTCTTTGAACGAGAATGTTCAAAGACCTTTTAAATCCTGCTAAATCGACATTTTTTCGAAACTTTAATCGCGAATATCTCGGAAACGGTAAGAGATGGAACGTTTTTCTTTGAACGAGAGTGTTCCCAGTGAAAATCTGTATAAGATAGACCTATTAAATCCTGCGTTTTTCTTTGAACGAGAATGGTCAAAGACCTTTTAAATCCTGCTAAATCGACATTTTTTCGAAACTTTAATCGCGAATATCTCGGAAACGGTAAGAGATGGAACGTTTTTCTTTGAACGAGAGTGTTCCCAGTGAAAATCTGTATAAGATAGACCTATTAAATCCTGCGTTTTTCTTTGAACGAGAATGTTCAAAGACCTTTTAAATCCTGCTAAATCGACATTTTTTCGAAACTTTAATCGCGAATATCTCGGAAACGGTAAGAGATGGAACGTTTTTCTTTGAACGAGAGTGTTCCCAGTGAAAATCTGTATAAGAAAGACCTATTAAATCCTGCGTTTTTCTTTGAACGAGAATGTTCAAAGACCTTTTAAATCCTGCTAAATCGACATTTTTTCGAAACTTTAATCGCGAATATCTCGGAAACGGTAAGAGATGGAACGTTTTTCTTTGAACGAGAGTGTTCCCAGTGAAAATCTGTATAAGATAGACCTATTAAATCCTGCGTTTTTCTTTGAACGAGAATGTTCAAAGACCTTTTAAATCCTGCTAAATCGACATTTTTTCGAAACTTTAATCGCGAATATCTCGGAAACGGTAAGAGATGGAACGTTTTTCTTTGAACGAGAGTGTTCCCAGTGAAAATCTGTATAAGATAGACCTATTAAATCCTGCGTTTTTCATTGAACGAGAATGTTCAAAGACCTTTTAGATCCTGCTAAATCGACATTTTTTCGAAACTTTAAACGCGAATATATAGGAAACGGTAAGAAGTTTCGAAAAATGTCGATTTAGCAGGATTTAATAGGTCTATCTTATACAGATTTTCACTGGGAACACTCTCGTTCAAAGAAAAACGTTCTATCTCTTACCGTTTCCGAGATATTCGCGATTAAAGTTTCGAAAAAATGTCGATTTAGCAGGATTTAAAAGGTCTTTGAACATTCTCGTTCAAAGAAAAACGCAGGATTTAATAGGTCTATCTTATACAGATTTTCACTGGGAACACTCTCGTTCAAAGAAAAACGTTCTATCTCTTACCGTTTCCGAGATATTCGCGATTAAAGTTTCGAAAAAATGTCGATTTAGCAGGATTTAAAAGGTCTTTGAACATTCTCGTTCAAAGAAAAACGCAGGATTTAATAGGTCTATCTTATACAGATTTTCACTGGGAACCCTCTCGTTCAAGGAAAAACGTTCTATCTCTTACCGTTTCCGAGATATTCGCGTTTAGAGATAGAACGTTTTTCTTTGAACGAGAATGTTCAAAGACCTTTTAAATCCTGCTAAATCGACATTTTTTCGAAACTTTAATCGCGAATATCTCGGAAACGGTAAGAGATGGAACGTTTTTCTTTGAACGAGAGTGTTCCCAGTGAAAATCTGTATAAGATAGACCTATTAAATCCTGCGTTTTTCTTTGAACGAGAATGTTCAAAGACCTTTTAGATCCTGCTAAATCGACATTTTTTCGAAACTTTAAACGCGAATATATAGGAAACGATAAGAAGTTTCGAAAAAATGTCGATTTAGCAGGATTTAATAGGTCTATCTTATACATATTTTCACTGGGAACACTCTCGTTCAAAGAAAAACGTTCCATCTCTTACCGTTTCCGAGATATTCGCGATTAAAGTTTCGAAAAAATGTCGATTTAGCAGGATTTAAAAGGTCTTTGAACATTCTCGTTCAAAGAAAAACGCAGGATTTAATAGGTCTATCTTATACAGATTTTCACTGGGAACACTCTCGTTCAAAGAAAAACGTTCCATCTCTTACCGTTTCCGAGATATTCGCGATTAAAGTTTCGAAAAAATGTCGATTTTGCAGGATTTAAAAGGTCTTTGAACATTCTCGTTCAAAGAAAAACGCAGGATTTAATAGGTCTATCTTATACAGATTTTCACTGGGAACACTCTCGTTCAAAGAAAAACGTTCCATCTCTTACCGTTTCCGAGATATTCGCGATTAAAGTTTCGAAAAAATGTCGATTTAGCAGGATTTAAAAGGTCTTTGAACATTCTCGTTCAAAGAAAAACGCAGGATTTAATAGGTCTATCTTATACAGATTTTCACTGGGAACACTCTCGTTCAAAGAAAAACGTTCCATCTCTTACCGTTTCCGAGATATTCGCGATTAAAGTTTCGAAAAAATGTCGATTTAGCAGGATTTAAAAGGTCTTTGAACATTCTCGTTCAAAGAAAAACGCAGGATTTAATAGGTCTATCTTATACAGATTTTCACTGGGAACACTCTCGTTCAAAGAAAACGTTCCATCTCTTACCGTTTCCGAGATATTCGCGATTAAAGTTTCGAAAAAATGTCGATTTAGCAGGATTTAAAAGGTCTTTGAACATTCCCGTTAAAAGAAAAACGCAGGATTTAATAGGTCTATCTTATACAGATTTTCACTGGGAACACTCTCGTTCAAAGAAAAACGTTCCATCTCTTACCGTTTCCGAGATATTCGCGATTAAAGTTTCGAAAAAATGTCGATTTAGCAGGATTTAAAAGGTCTTTGAACATTCTCGTTCAAAGAAAAACGCAGGATTTAATAGGTCTATCTTATACAGATTTTCACTGGGAACACTCTCGTTCAAAGAAAAACGTTCCATCTCTTACCGTTTCCGAGATATTCGCGATTAAAGTTTCGAAAAAATGTCGATTTAGCAGGATTTAAAAGATCTTTGAACATTCTCGTTCAAAGAAAAACGTTTTATTTCTAAACGCGAATATCTCGGAAACGGTAAGAGATAGAACGTTTTTCTTTGAACGAGAGGGTTCCCAGTGAAAATCTGTATAAGATAGACCTATTAAATCCTGCGTTTTTCTTTGAACGAGAATGTTCAAAGACCTTTTAAATTCTGCTAAATCGACATTTTTTCGAAACTTTAATCGCGAATATCTCGGAAACGGTAAGAGATAGAACGTTTTTCTTTGAACGAGAGTGTTCCCAGTGAAAATCTGTATAAGATAGACCTATTAAATCCTGCGTTTTTCTTTGAACGAGAATGTTCAAAGACCTTTTAAATCCTGCTAAATCGACATTTTTTCGAAACTTTAATCGCGAATATCTCGGAAACGGTAAGAGATGGAACGTTTTTCTTTGAACGAGAGTGTTCGCAGTGAAAATCTGTATAAGATAGACCTATTAAATCATGCTTAATCGACATTTTATTTCGACACTTTAAACGCGAACATCTCGGAAACGGTAAGAGATAGAACGTTTTTCTTTGAACGAGAGTGTTCCCAGTAAAAATCTGTATAAGATAGACCTATTAGATCCTGCTAAATCGACATTTTTTCTTAGCAACTTTTTTTTTCGAAACTTTAAACGCGAATATCTCGGAAACGATAAGAGATAGAACGTTTTTCTTTGAACGAGAGTGTATAAGATAGACCTATTAAATCCTGCTAAATCGACATTTTTTCCGAAACTTTAAACGCGAATATCTCGGAAACGGTAACAGATAGAACGTTTTTCTTTGAACGAGAGTGTTCCCAGTGAAAATCTGTATAAGATAGTACTATTAAATCCTGCTAAATCGACATTTTTTCTTCGAAACTTTAAACGCGAATATCTCGGAAACGGTAAGAGATAGAACGTTTTTCTTTGAACGAGAGTGTTCCCAGTGAAAATCTGTATAAGATAGACCTATTAAATCCTGCTAAATCGACATTTTTTCTTAGCAACTTTAAACGCGAATATCTCGGAAACGATAAGAGATAGAACGTTTTTCTTTAAACGAGAGTGTTCCCAGCGAAAATCTGTATAAGGTAGACCTATTAAATCCTGCTAAATCGACATTTTTTCTTAGCAACTTTAAACGCGAATATCTCGGAAACGATCACAGATAGAACGTTTTTCTTTAAACGAGAGTGTTCCCAGCGAAAATCTGTATAAGATAGACCGATTAAATCCTGCTAAATCGACATTTTTTTTCGAAACTTTAAACGCGAATATCTCGGAAACGGTAAGAGATAGAACGTTTTTCTTTGAACGAGAGTGTTCCCAGTGAAAATCTGTATAAAATAGACCTATTAAATCCCGCTAAATCGACATTTTTTTTCGAAACTTTAAACGCGAATATCTCGGAAACGGTAAGAGATAGAACGTTTTTCTTTGAAGGGGAGTGTTCCCAGTAAAAATCTGTATAAGATTGTAACGAAGTTCCTCGTTAATTGTACAAATTAACATTTTTAAGTCCATAATTAATTTATTTATCAATCTTAAATTAAATGTATGTGTGTTATTTTGTTCAAATATTGTATAAAGTGATTTGGATGGACCTGTATATATATTCTTTTGTAATGATAATTCATGTTATTTGCTTATTTTCAATGGAAAAATACCGAATGTGTACGTCATGCTCAAAGTCGCGGTTCATGTCCGAGTCGCGCGCAAATTGTTATGTTTTAAACAAGTTTTTACCTGCAGACATAGGGGGGTTTTCAGATATATAAAGGCCCCATCGCGTGTGTCTCGTTCATTTTTATTCTCCCATCCGTCCGCTACCTGCACCTTTCTCTATTCAGCCTTGATGGCGTGAAAGAGTCTGGTTCAAATCAGTAGGGTACTTATACCGATTCTGGAACACACTCCTCCTCCTCCCCCTCTCACCCAGCTCCCCCTCACCCCCCTCGCCCTAGTGGCGCCCTCTGCCAACCCAACTGATGTGGCGCCCCCTCGCGGTCGCCAACCCAACTAAAAATTGCAGATTTCATCATTACCAACCCAACTAAAAATTGCAGATTTCATCATTACCAACCCAACTAAAAATTGCAGATTTCATCATTACCAACCCAACTAAAAATTGCAGATTTCATCATTACCAACCCAACTAAAAATTGCAGATTTCATCATTACCAACCCAACTAAAAATTGCAGATTTCATCATTACCAACCCAACTGATGTGGCGCCCTCTGACGGCCACTAACCAAACTAAGAAATGGCAGATTTCATCATTACCAACCCAAATACCATGACGCCCTCTCACAGCCACTAACAAAGAAATGGCATCTCTCATGATTACCAACCTAACTAATGCAGCATCCTCTCACGCTCACTAGCCAAACTAAGGTGACGTCAGACAAATGGCGGACCATCAAGATGGTCTTTGCTTCTAGAGAATTCCTGAATAAATTACCAGGCTTGCTATCACGTTTCTCAATGTACTTCAAACAGGTCTAAACATGTTTCCAGCGGAAACCACAACGGCTGCCTGCTTCTGTGATAGCCGCATGCATGAAATGTATATCTTACTTATAAAATAAAATAAAACAAACAATATATTTTTTAAGAAAACAATTTATTTATTATTATTTATAAATTAACAATATTATTTTAAATTAACATTATCTACAAGTTTCATGACCTCAAAGTCATAGTAATGCGAATTATAACTAATATGTAGCACTTCCATCATAAGGAAAGCGTTAAATGAATTACAATGATCAACAAGTAATTTTGATACATTCGTATATAAATCTCCAGTTAATGCCATGCAGGCGGTTAAGATCATTTTCTAAAATGTTATGAAATTACTATTTACTAAAAATTCTAATTTACTCTTAATGAGCAGTCGCAAATTAAACAAATTGCTATAGGTATCGGAGGACAATACCAGCTGCTGATTGCGACTGCTTAATACAATTACGCTAGTATCTCTAAATGTTGACGTTCGAATTTGATGATTCGGACTGCAACCCTCCGTCTTACAAAATTCTTCCCACTCATCCAATGTGAAGAATACACAGCTTGCAGGCGATCGAATCTGGATGATGGGCACGAATCCAGCCGCTGGACTAAGGTCGATATTCACCCATTTCGAACCGCATTTGTTGAGGAAGTATGATGACTGCCCAATCAGCTGTTTTTCCTTAACGATATTATCATCTATCATTTTAAGCGAATCGCTAATAAATTCATTATAAGTTTCTGAAAAGAATTAAAAAATATATAGATATAAGTTTATGTACATAATAATTTTGTATTCTTACTAGCTTCCATTTTAATCTTAGAGGTTAAAGAATATGTGTGAACTCGAATGCAAACAAACTAATACTGATTTAGTAGGAGAAAATGACAGTGAGAAGCAAACAAAAAAAGGGTGGGGTACTTACCCAATTTAAGGCGGTAGAGCAGCTGCACCCGAGGCATGTGCAGCGACCATCTAAGGAGCTGGTGAGTCGATTTTATAATGCCCCCAGGCGAGAGTATGAACGCCATCCTCATTAACCCTGCGTTTATCATCGTGAGGTGATAGGCTCAATTTATTTTGCTTGACGGTATAAATCTCATGTAGTTTGATTTGAAAAAGATTTTGCTCTCTTAATAAAATATCATTATTCAATAAACAGTGCTTGTAATCTGCCAGACTAATCTCATCCCGCACAACGTTCTTTTTAACACCCTTAACCTTTTTAATCTCCCTACCCTCAACCTCTAAGGCATACATTTTTGCGCGCAATCCGACAAATTTACTCATTATATTACCCGCATTTTCGTCTTTAAATAAACCTAAAACAGCCTTGTTTTGAGGTGCTATGTTGTAGACATTATTTGCCGAAAAGTTCGATGTATCGAATTTTGATATATTTTTTTTCATGTCGCTGTATATATCATCTGTCTCTACTTTTAAGATAAAACTGTCCGTATTCATATAACACAGACGGACCTTTTCAGCATACACGCGTCTCAAAAAATTGTGGAAAAAGTCATACATCAGGTGCTTTGATAGCTCCAAGACGGAGAAGCCGATATAAATAGGTTTATTATATACGACTTTCAGCTTCCCCATCTGGACAGCCACAAAGTTTTCGGAAAAAATACTAACACTTTTAAAATTCGGTTTCGCGATTAAACTACCAGCCCCGCGACTTTTGCCATGGTCCTCCCAACGTGTGACCAATTTGACTTCTACTCGCTTATCAACATTCTCCATGGTTTTACCATATACGGAGTTGTTCATAAGCTTGTAGAAGTCCTTTTCAAAATCGTTCCTAGCATGCTGACGTAGGCTGGTGTTTAGGTTGATATAAGTTTGAAGCCAGTTTGACTGGTTGAATTTTAAAACGCGGTGAATTTTGGTGATTTTAAGGCCGAAATGTAATGCTTGCTTTAACGTTTGATAGTGTATGACATATTTCTCTTTGTTCTGTAAATTCGCGATCAACTTTTTATACTGAAATTTAGACGTGGGAGGCACCATGTTTTCGGGCAGAAAAGGAAGGTCGTTATGCTCATCATGCAAAGTTACAGGATACGTGACATCTACCTCCAAAAAATAGCCAATCGGCGAATCATCAGCGACCCCAGATATATTTAGATTGTCAATTTCATCCTGACTAGCCCAACTGAACCCACCGAATGGTAGATACTGCGACATTGCCCACCCGTACAAATTGTTCGCGTCCCAATAAGCTAAATACGAGCTAGGAGCACTCGCATCATAATTAGGCATATATTTATTATTTGCTGTAGCGTGCCGCAATGATACTTGACACAACCCACCCCTGATACTCTGCTTAACAAAATGATGCATGTCGATGTCTATGAGTAGCTCCAGCTCAATTTTGGTATGCTTCAACATAGCATCCCAAGACAAGCCCGGGCTGGTGTAATATTGAGCCGGATCCATACTGTATGTATCCCGACAAATTTTCCTGAAATTTTCAAAAATATCTGCTAAAAGTAAAACGTCTGACTTTAAATATAAGTTTGAGTACTCTAATAAATTTTGACATCCAAACGTATTCCATACAGTTTGCGCATGTTGATATTCAACATCCGAAATATCAACATTCGTTAATGAATTAAAAAAATCGCGTTTTGCCGGTAAGGTCGATTCGTTCAATCGCCCAAAGGTATCTATGTATTGATAGGGGAATACACCCTTCTTTCTAATTAAATGGAAATGTGAATCTAGTGGAAACGCCCGCCTAACATTGACAAAGTCTTGCGGGCTTAAATTTTGTGCAAGCTTATCGATAGAAGACGCCATGAATCGAAAACTATCTAAAAACCGTAGTTTTATATAAACATTTTTTTTCTCGCCCGATTTTTTATCTGTATACTCATCGACCAAAACTTTCGCGCTGAAACTGATATATTGTGGTAGTTCACTTACTTAGATGAGTAAGGATATGATGGAAGTACTAATGTTAATAAAATATACTGTATATGTTCTTGTAGTGAGTATTAAAAAAAATAAAAGATGGTAATATTTTATGGACCAAACTATAATTAAATAAATAGATGTGAGAATATTTAAATTATACTTAAAATAATTGTGAGAATATTAATTGGGTATTTCCCTATAGTTTTTGTGAACCGTGTAAAGTTGGTTGCATATCGGGTTATGTTGAAGTTCGCCTTGCATCGAGTGGTTGGTTGCCTATCAGGTTTCTTTGTTGTAGTAATATTTCCCATTTCTGAAAGTAGAATTGTAAATGTTACTTGTTGTATTTTTATATGTAATATTATTTGTTAAAGCTTGTTTAATTAACACTTTTGAAAAAATAGAGAATATTAGTATGGATTTTGAATCATAAAGGTTGGAAAATGATGTATAGTTACGCGCTAAAATTCAAATGTAAGAAGTGTCAGATTTTGACATTTAAAATAATATAGTTAAAGTATTGAGTATTTGGTTTGCCGAAGGGTATAAAAGGTTGTGAAAATTAAAGTAAAGAATTAAATTGATAAATTTTTGGAATTACAAAAAGGTATTATAAATATTCAATTACAAATAAAACATATTTTGGATTATTATAATGTGTGGAACAATATGATTGGATATGATAGAAACTAAGGATTTTATTGCCAGGGATATGGGGAATAAATAAAAAGATTCGAAAATAATTTAAGAAAAGCGGTAGATGTGTTTTCGGAAAACGAAATTTTCCTTCCGAAAAACACATAATTAAGAGATTCATCATTATACAAAAGTGTAAAAGAAGTGGTTAGGAGATAGTAGAAAAGAAAGCAGATATTTTTTTAGGTGATTGCAACATTTTCCAGAATAGTACCATTTTTTGTATCATGCAAATATAATTAAAAATAAATTAGAAGAAAGAATTTCGGTAACGAATAAAGAAATAATTGAAGAATATTCATACTTGAGAAGAAAGCGAAGAAATATATAATTACAATTTAAAAATAAACTTACTGCATTGGTAAATATTATTCCATATTTGGCGAGAGATTTATTGCATTGGAGAGTTGGTGAAATTCCAGAAGTTATACAAATAGTTTAGTCCAGGACTTGAAAGATACGAGATATTCAACATAGCAGCTAACACAGGTATTCCAGTCCAGTAGAGGAAAGGCAGGTTTCAAAGGTCTTCACGAAAGCGTTCGACGGTTCGAGATTCTAGTTGATTGCAGAGGTTGAAGGTATTACAGGATAGCAGTCATTACAGTCCACATTCCGAGCATTCCAGACAATTAGGAAAAGGAAAGGATCTCCCTCATTGATTCCAGGAAATGTCTTCGACAAGCTAAAAAGAAAATCGATTGGTGTATAAATAAGAATACCAGTTCAGTAGTAATAACAGGTCGTATAATTCTTTGAAATAATTTGAATTTATCAGTTTCGAATTGAAAAGTATATCAAAATTTAGAGATCTATTATTTACACGTACATTATAACTGTGTTGATAATCAAGAAAAGATATTTTGTAAGTTCTGTGTACAACATTAATTTGTATCATCATTTGTATAATTTTTAGAAGTCAAAAAAAACTGATCGGCAAACTAAAACTGATTAATTTGTGTGGGTATTTGATTTACATACAAAAACTATACAGTATTTTTAAAATAATATAATTAATATACTTACTTGTATATTTTTCGATCCACGAAAGGTGTATTTTCATGCACATATAAATTTTCAAAAGAATGTTTACGTAAACAAGCTTGGTACTTCCATGAATGTTTTATTTGGTTGTGTGTGTTGAGAACTACCATATAATTTATAATTTGCCTGATTTATTAAACAAATTAGTTTGATACATTTGTTTTTATTTGGTATATAAAGAAGGTTTTTGAATTAAATTGATGAAACAGATATGACGCTTAGAACCGTAACCTATAAATAGAAAAAACAACTGTCAGTGATTATATTATTATTTGAATAGTATGTTAATATATACCTTGAGATTGAGTTCACAGTAAGTATTGTTATTTGAAGATAAAGTTGAAATACACATCATAATTCACTAAAGAATAACTGTTTTGTAAACTTTGATTTATAAAGTTAAGAAATATAAAACGTAAATATCCTATGATATAGGCAGATATTGAAAAAGTTACATATAGGCAACTGTTTGGGCTTTGATGATTCAAGGGAAGTTAGCAACATATAAAATAATTAGTTTAAATATTTTATATAAGAACTGAGTTAGTGAGGGCATAAATAAAAAATTACCTGAGAGAATTTGAAAATAGATTTAAAAAGTACATAAAGATTTCAATTTTATATATAGACGAGAATAAGTACAGGTTTCAAACACATAGTAAGAATAAATATTATTAAATTTATCTGAGTGTAATCGTACCTTTATTAATTAAAGGTATTGTTACATTTTATGGCGTGCCCAACGTGGAGCGATTAAAATAAGACTCGCAAAAACATATTTCAAATATTTTATTAATTATAATAATAGCGATAACATTAGTATACATTTTACAAAGGTAATAAAATCAGTTTAAAGTATATCAAGGTATAAGGAAGTGTGTACTACAATTATTGAAAATGAATACCAGATCTAAGAGTAATTTTGGATTAAATAGATCTGAATCGTCTAGCGATAGTGAAGAGGAGGTTGGTCAGGATGTGAATGTACCAGAGGGAGGAGAAATTATATTACAAGTTCAGGAAGGTATTCAACAGACAGGAGAAACACAGGATAGAGGTGATAAGGTGGAAATATTAGGAGAGACTTCTAAAACAGAAATGTCGAATACAACAGCAGATATGGAATTAATTCTACAAATGTTTAAACAAATTAGTGAAGAGAATAATAAGAAGTTAATGGATAAACTTGACAAGGCTAGTGAAGAGAATAAGAAAAATAGAGAGGAGGATAAAAAAGAATTAGGAGAAAAATTGGATAAGTTGGAAAAGGCGAGCATTGATACTAGAGAAGAAAATAGAAGAAATCTGGAAGAATTAAAGAAATCTTTACTGAGAGATACAGAAGAAAAGGTTAAAGAAATTACTATTGAAATGGATAGCAGGGAAGTGAAAATGCGGAAAGAAGTAGACGAAAAGTTACAAATTAAGGATACGGAAGTTAAAAATATTGTTAGAAATAAAGTACAAGAGGTTGAAGGTAAAATTAAGGTAATACAAGAAAATGTAAAACAAATAGATAAGAATAGTAGCGAGAAATATAAGGAGTTAGCGAAACGCATACGGGATGAAGTTGATCAGGTAAATAAAGAAGTCTCCGACAAAACAGAAAAATTAGAAGAGAATTTTTGTAAGAAAATAGAAAATACAGAAGATAGATGTTTAAAAGAAATAAAATTATCGACTGATACTACTATTGCGCAGAAGTTGAGTATGGAAGATATTCTGAAAGAATGTGAAGAACAGAAGACGAAAATACAAGATCTTTTATTAAAGACTCAGAATATTAACATCCCTCATGTAACATGTCATCCGGTTTACAATGTTTTAAATAATGGTATCAGAATTGAGAATATAACTCATTTTAGTGGGGATAAAATGTCCACTCATCCAATGGCCTATTTGACAAATATTCTAAGATATATAGAAGAGATACAGGATTTTAGGAGCCAAATGAATATTATTAGAGCGACTTTAAACAGTGGTGCAGCGGATTGGTTTCAACGGGTTGAAGACAATTGCGATGATTTAAGTAAGTTTGTGGAATTATTTAAAAATAATTTCTGGAGTGAGACGCAACAAAGCAGAGCACATCAGAGGTTGTTAACAGGAAGATATCAACCAGGTAAATCTTCGAGGGAGGCTTACGCACAAAGAATGTTTAACTATTGTCGATACATATCTCATTTGGACGAAAAAACTATATCTCAACATTTATTACAACACTTTATTCCTGTTGACACACATGCAATTATTTGTCAGAATGTCACGGATATGAATGAGTTGATTAATATTCTTAGACGTTTAGATGATTATACAGACGGTGTAAAATATAGGGAATCTCGTCAATTAAATGGAAGAAATGATATTCAGAATAATCAGCAACGTATGTCAAATAATAGTGGTGTGAATAATCATTATGTTCGTAATAATACCCCTTTTCAACAGAATGCTTATCCAAGGAATAATCAACCTAGTAGTAGTCAGAATAATTATTTTGGAGCAAGACAACCTTACCAATTTAATAGTCATCAGAGTAATAATTATAATAGAAGTTATAATACACAAGGGAATGGTATCTCAAATTGGAACAATAATCGAAGTATATCAAATGGAGGGAATGGAAGACCGAGTACAAATAGGAATAATCCTTTTATTAATCAATCTGCAAGACAAGTTCCTCATAACAATGACTATCAAGAACAAAATAAAAGGTATTATGGAAATAATAATTCTAGACAGGTGAATAATATACAAATGCAAGATTGGAGAAAATCAGATAGGAGATTTACTGGTAGTCAGGTTCATAATCAAGATAGAAATGAAATTGGAGTTGGTTTGGAAGAAAAAAAAACGCCAATTTTGGAAATGAAATTGGATCCATATCAGAATGCTATCCCGGGAACATCTCATTAATAAATAATTTTGTTAATAGTAGTGTTAGTTGTAATATAATTAGTAGTAGTAAAATAACAGGAATGGGGAATGTTCAGAATGGTTTAGATATGGGAAATATAATTAATAATTTTGAAAGTTTACCTTTTTGCATAATTAGTATTAGAGATGTTAAATTTAAAACTTTGTTAGATTCTGGTGCTGAAATATCACTCATAAAAGAAGAAATGATAATGAATATACCTGAATATTCTAAATATATTATTAAAGTCAAAAATACTAATGTTATGTCTGCGAATAGGGGAAAAATGGGTTGTATTAATAAGCGGTTATGTATAGATGTAGTGATTAATGGACACAAATTTATTATGCAATTTTATCTGTTAGGGAATTTGTTTTATGATTGCATATTAGGGATAGATAATATGAGAGCGCTGGGAATGAATTTAGATTTTGAAGAAAACAAGATTAAAATTGAAGGAAAGGAAATTTTATTAGATAAGGTTGTGGATTTAAAAGAAATAAACGCTTATATTGAATACAAGGAGGATATACAGTACGAGGTAAATAATGTCATTATAGCTGATCGTGCAGAGAATGATGATGCTCAAGAACATTTGGAAGGAGCAATGTTTGAATTACCTAGATCGGAAATAAATGACGAATATGGAAATGCTGTAATAATAGAAGATAAACAAGAAGTTAAAGTAATAAGAAATGTAGCTGACATTCAAACTTTTATTTTACAACAAAAATTACCAGAACCTTGGATTGAAGAAAGTCTAATAGAAATTTTAGCTAAGAATATAAAATTAATTAATGATGAAGTTGTTTTTGCTAAAGATTATGAGCATCGATTATTGATAAATGATGATTCGCCGTTATCGTGTAAAAATTATCCTATTCCGTATTTTTTCCAAGATCGTGTCAATGAGGAACTTAGAAAATTAGAAGAAGCTGATATTATCGAGAGATCGAACACCTATTTTATTAGTCCTGTTGTGTTGGTTAAGAAGAAGGACAATTCTATTCGCCTTTGCATTGACGCTCGTTTAATTAATTTAAGGATCATGCCTGAGCATGAAATACCACAAAATATTGATGTTTTACTTACAAAATGCGGTAATAAAAAATGGTATAGCAAATTAGACCTTAAGAATGCATTTTGGTTAATAAGATTGGACGAGAATTCTAGGAAGTACTGTGGATTTAACGTAAATGGAATTACTTACCATTTTAAAGTATGCCCTTTCGGCATAAAAAGTAGTCCTGCCGGATTGATTAGATTTCTACATAAAATACTAGACCAATATGAGAAATTCGCCCTTCATTATTTAGATGATATCATAATATTTTCGGATGACATAGAATCTCATATAAATCATATAGAGATTATTATTAATACATTACAAGTTAATGGTATGAAATTAAATTTATCTAAGTGTCAGTTTTGCCAAAAAGAAGTCAATTACTTGGGTTACGTTATTAACCAACAAAATATTTTATTAGATCCTCAAAGATTAGAAGAGATACAAAATTATCCAAGACCTAATAAACTCAAAATGTTGAGAGGATTTCTTGGGTTGTTGAATTACTATAGGAAATTTGTATCTAATTATAGCCAAAAGACAAGTACGTTGTTAAATCTACTAAAGAAAGGAACGAAGTGGAAGTGGACTGAAGAATGTGAGGATTGTTTCGTACAGTTAAAATCAAATTTTGTAGAAAATCTTAAGTTGTATCATCCGGATTTTAATTTAGATTTCATCGTACGAACAGATGCATCAAGTGTAGCCGTAGCAGCCGAATTAGTACAGATCAAAGATGGTATCGAGGTTCCAATATATTTCGCGTCAAGAACTTTAAAACCGTGCGAAAGGAAATTTGGGATATCAGAACTCGAGATGCTTGCTGTCATTTATGCTTTAACTAAGTTACGCTATTACCTCATAGGGAAGAAATTCAGATTGGAAACAGATCACAAGGCGTTGCTGAATATTATGACTACGAAATTAAATAATAACAGGATTTACCGTTGGACATTATTAATACAGCAGTATGATATGGAAATTATATATAGACCAGGTAAAGAAATGATTGCAGCTGACGTACTGAGTAGAAAACATGGTGAAACAAAAACAACAAATGTACATATAAACTTAGTAAGATTGGGATCAGAAGGTATTTTTTCAGTACAAAGAATCAGAGAAGCTCAAGATACACCTGAGTTGGAGATAATTAAAAATAGATTACGGGCAATAGGTACATATAAAGGAATGAGAATGAATGAAGGGATAATTTTGAAGAAGATAGGCGATCTGGAGGTATATGTTACGAATGAAGAACACACGATTAATATTATACGACATTTACATGTAATGTATACACATATAGGAGCTAGGAAATGTTGGTTAATGTTCCGAGAAGCTTATTATTGCCGGAATGACGAGAAGATAATTAAAAGAGAAATTAAACGGTGTAAAACTTGTATTTTAGCAAAAGAAAAGAATTATACAAATCAGAATATAAGTTTAAGTATTGTTGCTGATGATAGATTACAATTAGTAGCAATTGATTTTATTTCAAATCTGATTCCGAGCACGAGAAGATATCGAAATATTTTAGTGTTATGTGATATATTTTCGAAACATGTGCGATTAATACCAACACAGAAATGTGATACAGATACTGTATTACAGGCGTTACAAGAATATATAACTGAGTATGGGACTCCAAGAACAATATTATCTGATCATGCAACATATTTTATGAATCAGAGATATCATGAATTTTTAGATGAAAGAAATATTAAATCTCATCACATATCGATTCGTCATCCACAAGCTAATCCATCGGAAAGGTATATAAAAGAAGTTCTTAAATATTTACGGATATTACTCGAAGATCGACATCATAAATGGGCCAGATGTTTAAAACAAATTGAATTTGTAATGAATAACACACCAAGTACCGTACATGAAGCTTGTCCAATAACTATTTTCACAGGACAACCTCCACAAAGGCCTTGGCAAGATGATGAAATTGCAGAAATAGGAGGCAGATATGAACAAATTAAACAAAAATTAATGAGACGAAAAATTAAATGGGAGCAGAAGAAAAAAGAAAAACAACGTAAATATAAGGTGTATAATGAGAACGATAAAGTTATTGTACGCGCGTTACGAGTAACGGATAGAAGGAATAAAATTATAGCAAAACTCATAAGGCCATATTCGGGACCGTATTTAATACATCGGAAAATAGGATTAAACAATTATGAATTAATTGATGAAGAAACGGGATATCTTAAAGGAACTTATCATATTTCAATGTTACATGATTATATTGATGAAGTATAATTGTTAAAAAATTTAAGGGCATGGCGGTACTGAAGGGCCAGTTACCGTTGGTAAATAGCGCTACCACCCACCAGAGCTACAATGTATATAATAAAGCCCAAAATTTAGGGGCATGGCGGTTGAATTTCATAGGGCGACAACCGTTGGTAAATAGCGCTACCACCCACCAGAGCTACATCAAAATTAATAGAACCAAAATTTAGGGGCATGGTTAATGTATTTTGTTTCTATAAAAGTATGTCATAAAAAAAAAAACGGGATATAAGTATGTGCATTTAATTTTTTTTTTATAATTGAGTTAATCATGTAAGAAATTTTAGCTAAAATGATCTAACAAAGGTTTATGTATTTTATTTCCTTGCTCTAAATTAATTGAATCAGGATAGAATTATTTAGACGAAGAAAAGTTGTAAAGATTAGTTAGTATGAAGAAATTAGTAATATTTAATTTATTTTCCTCATTCCTTACATTATAAAATTTGTAAATATAAGTGTTAGAGGAGTATATAAGTAACTTTACAGTAAGTAAAGAAACATACGAGTATAAAAATGTGAAGAAATGTATAAAGTAGATATATGAAAGATGAGTAAGAAGGAACCTTATTAAAAAAAAAAAAATTTTTTAAAGGATATTTATCGGAGTAATAAAAGCATTTAATGGTCAAGAAATATTAAAGTCATTAAGAGTTATAAAAAAAATAAAATGTGATATACAAATAGAAGAAGCCTATAAAATAAAATATGTATAGAAAAGATAATAATGAATGCTTGCTATGTATAATAAATAATAAAAGGGAAACAGAAAAATATATGGAATAATTTATAGAGATTATGTATGAAAGGGTAAATAAAACCCAAAATGATAATAAATATATAGAATAATAATGTATAAAAGAAATATGTAGGTCACGTACGCCTTAAAAAACGAAAATATAATTTGTGTACTTTCCAAAAGTGAAAGTTTGAAAAGGTAGACGAAAATGTCTATTATAGGTATAGGGTTTTTGTTCAGCTAGGAACAGTTATATAAAATAAAATAATAAAGAATAAGTGAGCATATGTAAAGCATATTTTGTAGAGGCTATTAAATATCTGAAGAAGTAACAGATACAACTTAAAAGTAATCACCAGTAAATGTTAAAAGTAGTTTCGATTATAATATTGATAAGAATTTTTAGAGGGTTTAAAATCATGAATAGGATAATACAAAGAAGGTATAAGATTGGATAAGAAAAGGAATAAAGTTACTTATATAGAAAGCATAGAAATGTTAAAAGATACATTTTATGACATTATTGATGAAGACAAATGGATAAAGATGTAAATTTTGAATATGTTGGTATAAATTAGTATATTTATGAGAATAAGATTAGTTAAAATGGTTTGTTGTAAATAATTGAGAGTTAAAAATGAAAATAGATACAGTGAGGTAAATAATTATCTTATATACCAAATATTAAGAAATGTACATGGATTTATATGAGAATGTATAGTTATGCTACAGTAGTAGTACAAATTGAAGTACATCATTTTAGTATAGATTGTTGAATAAATATAAATTTATATATTCTATAGAAATTTAGATTTATTAAAAAAGGGGCATATGTGGTAGTTCACTTACTTAGATGAGTAAGGATATGATGGAAGTACTAATGTTAATAAAATATACTGTATATGTTCTTGTAGTGAGTATTAAAAAAAATAAAAGATGGTAATATTTTATGGACCAAACTATAATTAAATAAATAGATGTGAGAATATTTAAATTATACTTAAAATAATTGTGAGAATATTAATTGGGTATTTCCCTATAGTTTTTGTGAACCGTGTAAAGTTGGTTGCATATCGGGTTATGTTGAAGTTCGCCTTGCATCGAGTGGTTGGTTGCCTATCAGGTTTCTTTGTTGTAGTAATATTTCCCATTTCTGAAAGTAGAATTGTAAATGTTACTTGTTGTATTTTTATATGTAATATTATTTGTTAAAGCTTGTTTAATTAACACTTTTGAAAAAATAGAGAATATTAGTATGGATTTTGAATCATAAAGGTTGGAAAATGATGTATAGTTACGCGCTAAAATTCAAATGTAAGAAGTGTCAGATTTTGACATTTAAAATAATATAGTTAAAGTATTGAGTATTTGGTTTGCCGAAGGGTATAAAAGGTTGTGAAAATTAAAGTAAAGAATTAAATTGATAAATTTTTGGAATTACAAAAAGGTATTATAAATATTCAATTACAAATAAAACATATTTTGGATTATTATAATGTGTGGAACAATATGATTGGATATGATAGAAACTAAGGATTTTATTGCCAGGGATATGGGGAATAAATAAAAAGATTCGAAAATAATTTAAGAAAAGCGGTAGATGTGTTTTCGGAAAACGAAATTTTCCTTCCGAAAAACACATAATTAAGAGATTCATCATTATACAAAAGTGTAAAAGAAGTGGTTAGGAGATAGTAGAAAAGAAAGCAGATATTTTTTTAGGTGATTGCAACATTTTCCAGAATAGTACCATTTTTTGTATCATGCAAATATAATTAAAAATAAATTAGAAGAAAGAATTTCGGTAACGAATAAAGAAATAATTGAAGAATATTCATACTTGAGAAGAAAGCGAAGAAATATATAATTACAATTTAAAAATAAACTTACTGCATTGGTAAATATTATTCCATATTTGGCGAGAGATTTATTGCATTGGAGAGTTGGTGAAATTCCAGAAGTTATACAAATAGTTTAGTCCAGGACTTGAAAGATACGAGATATTCAACATAGCAGCTAACACAGGTATTCCAGTCCAGTAGAGGAAAGGCAGGTTTCAAAGGTCTTCACGAAAGCGTTCGACGGTTCGAGATTCTAGTTGATTGCAGAGGTTGAAGGTATTACAGGATAGCAGTCATTACAGTCCACATTCCGAGCATTCCAGACAATTAGGAAAAGGAAAGGATCTCCCTCATTGATTCCAGGAAATGTCTTCGACAAGCTAAAAAGAAAATCGATTGGTGTATAAATAAGAATACCAGTTCAGTAGTAATAACAGGTCGTATAATTCTTTGAAATAATTTGAATTTATCAGTTTCGAATTGAAAAGTATATCAAAATTTAGAGATCTATTATTTACACGTACATTATAACTGTGTTGATAATCAAGAAAAGATATTTTGTAAATTCTGTGTACAACATTAATTTGTATCATCATTTGTATAATTTTTAGAAGTCAAAAAAAACTGATCGGCAAACTAAAACTGATTAATTTGTGTGGGTATTTGATTTACATACAAAAACTATACAGTATTTTTAAAATAATATAATTAATATACTTACTTGTATATTTTTCGATCCACGAAAGGTGTATTTTCATGCACATATAAATTTTCAAAAGAATGTTTACGTAAACAAGCTTGGTACTTCCATGAATGTTTTATTTGGTTGTGTGTGTTGAGAACTACCATATAATTTATAATTTGCCTGATTTATTAAACAAATTAGTTTGATACATTTGTTTTTATTTGGTATATAAAGAAGGTTTTTGAATTAAATTGATGAAACAGATATGACGCTTAGAACCGTAACCTATAAATAGAAAAAACAACTGTCAGTGATTATATTATTATTTGAATAGTATGTTAATATATACCTTGAGATTGAGTTCACAGTAAGTATTGTTATTTGAAGATAAAGTTGAAATACACATCATAATTCACTAAAGAATAACTGTTTTGTAAACTTTGATTTATAAAGTTAAGAAATATAAAACGTAAATATCCTATGATATAGGCAGATATTGAAAAAGTTACATATAGGCAACTGTTTGGGCTTTGATGATTCAAGGGAAGTTAGCAACATATAAAATAATTAGTTTAAATATTTTATATAAGAACTGAGTTAGTGAGGGCATAAATAAAAAATTACCTGAGAGAATTTGAAAATAGATTTAAAAAGTACATAAAGATTTCAATTTTATATATAGACGAGAATAAGTACAGGTTTCAAACACATAGTAAGAATAAATATTATTAAATTTATCTGAGTGTAATCGTACCTTTATTAATTAAAGGTATTGTTACAATATCTTTCTTTATTAATAGGAATTACGTCAATATCTAAATTTTGTTGCGCCAAATCTCTTAAAAATAGATGGCTATCATACCCGCTCAAATTGTGAAAATAGATAGGGACAAATTTAGGAATTTTGAAGTTTAGATTACAATTAGAATGAGCGGCCCCTCGAAACGCTCCCGTAATGTGGCAGTGATCTCTCACTCTATCTCCGTTGAGAGACAGCTCACAAATGTGGCAAATCACGGCCTCATTATATAATTTTCGCTCGCTATTATTTAAAGTTTTCATCGGCACGATAGTCTTTAAATAGTTTTCATAGATTAGCTTAACATCTTCTATCAATTTTTGGACAAACACCGTTGAGCAATCTAAACCGGCATACGTGACAAATTTATTCAACTTTGCATCAAACGAACATACAATTTGATATGCAAAACTATAGGGAACGTGTTTGAATGTTTTATTCGTATATGAACTAGCTGGATCACGGCTGCATGTGTGAATCGGTTGGAGAATACTTTCAAAATCCGCATAAACGACGAACGGAACGGACATTTTCTTATGATGACTATCGAAACGTAAAATGTTTTCTGGTAGCATATCTCCAAATTTTGTTTTACGCGCGTCGGTTGAGGGTAGTACCGTATACACATGGTTGCAATCGTGTTGTTGATGGGCGTTTAATTTTTCGATGGTGCTGAAATTAATTAAACACCCATCACAGATGTGAGCTTCATGACCATATTTGCTTATTTGAGATGAGACTAGCCTGGACAGATTTTTAATTAAAACATAATGTGATCTTTTTCCATCATCAATTAGGAGTAAATTGATGTGGATATCTTTTCTGTTTTTAGTGAAATGAATTGGCCCCACCACCTCATGATTTTTTGTTTCATCATTAATAGCCAAACCGTAAACGTTAATACTTAAATTGTTCATATTCTCAATTTTTGAAATATCTTTAATTTTAACGGGGAATTGAATACCCTCTAAATTTAGGACGCTGGAGTAATGAGGATAACTACTAACTCTATGTACAGCCATGTTTGCCGGGTGGAGTGCTGCTACAATCGACCAACACAAGCATGCATCGTCCGAGTTCTTAATATTGATGCATGCTTTCTTGTTTCGGATAGAGGGTGGTAGTTCCAAATAAGATGATCCCCCAAGAGGTTGGTAGCTGTTGATGTTAACCTCTAAATGCGAGACCATCTTAAGTGTCCAATTGCTCCCCATATCCGAAAACTCTTCAGCTTTCGATTTTATGATGGCAGCAGCCTGATCAAAAACGTCCTCTAAGTCTGAAGACCCGGTGACAATGACGTACCGAGTATTGAAGGACTTTAAGTCGACTATTTCCTCATCAGCTACGGTTTTAGCATAATGAGCAAATAGCTCTAACTGTACCTTAATACCCGATACGACCTTGGCTAGAACATCGTTAATCAGGCTGCACACTTTCATTTTCAAATTCGATAAAAAATTTGTGATGTCAGCACTCTCATCACCTAAAATTTTGTAACTCGCGACCCGGCTTTTAAATGAGGAATTAATTTTGAACACTCCATCCGGCAGCATAAATGTATTATTATTCAAATGCTGCTGTGTGCGAAGATGCCCCCTATACAGAGAATTATTAGGGAACATCAACCCACAACAGCTTCTCTGAGGCGCATCTCGACTGGTAGATGGTGCAGCATCCACAGGTCTATTAGAACTTGTGGATGGTGTAACATCTACTTTGGCCACCTTCTTAGGTGGTCCCGCAACATGCTCACATGTATCCGCACCCTCTCCACAAATACCGCAAACAAAATTGCGGTGGAGGGTATTCACATGCCGCTTCATGTTGTCGCGCCGGGTGAAGGATTTTCCGCAAATGATGCAATTCATTCTATGAAAAACAAATTAAAAATAATTAATATAATAAATTTAAAAGAATAAAAAGGTATTGAAGCCTAATTTTTAATATATCTAAATTGCTAATTTATTTGACTGATTCGCTAGCCTTATAATTGAGAAAAACAATTTTTAAAAGTTCTATAAAATTTTAGAGTGGTAGAAAAACTATGATCCGCGTATATTTAACTAAAAATACCTGTATTATTGAGAATTTATTGATAAAACCTTATAAAATAATCAATTTAATAATATAAATTTACGCACCTAAAAATTTAAAAAAAAGAAAAAAAAAAAAAAAACAATATAAAGAAGCTACTAAATACAAATAAAATACTTTGAAGCACCCTGGATAATTGTATATAAAAATAATATTCAATAAAATATTAATAAAATATACACCATTAAATTATTAAAAACAGCCTTATAATTGATAAAAACAATTTTTAAAAAGTCCTATAAAATTTTAGAGTAGTAGAAAAACTATGATCAGCGTATATTTAACTAAAAAATACTTGTATTATTGAAAATTTATTGATAAAACCCTTTAAAACCTTATAAAATAATCAATTTAATAATATAAATTTACGCACCTAAAAATTAAAAAAAGAAAGAAAAACAATATAAAGAAGCTACTAAATGCGTATAAAATACTTTGAAGCACCTTGGATTAATTGTATATAAAAATAAAATATTAATAAAATATTAATAAAATATATACCATTAAATTATTTAAAAAATAACCTTATAATTGAGAAAAAACAATTTTTAAAAGTCCTATAAAATTTTAGAGTAGTAGAAAAACTATGATCAGCGTATATTTAACTAAAAAATACTTGTATTATTGAAAATTTATTGATAAAACCCTATAAAAATTTAAAAAAGAAAGAAAAACAATATAAAGAAGCTACTAAATGCGTATAAAATACTTTGAAGCACCCTGGATTAATTGTATATAAAAATAAAATATTAATAAAATATTAATAAAACATATACCATTAAATTATTTAAAAAATAACCTTATAATTGAGAAAAAACAATTTTTAAAAAGTCCTATAAAATTTTAAAACTAATGTAAAATATTGCAAGTTAATATTATATAAATTAGGCTTTCTAAATACCTTGTAGTAAAACACAAACAAGCACTAAAAACGATGTTGACTGTTCGAAGATACTGATTATAATGAAATTAAAGATACCGATCTACGTATATATAGATACACATCTGCGTCAGATTCCCACGCAAATGGAGTGATGCATAAAGAGAAAGACCTTTTTTTTCCCGCGCATACATATATATACATATATACGTATGCGGCCAGATGCAATTAGCGGCGGGCACATTCTGATCCCACGCTCGAGCCGTGTTCTAAGGAATACACTTAAATTTTTTCGGTCGCATACCTGCATCCAATGAGGGTTTCGAGTCCGGGAATTTCGTCTTTCTACCTGTACAGATAGATCTGTCTTTATATAAAATTCGTATATATTATCTATGATTTTAGTTTTAAAATAAAAAATAATAAGAAGGTTAAAATAATTCGTTATTTTGTAGATAGTTGCATAGAGCTAAAACATTATTTTGCATGCATATACATTCGCCATTAGTTTTATTATTATGATAAAAACAATGATTGACATTTTTAATAAGCTTTGGTACATCATTAAAATATTCCAGTAAATTAAATGCTAATGATGTAAAAATACCTAAAAATATTTCGTAAAACAAGAGTATTTTAGTTAAATATACGGAGATCCATATGAAAAACTACGAAAGTTATATTAATGTTAAATATTAAATAATTTAATTAAATGAAAACACATCGTTTCACAAAAATTATGTTTTATTAAACACTAGATGTACATTTCATTTACCATAACAGTACATTATAAACCTTTCTTAATATTGATGATACAGGATCAGTTAAATTAGTATGGTTGTTAAGAAATTGGAGGAGCATTTGATAGTATTTTCCTCATAAAAGTAGTATGTATTATAATATAAGATAGTGTTATAAACTATACAATAAATATTATTCAGTATTGGAATACACAATGAATAACACAAATTTGAGTAGAGAAATATAAATATTTCTAATTGCACATGTGTGAATTTGAATTTATCGGGAATATACAGAGTAATTATTTACATCTGATGGTGAAACATGGTCGCGTATTTTATATCATTCAGTAATTTAATTTGCTCTATAGCTAGACAATGAGGTGGATGCTAAGCATTAATTTGTACACACGTAATGTTATGATCGTCAGTGTAACATATATATTCAAGTCTAACACAAACTTTTTGATTTATTGAAACCCCAATAGAAATTATCACTATTTCGAGAAGAATAGTCATGTACCTGTACATATTCAAAGCCGCTGAAGTATGAGTACATTAACAGCTGTATACGCGTGTCTTTATCATCCACTTTAATGTGTTACTGTAATTCCAGCTACTTTTTTTATTTATACGTACATATATTGTGAATTATTACACTAATTATAAAACAAAATTAATTATAGATAGACAAACATTATACAGGTATATTGCAAACATGTAATGCTAAGATAATCAGAGTGATATATACATACATGTAAAGAAATTTATAATTTATTCAATCTCTTATTAAAAGAGTTATTAATATTTTTCAAATGAATACCTGACAGTGGTGGAAAACTGTTGAAATTTGGATAGATTAATAGTTACATATGCGAGCTTCAGAATAGCTTCTGAACATGTTGGGTTGTAATTTGGTATACAATAAAAGGCAGCGGGGAACTGAACCGCCTCCCAAAAAAGGTATTTAATATTAAAATCGTCGATTCCCCATCACAGAAAAATAGTGTATCATACAAGGGAAAAAAGTATTAGATTTTAGCTCGAGGTAAGATAAATTACCGAGAGCTAAAATCTAATTTTTTCCATTGTATAATACACTATTTTCTGTGATGGGAAAACGACGATTTTAATATTAAATACCTTTTTTGGGAGGCGGTTCAGTTCCCCGCTGCCTTTTATTGTATACCAAATTACAACCCAACATGTTCAGAAGCTATTCTGTAGCTCGTATATGTAACTATTAATCTATCCAAATTTCAACAGTTTTCCACCACTGTCAGGTATTCATTTGAAAAATATTAATAACTCTTTTAATAAGAGATTGAATAAATTATAAATTTCTTTACATGTATGTATATATCACTCTGATTATCTTAGCATTACATGTTTGCAATATACCTGTATAATGTTTGTCTATCTATAATTAATTTTGTTTTATAATTAGTGTAATAATTCACAATATATGTACGTATAAATAAAAAAAGTAGCTGGAATTACAGTAACACATTAAAGTGGATGATAAAGACACGCGTATACAGCTGTTAATGTACTCATACTTCAGCGGCTTTGAATATGTACAGGTACATGACTATTCTTCTCGAAATAGTGATAATTTCTATTGGGGTTTCAATAAATCAAAAAGTTTGTGTTAGACTTGAATATATATGTTACACTGACGATCATAACATTACGTGTGTACAAATTAATGCTTAGCATCCACCTCATTGTCTAGCTATAGAGCAAATTAAATTACTGAATGATATAAAATACGCGACCATGTTTCACCATCAGATGTAAATAATTACTCTGTATATTCCCGATAAATTCAAATTCACACATGTGCAATTAGAAATATTTATCTTTCTCTACTCAAATTTGTGTTATTCATTGTGTATTCCAATACTGAATAATATTTATTGTATAGTTTATAACACTATCTTATATTATAATACATACTACTTTTATGAGGAAAATACTATCAAATGCTCCTCCAATTTCTTAACAACCATACTAATTTAACTGATCCTGTATCATCAATATTAAGAAAGGTTTATAATGTACTGTTATGGTAAATGAAATGTACATCTAGTGTTTAATAAAACATAATTTTTGTGAAACGATGTGTTTTCATTTAATTAAATTATTTAATATTTAACATTAATATAACTTTCGTAGTTTTTCATATGGATCTCCGTATATTTAACTAAAATACTCTTGTTTTACGAAATATTTTTAGGTATTTTTACATCATTAGCATTTAATTTACTGGAATATTTTAATGATGTACCAAAGCTTATTAAAAATGTCAATCATTGTTTTTATCATAATAATAAAACTAATGGCGAATGTATATGCATGCAAAATAATGTTTTAGCTCTATGCAACTATCTACAAAATAACGAATTATTTTAACCTTCTTATTATTTTTTATTTTAAAACTAAAATCATAGATAATATATACGAATTTTATATAAAGACAGATCTATCTGTACAGGTAGAAAGACGAAATTCCCGGACTCGAAACCCTCATTGGATGCAGGTATGCGACCGAAAAAATTTAAGTGCATCTGGCCGCATACGTATATATGTATATATATGTATGCGCGGGAAAAAAAAGGTCTTTCTCTTTATGCATCACTCCATTTGCGTGGGAATCTGACGCAGATGTGTATCTATATATACGTAGATCGGCATCTTTAATTTCATTATAATCAGTATCTTCGAACAGTCAACATCGTTTTTAGTGCTTGTTTGTGTTTTACTACAAGGTATTTAGAAAGCCTAATTTATATAATATTAACTTGCAATATTTTACATTAGTTTTAAAATTTTATAGGACTTTTTAAAAATTGTTTTTTCTCAATTATAAGGTTATTTTTTAAATAATTTAATGGTATATATTTTATTAATATTTTATTAATATTTTATTTTTATATACAATTAATCCAGGGTGCTTCAAAGTATTTTATACGCATTTAGTAGCTTCTTTATATTGTTTTTCTTTCTTTTTTAAATTTTTATAGGGTTTTATCAATAAATTTTCAATAATACAAGTATTTTTTAGTTAAATATACGCTGATCATAGTTTTTCTACTACTCTAAAATTTTATAGGACTTTTAAAAATTGTTTTTTCTCAATTATAAGGTTATTTTTTAAATAATTTAATGGTATATATTTTATTAATATTTTATTAATATTTTATTTTTATATACAATTAATCCAAGGTGCTTCAAAGTATTTTATACGCATTTAGTAGCTTCTTTATATTGTTTTTCTTTCTTTTTTTAATTTTTAGGTGCGTAAATTTATATTATTAAATTGATTATTTTATAAGGTTTTAAAGGGTTTTATCAATAAATTTTCAATAATACAAGTATTTTTTAGTTAAATATACGCTGATCATAGTTTTTCTACTACTCTAAAATTTTATAGGACTTTTTAAAAATTGTTTTTATCAATTATAAGGCTGTTTTTAATAATTTAATGGTGTATATTTTATTAATATTTTATTGAATATTATTTTTATATACAATTATCCAGGGTGCTTCAAAGTATTTTATTTGTATTTAGTAGCTTCTTTATATTGTTTTTTTTTTTTTTTCTTTTTTTTAAATTTTTAGGTGCGTAAATTTATATTATTAAATTGATTATTTTATAAGGTTTTATCAATAAATTCTCAATAATACAGGTATTTTTAGTTAAATATACGCGGATCATAGTTTTTCTACCACTCTAAAATTTTATAGAACTTTTAAAAATTGTTTTTCTCAATTATAAGGCTAGCGAATCAGTCAAATAAATTAGCAATTTAGATATATTAAAAATTAGGCTTCAATACCTTTTTATTCTTTTAAATTTATTATATTAATTATTTTTAATTTGTTTTTCATAGAATGAATTGCATCATTTGCGGAAAATCCTTCACCCGGCGCGACAACATGAAGCGGCATGTGAATACCCTCCACCGCAATTTTGTTTGCGGTATTTGTGGAGAGGGTGCGGATACATGTGAGCATGTTGCGGGACCACCTAAGAAGGTGGCCAAAGTAGATGTTACACCATCCACAAGTTCTAATAGACCTGTGGATGCTGCACCATCTACCAGTCGAGATGCGCCTCAGAGAAGCTGTTGTGGGTTGATGTTCCCTAATAATTCTCTGTATAGGGGGCATCTTCGCACACAGCAGCATTTGAATAATAATACATTTATGCTGCCGGATGGAGTGTTCAAAATTAATTCCTCATTTAAAAGCCGGGTCGCGAGTTACAAAATTTTAGGTGATGAGAGTGCTGACATCACAAATTTTTTATCGAATTTGAAAATGAAAGTGTGCAGCCTGATTAACGATGTTCTAGCCAAGGTCGTATCGGGTATTAAGGTACAGTTAGAGCTATTTGCTCATTATGCTAAAACCGTAGCTGATGAGGAAATAGTCGACTTAAAGTCCTTCAATACTCGGTACGTCATTGTCACCGGGTCTTCAGACTTAGAGGACGTTTTTGATCAGGCTGCTGCCATCATAAAATCGAAAGCTGAAGAGTTTTCGGATAGGGGGAGCAATTGGACACTTAAGATGGTCTCGCATTTAGAGGTTAACATCAACAGCTACCAACCTCTTGGGGGATCATCTTATTTGGAACTACCACCCTCTATCCGAAACAAGAAAGCATGCATCAATATTAAGAACTCGGACGATGCATGCTTGTGTTGGTCGATTGTAGCAGCACTCCACCCGGCAAACATGGCTGTACATAGAGTTAGTAGTTATCCTCATTACTCCAGCGTCCTAAATTTAGAGGGTATTCAATTCCCCGTTAAAATTAAAGATATTTCAAAAATTGAGAATATGAACAATTTAAGTATTAACGTTTACGGTTTGGCTATTAATGATGAAACAAAAAATCATGAGGTGGTGGGGCCAATTCATTTCACTAAAAACAGAAAAGATATCCACATCAATTTACTCCTAATTGATGATGGAAAAAGATCACATTATGTTTTAATTAAAAATCTGTCCAGGCTAGTCTCATCTCAAATAAGCAAATATGGTCATGAAGCTCACATCTGTGATGGGTGTTTAATTAATTTCAGCACCATCGAAAAATTAAACGCCCATCAACAACACGATTGCAACCATGTGTATACGGTACTACCCTCAACCGACGCGCGTAAAACAAAATTTGGAGATATGCTACCAGAAAACATTTTACGTTTCGATAGTCATCATAAGAAAATGTCCGTTCCGTTCGTCGTTTATGCGGATTTTGAAAGTATTCTCCAACCGATTCACACATGCAGCCGTGATCCAGCTAGTTCATATACGAATAAAACATTCAAACACGTTCCCTATAGTTTTGCATATCAAATTGTATGTTCGTTTGATGCAAAGTTGAATAAATTTGTCACGTATGCCGGTTTAGATTGCTCAACGGTGTTTGTCCAAAAATTGATAGAAGATGTTAAGCTAATCTATGAAAACTATTTAAAGACTATCGTGCCGATGAAAACTTTAAATAATAGCGAGCGAAAATTATATAATGAGGCCGTGATTTGCCACATTTGTGAGCTGTCTCTCAACGGAGATAGAGTGAGAGATCACTGCCACATTACGGGAGCGTTTCGAGGGGCCGCTCATTCTAATTGTAATCTAAACTTCAAAATTCCTAAATTTGTCCCTATCTATTTTCACAATTTGAGCGGGTATGATAGCCATCTATTTTTAAGAGATTTGGCGCAACAAAATTTAGATATTGACGTAATTCCTATTAATAAAGAAAGATATATCAGTTTCAGCGCGAAAGTTTTGGTCGATGAGTATACAGATAAAAAATCGGGCGAGAAAAAAAATGTTTATATAAAACTACGGTTTTTAGATAGTTTTCGATTCATGGCGTCTTCTATCGATAAGCTTGCACAAAATTTAAGCCCGCAAGACTTTGTCAATGTTAGGCGGGCGTTTCCACTAGATTCACATTTCCATTTAATTAGAAAGAAGGGTGTATTCCCCTATCAATACATAGATACCTTTGGGCGATTGAACGAATCGACCTTACCGGCAAAACGCGATTTTTTTAATTCATTAACGAATGTTGATATTTCGGATGTTGAATATCAACATGCGCAAACTGTATGGAATACGTTTGGATGTCAAAATTTATTAGAGTACTCAAACTTATATTTAAAGTCAGACGTTTTACTTTTAGCAGATATTTTTGAAAATTTCAGGAAAATTTGTCGGGATACATACAGTATGGATCCGGCTCAATATTACACCAGCCCGGGCTTGTCTTGGGATGCTATGTTGAAGCATACCAAAATTGAGCTGGAGCTACTCATAGACATCGACATGCATCATTTTGTTAAGCAGAGTATCAGGGGTGGGTTGTGTCAAGTATCATTGCGGCACGCTACAGCAAATAATAAATATATGCCTAATTATGATGCGAGTGCTCCTAGCTCGTATTTAGCTTATTGGGACGCGAACAATTTGTACGGGTGGGCAATGTCGCAGTATCTACCATTCGGTGGGTTCAGTTGGGCTAGTCAGGATGAAATTGACAATCTAAATATATCTGGGGTCGCTGATGATTCGCCGATTGGCTATTTTTTGGAGGTAGATGTCACGTATCCTGTAACTTTGCATGATGAGCATAACGACCTTCCTTTTCTGCCCGAAAACATGGTGCCTCCCACGTCTAAATTTCAGTATAAAAAGTTGATCGCGAATTTACAGAACAAAGAGAAATATGTCATACACTATCAAACGTTAAAGCAAGCATTACATTTCGGCCTTAAAATCACCAAAATTCACCGCGTTTTAAAATTCAACCAGTCAAACTGGCTTCAAACTTATATCAACCTAAACACCAGCCTACGTCAGCATGCTAGGAACGATTTTGAAAAGGACTTCTACAAGCTTATGAACAACTCCGTATATGGTAAAACCATGGAGAATGTTGATAAGCGAGTAGAAGTCAAATTGGTCACACGTTGGGAGGACCATGGCAAAAGTCGCGGGGCTGGTAGTTTAATCGCGAAACCGAATTTTAAAAGTGTTAGTATTTTTTCCGAAAACTTTGTGGCTGTCCAGATGGGGAAGCTGAAAGTCGTATATAATAAACCTATTTATATCGGCTTCTCCGTCTTGGAGCTATCAAAGCACCTGATGTATGACTTTTTCCACAATTTTTTGAGACGCGTGTATGCTGAAAAGGTCCGTCTGTGTTATATGAATACGGACAGTTTTATCTTAAAAGTAGAGACAGATGATATATACAGCGACATGAAAAAAAATATATCAAAATTCGATACATCGAACTTTTCGGCAAATAATGTCTACAACATAGCACCTCAAAACAAGGCTGTTTTAGGTTTATTTAAAGACGAAAATGCGGGTAATATAATGAGTGAATTTGTCGGATTGCGCGCAAAAATGTATGCCTTAGAGGTTGAGGGTAGGGAGATTAAAAAGGTTAAGGGTGTTAAAAAGAACGTTGTGCGGGATGAGATTAGTCTGGCAGATTACAAGCACTGTTTATTGAATAATGATATTTTATTAAGAGAGCAAAATCTTTTTCAAATCAAACTACATGAGATTTATACCGTCAAGCAAAATAAATTGAGCCTATCACCTCACGATGATAAACGCAGGGTTAATGAGGATGGCGTTCATACTCTCGCCTGGGGGCATTATAAAATCGACTCACCAGCTCCTTAGATGGTCGCTGCACATGCCTCGGGTGCAGCTGCTCTACCGCCTTAAATTGGGTAAGTACCCCACCCTTTTTTTGTTTGCTTCTCACTGTCATTTTCTCCTACTAAATCAGTATTAGTTTGTTTGCATTCGAGTTCACACATATTCTTTAACCTCTAAGATTAAAATGGAAGCTAGTAAGAATACAAAATTATTATGTACATAAACTTATATCTATATATTTTTTAATTCTTTTCAGAAACTTATAATGAATTTATTAGCGATTCGCTTAAAATGATAGATGATAATATCGTTAAGGAAAAACAGCTGATTGGGCAGTCATCATACTTCCTCAACAAATGCGGTTCGAAATGGGTGAATATCGACCTTAGTCCAGCGGCTGGATTCGTGCCCATCATCCAGATTCGATCGCCTGCAAGCTGTGTATTCTTCACATTGGATGAGTGGGAAGAATTTTGTAAGACGGAGGGTTGCAGTCCGAATCATCAAATTCGAACGTCAACATTTAGAGATACTAGCGTAATTGTATTAAGCAGTCGCAATCAGCAGCTGGTATTGTCCTCCGATACCTATAGCAATTTGTTTAATTTGCGACTGCTCATTAAGAGTAAATTAGAATTTTTAGTAAATAGTAATTTCATAACATTTTAGAAAATGATCTTAACCGCCTGCATGGCATTAACTGGAGATTTATATACGAATGTATCAAAATTACTTGTTGATCATTGTAATTCATTTAACGCTTTCCTTATGATGGAAGTGCTACATATTAGTTATAATTCGCTTTACTATGACTTTGAGGTCATGAAACTTGTAGATAATGTTAATTTAAAATAATATTGTTAATTTATAAATAATAATAAATAAATTGTTTTCTTAAAAAATATATTGTTTGTTTTATTTTATTTTATAAGTAAGATATACATTTCATGCATGCGGCTATCACAGAAGCAGGCAGCCGTTGTGGTTTCCGCTGGAAACATGTTTAGACCTGTTTGAAGTACATTGAGAAACGTGATAGCAAGCCTGGTAATTTATTCAGGAATTCTCTAGAAGCAAAGACCATCTTTATGGTCCGCCATTTGTCTGACGTCACCTTAGTTTGGCTAGTGAGCGTGAGAGGATGCTGCATTAGTTAGGTTGGTAATCATGAGAGATGCCATTTCTTGGTTAGTGGCTGTGAGAGGGCGTCATGGTATTTGGGTTGGTAATGATGAAATCTGCCATTTCTTAGTTTGGTTAGTGGCCGTCAGAGGGCGCCACATCAGTTGGGTTGGTAATGATGAAATCTGCAATTTTTAGTTGGGTTGGTAATGATGAAATCTGCAATTTTTAGTTGGGTTGGTAATGATGAAATCTGCAATTTTTAGTTGGGTTGGTAATGATGAAATCTGCAATTTTTAGTTGGGTTGGTAATGATGAAATCTGCAATTTTTAGTTGGGTTGGTAATGATGAAATCTGCAATTTTTAGTTGGGTTGGCGAACGCGAGGGGGCGCCACATCAGTTGGGTTGGCAGAGGGCGCCACTAGGGCGAGGGGGGTGAGGGGGAGCTGGGTGAGAGGGGGAGGAGGAGGAGTGTGTTCCAGAATCGGTATAAGTACCCTACTCAAATCCTTAGAAACGCACTACTTTCAGGTCTCTAGTATCATGGGATGGTCGTTTCAAAAATCCACTAATTTCATCCGAATGTGTCTCTTTCATTCAGACCAAGGGTCGTGGGGAAAGAGCCACTTTACCGCTGCAACCAGTATTCCCGTCTAAGTCAGGCTATTAATGCCGTGACTATATTTCCGCATTTAATATTTATTCTTTATTTCAGAGATGTTAAATTTCAAATATTATGTGTAAACGCGCCGAAAAATTCAAATAGATTATTCGCGCTTCGGAACCGCAATAAATATAGATATGTTAGCATTTCACCGCGTAGCTACTGGATAGATGTCCAAACCCGCACCGCTTTAATAATTTAAGTCACGATAAACTTTTAAAGATTCTTTCTGCGAGCATGACATAACACGGAAATAAGTTGTAGTACAATTTAAAGTAATCTGAGTATGCATTTTTACCTCAAATTAACCGACACGTCATAATTCAAGTATAATTTTGTTTATATTAATAGATAAAAATGCACTAGGAACCGTAAATAATAGTTCAGGGGCTAAAGATGTATGTATGTTCAAACTTAGTTTTAATCACGACTTAAAGAGGTCAGTGATGGGAATTTATTTGGTGTTTGTTTATGCCGATATTTAGCAAGTCCGTTTATGTATATAAAATTGTAAATTGTATATAGTAATAAACAAAATTGTGTATTAATTGTTTAATATTGTTTTAGTAAAAATAAAGGTTAATTATTCTGTTCTTTTTCAAATAAGTGTCTACACGTATTTCTTTTCTTTTACCGTTTAACAATGAGGCAGGGAAAGTAGTATTTTCAATGAGTAATAAGATACATTAAAACAATAAGAGGTACTCACGTTTTTTTTCTCCGCTGTGCTAGTTGTAGAGCTTTTGGTCTTTTGTCTCCAAGACACAACACTTCAACCGCCATATTTATAGTTATAAACAAAGTCGACCGTACGAGTTGACATCGATGTCACACGGATAAGACGTTAGCAATTCGTAATATTGATGCCTGAGTATAGAGGCAACCAGAAGTGCTGTGTATTTTGGTGGCATACAGAAGACATATCTTATACCGGTTCGCTTGCTCTGGTGTTACATAAGCTAGTGGCACCATGTTATAATAAAAGCAGGCGAGCCAGGTTATAAGTGGCGCCCATAACGTTAAGGCCATGTTTTAAGAAATTTAAAAATTAATTCAGGCAAGATTTAGATAAATTAAAAATCCGACATTAAATTCCGCCGTGTTTTAAAAACTGCTTGACTAGTTTAACAGTTTTCCGCCAGAATATATTGCTGTGACCTCTCTATTTTGGTTAATAACCAAAAGTTAAATTAATAAATTAATGTACTTTAGTAATCTCAGGGTCTAAGTGTGAATTTATTTGTTTCGATAACGGGTAATGTGTCGCAGTCTTATACTTATTGTGAGTCCTAGCTGTGATAGTGATGTTTACTTTCCTTATGTTCTCCTTTGGGATGGGTATAAATAAGTAGATATGAATGTCAGCACAACTTATTTTATTTAATATAAATTTTTACAAAACATTGAGTGAATATTATTATTATGCAATACAATACATTATTCATTTCATTATTATATCCAGCCTTTTCATCTGCGGTACAAGCACCTTGCAATCCTTGATCCTTCAAGAAATTGTTAATAATAAATAAAATAAAATTCACTGCTCTAATCCTTCATGTATGCTCATATTTCGAAATTGCCGTTATTCAACTAAAGCGTTATGCCTCGTTGAGTCGCCCTGAACCAAGATTCGCACGTCAATCCAGAGCTTACTCAAAGAAGAATTTATTTTTAATTATTTAGATAATATTCTAAATTTTATTGCTATCCGAAAAATTTATTAATGCTTCGTTAAATCGCCTTGAATCAAGATTCGCACGTCAACCCAAAGCATATTCAAAGGAGAATTTATTTTAAATTATTTAAATAATGTTCTAAATTTTATTGCTATCCAGAAAATTTACTAATGCTTCGTTAAATCGCCTTGAATTAAGATTCGCACGTTAACCCAAAGCATATTCAAAGAAGAATTTATTTTAATTATTTAAATAATGTTCTAAATTTTATTGCTATCCGGAAAATTTACTAATGCTTCGTTAAATCGCCTTGAATTAAGATTCGCACGTTAACCCAAAGCATATTCAAAGAAGAATTTATTTTAATTATTTAAATAATGTTCTAAATTTTATTGCTATCCGGAAAATTTACTAATGCTTCGTTAAATCGCCTTGAATTAAGATTCGCACGTTAACCCAAAGCATATTCAAAGAAACATTTGTTAATTATTTAAATATTCGAAAATTTTGTTGCTCGATAGTTTATGAAACACTCATGAAGGTCCTTTCATTTATTTATTTTAGGATTGCAAGATGGGGTTTATTTTATAGTGCTTGTACTCACTTTTCTTGGTTGTATAACATCTCGAATTCTTCCTGGTAGCCCAGTCCCTCCATTTTAATTAAATTTATTGTTGTAGCTTTTGTGCGGTCCAATCCCGGTATTTCGCGCCTCTATATCTGGCGCGCAGTTATCGTTGCCGCTTCTTACGACTACGGCGTTTGAATCTTAAAGCGTTTTATGCCTTTAGATTCTTTATTTCTTCGGAGCACTGGTTTCCTTTTAAGTCTTGAAGAGCTTCCGATGGACTTCCTATGGACTGCCTTATTTTCGCCTGTGTGTCGCCTTTTATAGCGATTAACATTTGACGAACGATTCATTTTGTTTTAAATCGTTCCTTTAGTTTGAATTTTCGTCTGCTACGCCCTCCGTGTTTATTTTGATAACTATCGAAATCACGTGGTCATGTGACCTTCTTTCCACCATGTTTGTTATTGTTATTATTTACATATTTTACATTTTTATATCCATGGACATTTGATTGATTTTTATCCATTGGTAGGTATTCTTTTATTGTATTTTATTATATTTTGACTAATGCTTTATTTATTTATTTTAGCCTGAAATGTCATTTGTACGTGAATACAATTATGTGCTATCGCATATTTAGATGTACATTCAACAATGTCCTTTTATTCTGTAAATATCAGTGAATTTGCATACCCAACATAATGTTTTATTTTCAATGGTGAACCAAGCCACACTATTTACATTTTGGATGCGTTGGTGTATCTCGAAAACAAGTAAATCATATACCTTTGTATGCATTTTGGTGTCCCTACGGACGAAAATATAATTGATTTTAGTGACTGTGAAATAAGTGGTATTTATATATTTATTTATGTATATAGACCTTTGTTTAATATTGTATTTTTGTTTTAGCTTGGACTTTCTTGGAATATATTCGTATAGAGAAGAAAATGAACAAATCGTGCCTCTTTACGTACACTCAATAATATTTTATACAGAAAATATAAGTGAAACGTGCATACTGATACATAACACTTATTCTCGACAATGTTGGTGGTTATAATATTGATATTCTTTGTGATAATTCCTATTTTTGAACTATTATTGCTGCTAAAGAATGTATTGCCGGGTTGACCTACTTTTCTATTGACTGCTAGTAATACTGCTTTAAGTTATTATATCCTTTTTTTATTAAACGGAGGTCAGTATTTGAATATTGTTTTATAGAACATGTAATTCCTGTGCACCAATTTATTTAAACATTGTTTTATATTTTTCATTTTTATTTTTAATTGTGAATGCTATTATTTTTACGGGTATGCAACCCATATTGCATTGACGTGTATACTACTGCCTAGTTATGAATTTGATTAAAATACTAAATATATACAATTTTGACTACATACATTTGTACTGATTAGTGGATTATACTGTATTTATTTGTTAAAATATTGAATTATAATTTATATTTAACATGTAAATTTATATTTATTTAAAATAAACATAGTGATATTTTATTTCTGTTGATTCTTTATTTGTTTGGTTTCTTTATTTTATCTATTTATTTATTTACAAGAAAATACCACAGCAATATGTATACTTATTTTTTAAACAAAAGATAGGGAAAATTGATACACAATTTATATACATACACAGGGATACATATTCTTTATTAATTGTGAGGGGATAAAAGGATAGGAGAATAAATAGCAACTAAAATACGTTTTTATTTTTTTTATTTGGTACATTATAAATTATAAAATGTCTGATTCAGATAAAGGCAAAAATCCAAACCCTCTTGGGTGGATATATTCCTTGAAAAAAGAGGACTTAAATGCCGCAGCAGAGTCTTTAGGGTTAGACGCTACCGGAAATGTAGAAGATGTACGTAAACGCATTAGCACCTTTTTGAAAGAGGGTAAGACGGGTTCCGCGAATATGGGAAACATTCCGCCGCCAGTAGACACTAACGTTCAGATTTCTTCCGCTGAAATCTGTACTCAAATAAGGAAATGGGGTATTCATTTTAATGGCAGCTCGGACGCTGTATTTTTCTTGGAAAGAGTCAAAGAACTTCAAGTATGTTATGGGATTAAAGATGAACACATGCTCCACGCGTTGCCTGAGCTTTTTAGGGACAAAGCACTGCTTTGGTTCCGAAATAATAAAACATTATGGGGTACATGGGACGAATTCTTAGAAGACTTTAAACTTCAATATCTTCCGCCCCGGTATAGCTTTTCAATTGAAGAAGAAATACGCGCTCGTTTGCAAAAACCGAAGGAATCTTTTAAAGATTATTTAACCGCCATATTAACGTTAATGAGACGCGGCCGAGATATGTCCGATGGTGATAAATTGGAACGTGTATATGGTAACATGTCACCCAGTTACAGAATGTATATACGTAGGGACGCGATACAATCTCTCAGGCAATTGTCTAAACTCGCTGCCGACTATGAATTACTGCTGGAAGAGCAGGCGCGCTTTTGTAAGAAAGAAAGTACGCTATCAGCACCGGAACGCCCGCCCAGCGATAAACCCAGTACTTCGCGTTCACATCATTTGTCGTATGTCGCTCAGGATAATAAGCCTCGCCAATTTCCTGTACCGCCGTCGCCATTACAAAAGTTATCACATCCGGAAAGCCGCTGTTGGCGATGTGGCAAGGAAGGCCATACGCGTAGTCATTGCCGTAACCCGTTTAAAATGTTTTGTTCACGGTGTGGCAAGTTAAATGTACGTTCCGTTGACTGCCGATGTCAGGGAAACGCCGAGAAGGGCGGTCTGCAGGCAAAGACCGTCCGCAAGCAGTAAAACCGCCTGAATCCGCAAACACGTGTATTAGAGACTCGACAATACCGGATAATCGCGTGTGGATCCGCGTGCACATTCATAATCAGAATTTACGAGCCCTCGTAGACAGCGGAGCTACTTCTTCGTTTTTATCCGAATCACTAGTTGCCCGGTTGTCGAAAAATAATGACCAACGTGTCTTGAATAGAAAATCCAAAGACCGCCTCGCAAATGGAGACGTTATAGAGTCACCTGGCTCAGTTTTATTACCGGTGCGCATGGGTAGCCGAACTACAGACGTTAATTTTGTAATTATGCCGAAGAGCCCGTGCTCAGTCATCTTCGGAATTAATTTTCTTAAGGAAATTGGGGCTGTTCTTGATTTTTCCGAAAGGAAACTGTACTTTAAGGGAGACAATGCAGTCTTTGCCGCGAGCTGTGGGATCTCCGAAGTACAGGACCGCCAAGAAACCGTTTTAAAAAAATTCCTTGAACAAGAATTAAGTAAGTTTACTACCGTGCCTGGTCGGACGAATTTAATACGTCACACAATCCGTTTGCAACCGAATACCGCCCCAATAAAACAAAGATATTATCCATGCAATCCGAAGAAGCAAGCACTGATCGACGCCGAAGTGGACAAGATGTTACAAGACGGTATAATAGAACCCAGTAACAGCCCGTGGAGTTCTCCTATCGTCGTGGTCACGAAAAAGAATGGTGGCGTTCGGTTCTGCGTCGATTTCCGCAAAATTAATTCCGTATCGATTAAAGATTCGTATCCTTTGCCGTACATTTCGAATATTCTTGACAAGCTCCGCGATAGTAAATATTTTTCGACGCTTGATCTTAAAAGTGGGTATTGGCAAGTGGAGTTAGAAAAAGATAGCAGACCCGTGACAGCTTTTACAATTCCGGGAAAGGGCCTATTTCATTTTGTGTCATTACCGTATGGATTACATAGTGCGGGAGCGACGTTCCAGCGCCTGTTAGATTCGGTGATAGGTCCTGAGATGGCGGAATACGCATTCGTATATCTGGATGATATTATTATTTTGGGCAAGACTTTTGAGGAGCATTTGGAAAATTTAAGTAATGTTTTCACGCGTTTACGGGAAGCAGGCCTCCAACTCCAACCTGACAAATGTACTTTTGCCAAACAGGACATAAAATATTTAGGTCATGTTGTAACACCGGACGGTATCCGTACAGACCCGGACAAGATCGCCGCTATTTTAAATGTACCTCCGCCGCGAACCAAGAAGGAAATACGTGGTTTTCTAGGACAAACGTCGTGGTACCGTCGGTTCGTACCAAATTTCGCACAACTTACCGTTCCGCTTATAAAATTAATAAAAAAAGATGTGCGTTGGGAATGGACGACGGAACAAGACGCCGCATTCGCCGCCGTAAAGAAAGCTCTGACAGAGAGTCCAGTTCTCGCGTGTCCGGACTTCTCCAAGCCATTCCAATTACATACCGACGCCAGTGAGAAAGGTTTGGGAGTCGTTTTAATACAAATAATAGAGGGTGCCGAAAGGGTGATCGCCTATGCCAGTAGGACTTTAAGTAAGGCAGAATTTAATTACTCGACGACCCAAAAGGAAGCCCTTGCCGTTGTCTGGGGTATCAAAAAGTTTAAGTATTATTTAGAATTTTACCAATTCACCATTATTTCTGATCACCAGTGTTTAAGGTTCCTGAATGACTTGAAGAATCCGTCAAGACGACTCAGTCGATGGGCTGTTGATTTACAGCAATATGATTTCGTCATTCAGTACCGAAAAGGAGCGATGAATAATTTAGCCGATTCCCTGTCCCGTGCACCGCTTCCTTTTAAACACGAAACCGATGAAGACGCCTGTGCCTTGTTGGAAGAAACGTCTTGTTCTTGGTATAATAAGAAAGTTTCGGATGTTCAATCAGATCCTGAAAAACATCAAGAATACCGATTAGAAAATGGCAATTTATACAGACACATACCTGATACACAACATACCGAGGGAGTGCGCGCATGGAAATTGTGCGTAGCTACACCTGATAGAAATGACGTCCTGAAAGAAATACACGACGCTCCTGAAGCTGGACATCTTGGGGTCGCCAAAGTATAGCGAGAGCCGCTTCATTATACTATTGGCCAGGGATGTTTAGAGACGTCCGCCGCTACGTCAATCGGTGCCAATCCTGTAAGCAATATAAATTTAATCAGGGAAAACCGCTAGGCCAGATGTTGTTCTCACCTGTTGATTGCCCGTGGGAACAAGTGAGTGTGGACCTCCTCGGACCTTTTTCGCGTTCCAAGAGAGGATTCACTTCGTTACTGGTAATACATGATCGATTCAGCAAATGGGTAGAGTGCCAGCCGCTACGCTCTGCCACTTCACGAACCGTTATCCAGGCGTTGAAGGAGAAAGTAATTTATCGTTTTGGTTGTCCGAAGATCCTGTTGGCTGACAATGGTCCGCAATTTGCCAGTCACAGTTTCACCAGTTATTTCAATGGATTAGGTGTCAAGATAAAATTTAATGCTCCGTATGCTCCGCAATCGAACCCTGTGGAAAGGACAAATAGGGTATTAGGACCTATGATTGCACAATACATTAATAAAGATCATAGAGAATGGGACCAATACCTACCTCAGTTTATGTTCGCCATCAACACCGCTAAACATGAGTCTACAGGATTCACACCTGCTTTTCTTAATTTTGGTAGAGAACTCATGCCGCCGAGCTCTCTGCGAAGAACCGCTGATGGGCAGTTAATGGATCCTGCTCGACCGAATACCGAAGAATTGGCCCAAGAATTGTCGAAATTGGACGACTTTTTCAAGATCGTCCGAATAAAGTTGGCTCAAGCGTTCCAGAGACAAAGTAGGCCCTATAATCTGAGACATCGTCCTTACCGCCCTCAAATTGGACAATGGGTATATCACCAGAGTCATAATTTATCCGACGCCTCCAAGAAATTTACCGCAAAACTTGCTCCAAAATTTGAAGGTCCCTCTAAAGTTATCCAGATCCTGTCCCCGTCTGTTCTCATGTTACAGGTACCAAACAGACGAAAGCCAGTGAAGGTCCATGTGAAAGACATCAAGATTCCGTCCGCCGACGAGCTCCAAGCCGATCTCCTACCTCCGATTCCGCCGGAGGCCGCGAGGGATGTTTTGGACTAATACTTGCTGCAATCCGCCGCACCAGGTGTTTTGTTTCAAGACATCATCCGGAGCTCATACTTTGTACAATCCGCCGTACCAAGTGTTTGCTCATGACACAGATCTAGAGCTCGTACTTCGTGCAATCCGCCGCACGAAGTGTTTGTCCACATGGAAACCGCCAGAGAAAAAAATCACTGCAACCGCTGTAATAATTCCGGCAGTAGAGGCCTATCTCAAATTTTGGATGCATACAGTTGTCCGATGCGATACCAGCACCAGTCCTGTCGTTTTCACTACTTCCGTCACTAGTGAAGCCGAGATCCATCATGTAAACCTGCAACGTCAGAACAATTAGTGACAGTGCGCGCATATAAGACATCTCAAGTGATGATAGACTGACAAGTGTTAGTTTTTAAATTTAATTTTCCGTTTCTGGACTTTTTGATATGTGATTGTTAGGATTTCAATGTTTTCTTTTAAGGGAGGGCCTGTAACGAAGTTCCTCGTTAATTGTACAAATTAACATTTTTAAGTCCATAATTAATTTATTTATCAATCTTAAATTAAATGTATGTGTGTTATTTTGTTCAAATATTGTATAAAGTGATTTGGATGGACCTGTATATATATTCATTTGTAATGATAATTCATGTTATTTGCTTATTTTCAATGGAAAAATACCGAATGTGTACGTCATGCTCAAAGTCGCGGTTCATGTCCGAGTCGCGCGCAAATTGTTATGTTTTAAACAAGTTTTTACCTGCAGACATAGGGGGGTTTTCAGATATATAAAGGCCCCATCGCGTGTGTCTCGTTCATTTTTATTCTCCCATCCGTCCGCTACCTGCACCTTTCTCTATTCAGCCTTGATGGCGTGAAAGAGTCTGGTTCAAATCCTTAGAAACGCACTACTTTCAGGTCTCTAGTATCATGGGATGGTCGTTTCAAAAATCCACTAATTTCATCCGAATGTGTCTCTTTCATTCAGACCAGGGGTCGTGGGGAAAGAGCCACTTTACCGCTGCAACCAGTATTCCCGTCTAAGTCAGGCTATTAATGCCGTGACTATATTTCCGCATTTAATATTTATTCTTTATTTCAGAGATGTTAAATTTCAAATATTATGTGTAAACGCGCCGAAAAATTCAAATAGATTATTCGCGCTTCGGAACCGCAATAAATATAGATATGTTAGCATTTCACCGCGTAGCTACTGGATAGATGTCCAAACCCGCACCGCTTTAATAATTTAAGTCACGATAAACTTGTAAAGATTCTTTCTGCGAGCATGACATAACACGGAAATAAGTTGTAGTACAATTTAAAGTAATCTGAGTATGCATTTTTACCTCAAATTAACCGACACGTCATAATTCAAGTATAATTTTGTTTATATTAATAGATAAAAATGCACTAGGAACCGTAAATAATAGTTCAGGGGCTAAAGATGTATGTATGTTCAAACTTAGTTTTAATCACGACTTAAAGAGGTCAGTGATGGGAATTTATTTGGTGTTTGTTTATGCCGATATTTAGCAAGTCCGTTTATGTATATAAAATTGTAAATTGTATATAGTAATAAACAAAATTGTGTATTAATTGTTTAATATTGTTTTAGTAAAAATAAAGGTTAATTATTCTGTTCTTTTTCAAATAAGTGTCTACACGTATTTCTTTTCTTTTACCGTTTAACAATGAGGCAGGGAAAGTAGTATTTTCAATGAGTAATAAGATACATTAAAACAATAAGAGGTACTCACGTTTTTTTTCTCCGCTGTGCTAGTTGTAGAGCTTTTGGTCTTTTGTCTCCAAGACACAACACTTCAACCGCCATATTTATAGTTATAAACAAAGTCGACCGTACGAGTTGACATCGATGTCACACGGATAAGACGTTAGCAATTCGTAATATTGATGCCTGAGTATAGAGGCAACCAGAAGTGCTGTGTATTTTGGTGGCATACAGAAGACATATCTTATACCGGTTCGCTTGCTCTGGTGTTACATAAGCTAGTGGCACCATGTTATAATAAAAGCAGGCGAGCCAGGTTATAAGAAAAACGTTCTATCTCTTACCGTTTCCCAGTTATTCGCGTTTAAAGTTTCGAAGAACAAATGTCGATTTAACAGGATTTAATAGGTCTGTCTTATACAGATTTTTACTGGGAAAACTCTCGTTCAAAGAAAAACGTTCCCTCTTACCGTTTCCGAGATATTCGCGTTTAAAGTTTCGAAAAAAAATGTCGATTTAGCAGGATTTAATAGATCTATCTTATACAGATTTTCACTGGGAACACTCTCGTTCAAAGAAAAATGTTCTATCTCTTACTGTTTCCGAGATATTCGCGTTAAAGTTTCGAAACAAAAATATTGATTTAGCAGGATTTAATAGGTCTATCTTATAGAGATTTTCACTGGGAACACTCTCATTCAAAGAAAAACGTTATATCTCTTACCGTTTCCGAGATATTCGCGTTTAACATTTCGAAAAAAAATGTCGATTTAGCAGGATTTGATAGTTTTATTTTATACAGATTTTCACTGGGAACACTCTCGTTCAAAGAAAAACGTTCTATCTCTTGCCGTTTCCGAGATATTCGCGTTTAAAGTTTCGGGAAAAAATGTCGATTTAGCAGGATTTAATAGGTCTATCTTATACAGATTTTCACTGGGAACACTCTCGTTCAAAGAAAAACGTTCTATCTCTTACCGTTTCCGATATATTCGCGTTTAAAGTTTCCGCAAAAAATGTCGATTTAGCAGGATTTAATAGGTCTATCTTATACAGATTTTCACAGGAAACACTCTCGTTCAAAGAAAAACGTTCTATCTCTTACCGTTTCCGAGATATTCGCGTTTAAAGTTTCGGAAAAAATGTCGATTTAGCAGGATTTAATAGGTCTATCTTATACACTCTCGTTCAAAGAAAAACGTTCTATCTCTTATCGTTTCCGAGATATCCGCGTTTAAAGTTTCGAAAAAAAAAGTCGATTTAGCGGGATTTAATAGGTCTATATTATACAGATTTTTATTTTCTTATACGTAGTATAAGGAAGTATTGTGATGATGAAAATTTTCGACCTCGAGATTTTTGCAGATGTCCACGTTTCGAGGTCCCCTGATACCAAAAAAGTGGTTTTTAAAAAATGTCTGTGTGTCTGTGTCTCTCTCTCTCTCTCTCTCTCTCTCTCTCTCTCTGTGTGTGTGTGTGTGTGACCACGATAGCGGTCAAACCGCTGTAGATATCAATTCCAAATTTTGTATTTACGTATATAATCTGCCTTTTGAGAACTGATTAGATTTTGAGCAAAATCGGCACACCGGAAGTAGTAGTTTACTTCAGTGAAAAAATCGAAATTTGCAAATATTTCGTCAATTACTAAGTTTAAACAAATTTATAAAGAATTCATATGTACTTAGAATTAAGTTTGAAACAAATTGTCTTAAAAAAGTTTTTTGAAATTCCAACCGGAAGTAGATCATTTACTCTTATCGGAAATCAGTTTTTTGCGAATATCTCGCAAGTCATGCTTTTATGACAAGTACGTTACGAGTATAAAAGTATTTAAAACATAATTTTCAATATCTCTTATATAAAAAAAATTTCAAAATTCAGACCGGAAGTACCACTTTTACTCTTATCGAATAGCGATTTTTTGCAAATATGTCGTAAGTTATGCATTCTATGTATATTTATGAAGAGTACAAAAGTATTTAGAGTTAGATTTGGAATATTTTTTGTATAAATGAAATTTCAAAATTCGGACCGGAAGTAACACTTTCATACGTATAAGAAAGTCGTGTGGTGGCCACACCTCATTTTTTTGTATAAAGATAGACCTATTAAATCCTGCTAAATCGACATTTTTTCGAAATTTTAAACGCGAATATCTCGGAAACGGTAAGAGATAGAACGTTTTTCTTTAAACGAGCGTGTTCCCAACGAAAATCTGTATAAGACAGACCTATTAAATCCTGCTAAATCGACATTTTTTTTCGAAACTTTAAACGCGAATATCTCGGAAACGGTAAGTGATAGAACGTTTTTCTTTGAACGAAAGTGTTCCCAGTGAAAATCTGTATAAGATAGACCTATTAAATCCCGCTAAATCGACATTTTTTTTCGATACTTTAAACGCGAATATCTCGGAAACGGTAAGAGATAGAACGTTTTTCTTTGAACGAGAGTGTTCCCAGTGAAAATCTGTATGAGATAGACCTATTAAATCCTGCTAAATCGTCATTTTTTACGGCAACTTTAAACGCGAATATATCGGAAACGGTAAGAGATAGAACATTTTTCTTTGAACGAGAGTGTTCCCAGTGAAAGTCTGTATAAGATAGACCTATTAAACCCTGCTAAATCGAAATTTTTTTCCGAAACTTTAAACACGAATATCTCGAAAATGGTAAGAGATAGAACGTTTTTCTTTGAACGAGAGTGTTCCCAGTGAAAATCTGTATAAGATAGACCTATTAAATCCCGCTAAATCGACATTTTTTTTCGATACTTTAAACGCGAATATCTCGGAAACGGTAAGAGATAGAACGTTTTTCTTTGAACGAGAATGTTCCCAGTGAAAATCTGTATGAGATAGACCTATTAAATCCTGCTAAATCGTCATTTTTTACGGCAACTTTAAACGCGAATATATCGGAAACGGTAAGAGATAGAACGTTTTTCTTTGAACGAGAGTGTTTCCTGTGAAAATCTGTATAAGATAGACCTATTAAATCCTGCTAAATCGACATTTTTTCCGAAACTTTAAACGCGAATATCTCGGAAACGGCAAGAGATAGAACGTTTTTCTTTGAACGAGAGTGTTTCCTGTGAAAATCTGTATAAGATAGACCTATTAAATCCTGCTAAATCGACATTTTTTGCGGAAACTTTAAACGCGAATATATCGGAAACGGTAAGAGATAGAACGTTTTTCTTTGAACGAGAGTGTTCCCAGTGAAAATCTGTATAAAATAGACCTATTAAATCCCGCTAAATCGACATTTTTTTTCGAAACTTTAAACGCGAATATCTCGGAAACGGTAAGAGATAGAGCGTTTTTCTTTGAAGGGGAGTGTTCCCAGTGAAAATCTGTATAAGATAGCCCTATTAAATCATGCTAAATCGACATTTTTTGCGGAAACTTTAAACGCGAATATATCGGAAACGGTAAGAGATAGAACGTTTTTCTTTGAACGAGAGTGTTCCCAGTGAAAATCTGTATAAAATAGACCTATTAAATCCCGCTAAATCGACATTTTTTTTCGAAACTTTAAACGCGAATATCTCGGAAACGATAAGAGATAGAACATTTTTCTTTGAACGAGAGTGTATAAGATAGACCTATTAAATCCTGCTAAATCGACATTTTTTCCGAAACTTTAAACGCGAATATCTCGGAAACGGTAAGAGATAGAACGTTTTTCTTTGAACGAGAGTGTTTCCTGTGAAAATCTGTATAAGATAGACCTATTAAATCCTGCTAAATCGACATTTTTTGCGGAAACTTTAAACGCGAATATATCGGAAACGGTAAGAGAGAGAACGTTTTTCTTTGAACGAGAGTGTTCCCAGTGAAAATCTGTATAAAATAGACCTATTAAATCCCGCTAAATCGACATTTTTTTTGGAAACTTTAAACGCGAATATCTCGGAAACGATAAGAGATAGAACGTTTTTCTTTGAACGAGAGTGTATAAGATAGACCTATTAAATCCTGCTAAATCGACATTTTTTCCGAAACTTTAAACGCGAATATCTCGGAAACGGTAAGAGATAGAACGTTTTTCTTTGAACGAGAGTGTTTCCTGTGAAAATCTGTATAAGATAGACCTATTAAATCCTGCTAAATCGACATTTTTTGCGGAAACTTTAAACGCGAATATATCGAAAACGGTAAGAGATAGAACGTTTTTCTTTGAACGAGAGTGTTCCCAGTGAAAATCTGTATAAGATAGACTTATTAAATCCTGCTAAATCGACATTTTTTCCCGAAACTTTAAACGCAAATATCTCGGAAACGGCAAGAGATAGAACGTTTTTCTTTGAACGAGAGTGTTCCCAGTGAAAATCTGTATAAAATAAAACTATCAAATCCTGCTAAATCGACATTTTTTTTCGAAATGATAAACGCGAATATCTCGGAAACGGTAAGAGATATAATGTTTTTCTTTGAATGAGAGTGTTCCCAGTGAAAATCTCTATAAGATAGACCTATTAAATCCTGCTAAATCAATATTTTTGTTTCGAAACTTTAACGCGAATATCTCGGAAACAGTAAGAGATAGAACATTTTTCTTTGAACGAGAGTGTTCCCAGTGAAAATCTGTATAAGATAGATCTATTAAATCCTGCTAAATCGACATTTTTTTTCGAAACTTTAAACGCGAATATCTCGGAAACGGTAAGAGGGAACGTTTTTCTTTGAACGAGAGTTTTCACAGTAAAAATCTGTATAAGACAGACCTATTAAATCCTGCTAAATCGACATTTTTCCTTCGAAACTTTAAACGCGAATAACTGGGAAACGGTAAGAGATAGAACGTTTTTCTTTGAACGAGAGTGTTCCCAGTGAAAATATGTATAAGATAGACCTATTAAATCATGCTAGATCGTCATTTTTTTTCGAAATTTTAAACGCGAATATCTCGGAAACGGTAAGAGATAGAACGTTCTTCTTTGAACGAGAGTGTTCGCAGTGAAAATCTGTATAAGATAGACCTATCAAATCCGGCTAAATCGACATTTTTTTTCGAAACTTTAAACGCGAATATCTCGGAAACGGTAAGAGATAGAACGTTTTTCTTTGAACGAGAGTGTTCCCAGTGAAAATCTGTATAGGACAGACCTATTAAATCCTGCTAAATCGACATTTTTTCTTCGAAACTTTAAACGCGAATATCTCGGAAACGGTAAGAGATAGAACGTTTTTCTTTGAACGGGAGTGTTCCCAGTGAAAATCTGTATAAGATAGACCTATTAAATCATGCTTAATCGACATTTTATTTCGAAACTTTAAACGCGAATATCTCGGAAACGGTAAGAGATAGAACGTTTTTCTTTGAACGAGAGTGTTCCCAGTAAAAATCTGTATAAGATAGACCTAATAGGTCTATCTTATACAGATTTTAGCAGGATTTAATAAATCCTGCTAAATCGACATTTTTTCTTAGCAACTTTTTTTTTCGAAACTTTAAACGCGAATATCTCGGAAACGGTAAGAGATATAACGTTTTTCTTTGAATGAGAGTGTTCCCAGTGAAAATCTGTATAAGGTAGACCTATTAAATCCTGCTAAATCAATATTTTTGTTTCGAAACTTTAACGCGAATATCTCGGAAACAGTAAGAGATAGAACATTTTTCTTTGAACGAGAGTGTTCCCAGTGAAAATCTGTATAAGATAGATCTATTAAATCCTGCTAAATCGACATTTTTTTTCGAAACTTTAAACGCGAATATCTCGGAAACGGTAAGAGGGAACGTTTTTCTTTGAACGAGAGTTTTCCCAGTAAAAATCTGTATAAGACAGACCTATTAAATCCTGCTAAATCGACATTTTTCCTTCGAAACTTTAAACGCGAATAACTGGGAAACGGTAAGAGATAGAACGTTTTTCTTTGAACGAGAGTGTTCCCAGTGAAAATCTGTATAAGATAGACCTATTAAATCATGCTAGATCGTCATTTTTTTTCGAAATTTTAAACGCGAATATCTCGGAAACGGTAAGAGATAGAACGTTCTTCTTTGAACGAGAGTGCTCGCAGTGAAAATCTGTATAAGATAGACCTATCAAATCCGGCTAAATCGACATTTTTTTTCGAAACTTTAAACGCGAATATCTCGGAAACGGTAAGAGATAGAACGTTTTTCTTTGAACGAGAGTGTTCCCAGTGAAAATCTGTATAGGACAGACCTATTAAATCCTGCTAAATCGACATTTTTTCTTCGAAACTTTAAACGCGAATATCTCGGAAACGGTAAGAGATAGAACGTTTTTCTTTGAACGGGAGTGTTCCCAGTGAAAATCTGTATAAGATAGACCTATTAAATCATGCTTAATCGACATTTTATTTCGAAACTTTAAACGCGAATATCTCGGAAACGGTAAGAGATAGAACGTTTTTCTTTGAACGAGAGTGTTCCCAGTAAAAATCTGTATAAGATAGACCTAATAGGTCTATCTTATACAGATTTTAGCAGGATTTAATAAATCCTGCTAAATCGACATTTTTTCTTAGCAACTTTTTTTTTCGAAACTTTAAACGCGAATATCTCGGAAACGGTAAGAGATAGAACGTTTTTCTTTGAACGAGAGTGTTTCCTGTGAAAATCTGTATAAGGTAGACCTATTAAATCCTGCTAAATCGACATTTTTTCCGAAACTTTAAACGCGAATATCTCGGAAACGGTAAGAGCTAGAACGTTTTTCTTTAAACGAGAATGTTCCCCGCGAAAATCTGTATAAGATAGACCTATTAAATCCTGCTAAATCGACATTTTTTTCGAAACTTTAAACGCGAATATCTCGGAAACGGTAAGAGATAGAACGTTCTTCTTTGAACGAGAGTGTTCGCAGTGAAAATCTGTATAAGATAGCCCTATTAAATCATGCTAAATCGACATTTTTTGCGGAAACTTTAAACGCGAATATATCGGAAACGGTAAGAGATAGAACGTTTTTCTTTGAACGAGAGTGTTCCCAGTGAAAATCTGTATAAAATAGACCTATTAAATCCCGCTAAATCGACATTTTTTCCGAAACTTTAAACGCGAATATCTCGGAAACGGTAAGAGCTAGAACGTTTTTCTTTAAACGAGAATGTTCCCCGCGAAAATCTGTATAAGATAGACCTATTAAATCATGCTTAATCGACATTTTATTTCGAAACTTTAAACGCGAATATCTCGGAAACGGTAAGAGATAGAACGTTCTTCTTTGAACGAGAGTGTTCGCAGTGAAAATCTGTATAAGATAGCCCTATTAAATCATGCTAAATCGACATTTTTTGCGGAAACTTTAAACGCGAATATATCGGAAACGGTAAGAGATAGAACGTTTTTCTTTGAACGAGAGTGTTTCCTGTGAAAATCTGTATAAGGTAGACCTATTAAATCCTGCTAAATCGACATTTTTTCCGAAACTTTAAACGCGAATATCTCGGAAACGGTAAGAGCTAGAACGTTTTTCTTTAAACGAGAATGTTCCCCGCGAAAATCTGTATAAGATAGACCTATTAAATCATGCTTAATCGACATTTTATTTCGAAACTTTAAACGCGAATATCTCGGAAACGGTAAGAGATAGAACGTTCTTCTTTGAACGAGAGTGTTCGCAGTGAAAATCTGTATAAGATAGCCCTATTAAATCATGCTAAATCGACATTTTTTGCGGAAACTTTAAACGCGAATATATCGGAAACGGTAAGAGATAGAACGTTTTTCTTTGAACGAGAGTGTTCCCAGTGAAAATCTGTATAAAATAGACCTATTAAATCCCGCTAAATCGACATTTTTTTTCGAAACTTTAAACGCGAATATCTCGGAAACGATAAGAGATAGAACGTTTTTCTTTGAACGAGAGTGTATAAGATAGACCTATTAAATCCTGCTAAATCGACATTTTTTCCGAAACTTTAAACGCGAATATCTCGGAAACGGTAAGAGATAGAACGTTTTTCTTTGAACGAGAGTGTTTCCTGTGAAAATCTGTATAAGGTAGACCTATTAAATCCTGCTAAATCGACATTTTTTGCGGAAACTTTAAACGCGAATATATCGGAAACGGTAAGAGATAGAACGTTTTTCTTTGAACGAGAGTGTTCCCAGTGAAAATCTGTATAAAATAGACCTATTAAATCCCGCTAAATCGACATTTTTTTTGGAAACTTTAAACGCGAATATCTCGGAAACGATAAGAGATAGAACGTTTTTCTTTGAACGAGAGTGTATAAGATAGACCTATTAAATCCTGCTAAATCGACATTTTTTCCGAAACTTTAAACGCGAATATCTCGGAAACGGTAAGAGATAGAACGTTTTTCTTTGAACGAGAGTGTTTCCTGTGAAAATCTGTATAAGATAGACCTATTAAATCCTGCTAAATCGACATTTTTTGCGGAAACTTTAAACGCGAATATATCGGAAACGGTAAGAGATAGAACGTTTTTCTTTGAACGAGAGTCTTCCCAGTGAAAATCTGTATAAGATAGACTTATTAAATCCTGCTAAATCGACATTTTTTCCCGAAACTTTAAACGCGAATATCTCGGAAACGGCAAGAGATAGAACGTTTTTCTTTGAACGAGAGTGTTCCCAGTGAAAATCTGTATAAAATAAAACTATCAAATCCTGCTAAATCGACATTTTTTTTCGAAATGTTAAACGCGAATATCTCGGAAACGGTAAGAGATATAACGTTTTTCTTTGAATGAGAGTGTTCCCAGTGAAAATCTCTATAAGATAGACCTATTAAATCCTGCTAAATCAATATTTTTGTTTCGAAACTTTAACGCGAATATCTCGGAAACAGTAAGAGATAGAACATTTTTCTTTGAACGAGAGTGTTCCCAGTGAAAATCTGTATAAGATAGATCTATTAAATCCTGCTAAATCGACATTTTTTTTCGAAACTTTAAACGCGAATATCTCGGAAACGGTAAGAGGGAACGTTTTTCTTTGAACGAGAGTTTTCCCAGTAAAAATCTGTATAAGACAGACCTATTAAATCCTGCTAAATCGACATTTTTCCTTCGAAACTTTAAACGCGAATAACTGGGAAACGGTAAGAGATAGAACGTTTTTCTTTGAACGAGAGTGTTCCCAGTGAAAATCTGTATAAGATAGACCTATTAAATCATGCTAGATCGTCATTTTTTTCCGAAATTTTAAACGCGAATATCTCGGAAACGGTAAGAGATAGAACGTTTTTCTTTGAACGAGAGTGTTCCCAGTGAAAATCTGTATAAAATAGACCTATTAAATCCCGCTAAATCGACATTTTTTCCGAAACTTTAAACGCGAATATCTCGGAAACGGTAAGAGCTAGAACGTTTTTCTTTAAACGAGAATGTTCCCCGCGAAAATCTGTATAAGATAGACCTATTAAATCATGCTTAATCGACATTTTATTTCGAAACTTTAAACGCGAATATCTCGGAAACGGTAAGAGATAGAACGTTCTTCTTTGAACGAGAGTGTTCGCAGTGAAAATCTGTATAAGATAGCCCTATTAAATCATGCTAAATCGACATTTTTTGCGGAAACTTTAAACGCGAATATATCGGAAACGGTAAGAGATAGAACGTTTTTCTTTGAACGAGAGTGTTTCCTGTGAAAATCTGTATAAGGTAGACCTATTAAATCCTGCTAAATCGACATTTTTTCCGAAACTTTAAACGCGAATATCTCGGAAACGGTAAGAGCTAGAACGTTTTTCTTTAAACGAGAATGTTCCCCGCGAAAATCTGTATAAGATAGACCTATTAAATCATGCTTAATCGACATTTTATTTCGAAACTTTAAACGCGAATATCTCGGAAACGGTAAGAGATAGAACGTTCTTCTTTGAACGAGAGTGTTCGCAGTGAAAATCTGTATAAGATAGCCCTATTAAATCATGCTAAATCGACATTTTTTGCGGAAACTTTAAACGCGAATATATCGGAAACGGTAAGAGATAGAACGTTTTTCTTTGAACGAGAGTGTTCCCAGTGAAAATCTGTATAAAATAGACCTATTAAATCCCGCTAAATCGACATTTTTTTTCGAAACTTTAAACGCGAATATCTCGGAAACGATAAGAGATAGAACGTTTTTCTTTGAACGAGAGTGTATAAGATAGACCTATTAAATCCTGCTAAATCGACATTTTTTCCGAAACTTTAAACGCGAATATCTCGGAAACGGTAAGAGATAGAACGTTTTTCTTTGAACGAGAGTGTTTCCTGTGAAAATCTGTATAAGGTAGACCTATTAAATCCTGCTAAATCGACATTTTTTGCGGAAACTTTAAACGCGAATATATCGGAAACGGTAAGAGATAGAACGTTTTTCTTTGAACGAGAGTGTTCCCAGTGAAAATCTGTATAAAATAGACCTATTAAATCCCGCTAAATCGACATTTTTTTTGGAAACTTTAAACGCGAATATCTCGGAAACGATAAGAGATAGAACGTTTTTCTTTGAACGAGAGTGTATAAGATAGACCTATTAAATCCTGCTAAATCGACATTTTTTCCGAAACTTTAAACGCGAATATCTCGGAAACGGTAAGAGATAGAACGTTTTTCTTTGAACGAGAGTGTTTCCTGTGAAAATCTGTATAAGATAGACCTATTAAATCCTGCTAAATCGACATTTTTTGCGGAAACTTTAAACGCGAATATATCGGAAACGGTAAGAGATAGAACGTTTTTCTTTGAACGAGAGTCTTCCCAGTGAAAATCTGTATAAGATAGACTTATTAAATCCTGCTAAATCGACATTTTTTCCCGAAACTTTAAACGCGAATATCTCGGAAACGGCAAGAGATAGAACGTTTTTCTTTGAACGAGAGTGTTCCCAGTGAAAATCTGATAAAATAAAACTATCAAATCCTGCTAAATCGACAATTTTTTTTCGAAATGTTAAACGCGAATATCTCGGAAACGGTAAGAGATATAACGTTTTTCTTTGAATGAGAGTGTTCCCAGTGAAAATCTCTATAAGATAGACCTATTAAATCCTGCTAAATCAATATTTTTGTTTCGAAACTTTAACGCGAATATCTCGGAAACAGTAAGAGATAGAACATTTTTCTTTGAACGAGAGTGTTCCCAGTGAAAATCTGTATAAGATAGATCTATTAAATCCTGCTAAATCGACATTTTTTTTCGAAACTTTAAACGCGAATATCTCGGAAACGGTAAGAGGGAACGTTTTTCTTTGAACGAGAGTTTTCCCAGTAAAAATCTGTATAAGACAGACCTATTAAATCCTGCTAAATCGACATTTTTCCTTCGAAACTTTAAACGCGAATAACTGGGAAACGGTAAGAGATAGAACGTTTTTCTTTGAACGAGAGTGTTCCCAGTGAAAATCTGTATAAGATAGACCTATTAAATCATGCTAGATCGTCATTTTTTTCCGAAATTTTAAACGCGAATATCTCGGAAACGGTAAGAGATAGAACGTTCTTCTTTGAACGAGAGTGTTCGCAGTGAAAATCTGTATAAGATAGACCTATCAAATCCGGATTAATCGACATTTTTTTTCGAAACTTTAAACGCGAATATCTCGGAAACGGTAAGAGATAGAACGTTTTTCTTTGAACGAGAGTGTTCCCAGTGAAAATCTGTATAGGACAGACCTATTAAATCCTGCTAAATCGACATTTTTTCTTCGAAACTTTAAACGCGAATATCTCGGAAACGGTAAGAGATAGAACGTTTTTCTTTGAACGAGAGTGTTCCCAGTGAAAATCTGTATAAGATAGACCTATTAAATCATGCTTAATCGACATTTTATTTCGAAACTTTAAACGCGAATATCTCGGAAACGGTAAGAGATAGAACGTTTTTCTTTGAACGAGAGTGTTCCCAGTAAAAATCTGTATAAGATAGACCTAATAGGTCTATCTTATACAGATTTTAGCAGGATTTAATAAATCCTGCTAAATCGACATTTTTTCTTAGCAACTTTTTTTTTCGAAACTTTAAACGCGAATATCTCGGAAACGGTAAGAGATAGAACGTTTTTCTTTGAACGAGAGTGTTTCCTGTGAAAATCTGTATAAGGTAGACCTATTAAATCCTGCTAAATCGACATTTTTTCCGAAACTTTAAACGCGAATATCTCGGAAACGGTAAGAGCTAGAACGTTTTTCTTTAAACGAGAATGTTCCCCGCGAAAATCTGTATAAGATAGACCTATTAAATCCTGCTAAATCGACATTTTTTTCGAAACTTTAAACGCGAATATCTCGGAAACGGTAAGAGATAGAACGTTCTTCTTTGAACGAGAGTGTTCGCAGTGAAAATCTGTATAAGATAGCCCTATTAAATCATGCTAAATCGACATTTTTGCGGAAACTTTAAACGCGAATATATCGGAAACGGTAAGAGATAGAACGTTTTTCTTTGAACGAGAGTGTTCCCAGTGAAAATCTGTATAAGATAGACCTATTAAATCATGCTAGATCGTCATTTTTTTTCGAAATTTTAAACGCGAATATCTCGGAAACGGTAAGAGATAGAACGTTCTTCTTTGAACGAGAGTGCTCGCAGTGAAAATCTGTATAAGATAGACCTATCAAATCCGGCTAAATCGACATTTTTTTTCGAAACTTTAAACGCGAATATCTCGGAAACGGTAAGAGATAGAACGTTTTTCTTTGAACGAGAGTGTTCCCAGTGAAAATCTATATAGGACAGACCTATTAAATCCTGCTAAATCGACATTTTTTCTTCGAAACTTTAAACGCGAATATCTCGGAAACGGTAAGAGATAGAACGTTTTTCTTTGAACGGGAGTGTTCCCAGTGAAAATCTGTATAAGATAGACCTATTAAATCATGCTTAATCGACATTTTATTTCGAAACTTTAAACGCGAATATCTCGGAAACGGTAAGAGATAGAACGTTTTTCTTTGAACGAGAGTGTTCCCAGTAAAAATCTGTATAAGATAGACCTAATAGGTCTATCTTATACAGATTTTAGCAGGATTTAATAAATCCTGCTAAATCGACATTTTTTCTTAGCAACTTTTTTTTTCGAAACTTTAAACGCGAATATCTCGGAAACGGTAAGAGATAGAACGTTTTTCTTTGAACGAGAGTGTTTCCTGTGAAAATCTGTATAAGGTAGACCTATTAAATCCTGCTAAATCGACATTTTTTCCGAAACTTTAAACGCGAATATCTCGGAAACGGTAAGAGCTAGAACGTTTTTCTTTAAACGAGAATGTTCCCCGCGAAAATCTGTATAAGATAGACCTATTAAATCCTGCTAAATCGACATTTTTTTCGAAACTTTAAACGCGAATATCTCGGAAACGGTAAGAGATAGAACGTTCTTCTTTGAACGAGAGTGTTCGCAGTGAAAATCTGTATAAGATAGCCCTATTAAATCATGCTAAATCGACATTTTTTGCGGAAACTTTAAACGCGAATATATCGGAAACGGTAAGAGATAGAACGTTTTTCTTTGAACGAGAGTGTTCCCAGTGAAAATCTGTATAAAATAGACCTATTAAATCCCGCTAAATCGACATTTTTTCCGAAACTTTAAACGCGAATATCTCGGAAACGGTAAGAGCTAGAACGTTTTTCTTTAAACGAGAATGTTCCCCGCGAAAATCTGTATAAGATAGACCTATTAAATCATGCTTAATCGACATTTTATTTCGAAACTTTAAACGCGAATATCTCGGAAACGGTAAGAGATAGAACGTTCTTCTTTGAACGAGAGTGTTCGCAGTGAAAATCTGTATAAGATAGCCCTATTAAATCATGCTAAATCGACATTTTTTGCGGAAACTTTAAACGCGAATATATCGGAAACGGTAAGAGATAGAACGTTTTTCTTTGAACGAGAGTGTTTCCTGTGAAAATCTGTATAAGGTAGACCTATTAAATCCTGCTAAATCGACATTTTTTCCGAAACTTTAAACGCGAATATCTCGGAAACGGTAAGAGATAGAACGTTTTTCTTTGAACGAGAGTGTTTCCTGTGAAAATCTGTATAAGGTAGACCTATTAAATCCTGCTAAATCGACATTTTTTGCGGAAACTTTAAACGCGAATATATCGGAAACGGTAAGAGATAGAACGTTTTTCTTTGAACGAGAGTGTTCCCAGTGAAAATCTGTATAAAATAGACCTATTAAATCCCGCTAAATCGACATTTTTTTTGGAAACTTTAAACGCGAATATCTCGGAAACGATAAGAGATAGAACGTTTTTCTTTGAACGAGAGTGTATAAGATAGACCTATTAAATCCTGCTAAATCGACATTTTTTCCGAAACTTTAAACGCGAATATCTCGGAAACGGTAAGAGATAGAACGTTTTTCTTTGAACGAGAGTGTTTCCTGTGAAAATCTGTATAAGATAGACCTATTAAATCCTGCTAAATCGACATTTTTTGCGGAAACTTTAAACGCGAATATATCGGAAACGGTAAGAGATAGAACGTTTTTCTTTGAACGAGAGTCTTCCCAGTGAAAATCTGTATAAGATAGACTTATTAAATCCTGCTAAATCGACATTTTTTCCCGAAACTTTAAACGCGAATATCTCGGAAACGGCAAGAGATAGAACGTTTTTCTTTGAACGAGAGTGTTCCCAGTGAAAATCTGTATAAAATAAAACTATCAAATCCTGCTAAATCGACATTTTTTTTCGAAATGTTAAACGCGAATATCTCGGAAACGGTAAGAGATATAACGTTTTTCTTTGAATGAGAGTGTTCCCAGTGAAAATCTCTATAAGATAGACCTATTAAATCCTGCTAAATCAATATTTTTGTTTCGAAACTTTAACGCGAATATCTCGGAAACAGTAAGAGATAGAACATTTTTCTTTGAACGAGAGTGTTCCCAGTGAAAATCTGTATAAGATAGATCTATTAAATCCTGCTAAATCGACATTTTTTTTCGAAACTTTAAACGCGAATATCTCGGAAACGGTAAGAGGGAACGTTTTTCTTTGAACGAGAGTTTTCCCAGTAAAAATCTGTATAAGACAGACCTATTAAATCCTGCTAAATCGACATTTTTCCTTCGAAACTTTAAACGCGAATAACTGGGAAACGGTAAGAGATAGAACGTTTTTCTTTGAACGAGAGTGTTCCCAGTGAAAATCTGTATAAGATAGACCTATTAAATCATGCTAGATCGTCATTTTTTTCCGAAATTTTAAACGCGAATATCTCGGAAACGGTAAGAGATAGAACGTTCTTCTTTGAACGAGAGTGTTCGCAGTGAAAATCTGTATAAGATAGACCTATCAAATCCGGATTAATCGACATTTTTTTTCGAAACTTTAAACGCGAATATCTCGGAAACGGTAAGAGATAGAACGTTTTTCTTTGAACGAGAGTGTTCCCAGTGAAAATCTGTATAGGACAGACCTATTAAATCCTGCTAAATCGACATTTTTTCTTCGAAACTTTAAACGCGAATATCTCGGAAACGGTAAGAGATAGAACGTTTTTCTTTGAACGAGAGTGTTCCCAGTGAAAATCTGTATAAGATAGACCTATTAAATCATGCTTAATCGACATTTTATTTCGAAACTTTAAACGCGAATATCTCGGAAACGGTAAGAGATAGAACGTTTTTCTTTGAACGAGAGTGTTCCCAGTAAAAATCTGTATAAGATAGACCTAATAGGTCTATCTTATACAGATTTTAGCAGGATTTAATAAATCCTGCTAAATCGACATTTTTTCTTAGCAACTTTTTTTTTCGAAACTTTAAACGCGAATATCTCGGAAACGGTAAGAGATAGAACGTTTTTCTTTGAACGAGAGTGTTTCCTGTGAAAATCTGTATAAGGTAGACCTATTAAATCCTGCTAAATCGACATTTTTTCCGAAACTTTAAACGCGAATATCTCGGAAACGGTAAGAGCTAGAACGTTTTTCTTTAAACGAGAATGTTCCCCGCGAAAATCTGTATAAGATAGACCTATTAAATCCTGCTAAATCGACATTTTTTTCGAAACTTTAAACGCGAATATCTCGGAAACGGTAAGAGATAGAACGTTCTTCTTTGAACGAGAGTGTTCGCAGTGAAAATCTGTATAAGATAGCCCTATTAAATCATGCTAAATCGACATTTTTTGCGGAAACTTTAAACGCGAATATATCGGAAACGGTAAGAGATAGAACGTTTTTCTTTGAACGAGAGTGTTCCCAGTGAAAATCTGTATAAGATAGACCTATTAAATCATGCTAGATCGTCATTTTTTTTCGAAATTTTAAACGCGAATATCTCGGAAACGGTAAGAGATAGAACGTTCTTCTTTGAACGAGAGTGCTCGCAGTGAAAATCTGTATAAGATAGACCTATCAAATCCGGCTAAATCGACATTTTTTTTCGAAACTTTAAACGCGAATATCTCGGAAACGGTAAGAGATAGAACGTTTTTCTTTGAACGAGAGTGTTCCCAGTGAAAATCTATATAGGACAGACCTATTAAATCCTGCTAAATCGACATTTTTTCTTCGAAACTTTAAACGCGAATATCTCGGAAACGGTAAGAGATAGAACGTTTTTCTTTGAACGGGAGTGTTCCCAGTGAAAATCTGTATAAGATAGACCTATTAAATCATGCTTAATCGACATTTTATTTCGAAACTTTAAACGCGAATATCTCGGAAACGGTAAGAGATAGAACGTTTTTCTTTGAACGAGAGTGTTCCCAGTAAAAATCTGTATAAGATAGACCTAATAGGTCTATCTTATACAGATTTTAGCAGGATTTAATAAATCCTGCTAAATCGACATTTTTTCTTAGCAACTTTTTTTTTCGAAACTTTAAACGCGAATATCTCGGAAACGGTAAGAGATAGAACGTTTTTCTTTGAACGAGAGTGTTTCCTGTGAAAATCTGTATAAGGTAGACCTATTAAATCCTGCTAAATCGACATTTTTTCCGAAACTTTAAACGCGAATATCTCGGAAACGGTAAGAGCTAGAACGTTTTTCTTTAAACGAGAATGTTCCCCGCGAAAATCTGTATAAGATAGACCTATTAAATCCTGCTAAATCGACATTTTTTTCGAAACTTTAAACGCGAATATCTCGGAAACGGTAAGAGATAGAACGTTCTTCTTTGAACGAGAGTGTTCGCAGTGAAAATCTGTATAAGATAGCCCTATTAAATCATGCTAAATCGACATTTTTTGCGGAAACTTTAAACGCGAATATATCGGAAACGGTAAGAGATAGAACGTTTTTCTTTGAACGAGAGTGTTCCCAGTGAAAATCTGTATAAAATAGACCTATTAAATCCCGCTAAATCGACATTTTTTCCGAAACTTTAAACGCGAATATCTCGGAAACGGTAAGAGCTAGAACGTTTTTCTTTAAACGAGAATGTTCCCCGCGAAAATCTGTATAAGATAGACCTATTAAATCATGCTTAATCGACATTTTATTTCGAAACTTTAAACGCGAATATCTCGGAAACGGTAAGAGATAGAACGTTCTTCTTTGAACGAGAGTGTTCGCAGTGAAAATCTGTATAAGATAGCCCTATTAAATCATGCTAAATCGACATTTTTTGCGGAAACTTTAAACGCGAATATATCGGAAACGGTAAGAGATAGAACGTTTTTCTTTGAACGAGAGTGTTTCCTGTGAAAATCTGTATAAGGTAGACCTATTAAATCCTGCTAAATCGACATTTTTTCCGAAACTTTAAACGCGAATATCTCGGAAACGGTAAGAGCTAGAACGTTTTTCTTTAAACGAGAATGTTCCCCGCGAAAATCTGTATAAGATAGACCTATCAAATCATGCTTAATCGACATTTTATTTCGAAACTTTAAACGCGAATATCTCGGAAACGGTAAGAGATAGAACGTTCTTCTTTGAACGAGAGTGTTCGCAGTGAAAATCTGTATAAGATAGCCCTATTAAATCATGCTAAATCGACATTTTTTGCGGAAACTTTAAACGCGAATATATCGGAAACGGTAAGAGATAGAACGTTTTTCTTTGAACGAGAGTGTTCCCAGTGAAAATCTGTATAAAATAGACCTATTAAATCCCGCTAAATCGACATTTTTTTTCGAAACTTTAAACGCGAATATCTCGGAAACGATAAGAGATAGAACGTTTTTCTTTGAACGAGAGTGTATAAGATAGACCTATTAAATCCTGCTAAATCGACATTTTTTCCGAAACTTTAAACGCGAATATCTCGGAAACGGTAAGAGATAGAACGTTTTTCTTTGAACGAGAGTGTTTCCTGTGAAAATCTGTATAAGGTAGACCTATTAAATCCTGCTAAATCGACATTTTTTGCGGAAACTTTAAACGCGAATATATCGGAAACGGTAAGAGATAGAACGTTTTTCTTTGAACGAGAGTGTTCCCAGTGAAAATCTGTATAAAATAGACCTATTAAATCCCGCTAAATCGACATTTTTTTTGGAAACTTTAAACGCGAATATCTCGGAAACGATAAGAGATAGAACGTTTTTCTTTGAACGAGAGTGTATAAGATAGACCTATTAAATCCTGCTAAATCGACATTTTTTCCGAAACTTTAAACGCGAATATCTCGGAAACGGTAAGAGATAGAACGTTTTTCTTTGAACGAGAGTGTTTCCTGTGAAAATCTGTATAAGATAGACCTATTAAATCCTGCTAAATCGACATTTTTTGCGGAAACTTTAAACGCGAATATATCGGAAACGGTAAGAGATAGAACGTTTTTCTTTGAACGAGAGTCTTCCCAGTGAAAATCTGTATAAGATAGACTTATTAAATCCTGCTAAATCGACATTTTTTCCCGAAACTTTAAACGCGAATATCTCGGAAACGGCAAGAGATAGAACGTTTTTCTTTGAACGAGAGTGTTCCCAGTGAAAATCTGTATAAAATAAAACTATCAAATCCTGCTAAATCGACATTTTTTTTCGAAATGTTAAACTCGAATATCTCGGAAACGGTAAGAGATATAACGTTTTTCTTTGAATGAGAGTGTTCCCAGTGAAAATCTCTATAAGATAGACCTATTAAATCCTGCTAAATCAATATTTTTGTTTCGAAACTTTAACGCGAATATCTCGGAAACAGTAAGAGATAGAACATTTTTCTTTGAACGAGAGTGTTCCCAGTGAAAATCTGTATAAGATAGATCTATTAAATCCTGCTAAATCGACATTTTTTTTCGAAACTTTAAACGCGAATATCTCGGAAACGGTAAGAGGGAACGTTTTTCTTTGAACGAGAGTTTTCCCAGTAAAAATCTGTATAAGACAGACCTATTAAATCCTGCTAAATCGACATTTTTCCTTCGAAACTTTAAACGCGAATAACTGGGAAACGGTAAGAGATAGAACGTTTTTCTTTGAACGAGAGTGTTCCCAGTGAAAATCTGTATAAGATAGACCTATTAAATCATGCTAGATCGTCATTTTTTTCCGAAATTTTAAACGCGAATATCTCGGAAACGGTAAGAGATAGAACGTTCTTCTTTGAACGAGAGTGTTCGCAGTGAAAATCTGTATAAGATAGACCTATCAAATCCGGCTTAATCGACATTTTTTTTTCGAAACTTTAAACGCGAATATCTCGGAAACGGTAAGAGATAGAACGTTTTTCTTTGAACGAGAGTGTTCCCAGTGAAAATCTGTATAGGACAGACCTATTAAATCCTGCTAAATCGACATTTTTTCTTCGAAACTTTAAACGCGAATATCTCGGAAACGGTAAGAGATAGAACGTTTTTCTTTGAACGAGAGTGTTCCCAGTGAAAATCTGTATAAGATAGACCTATTAAATCATGCTTAATCGACATTTTATTTCGAAACTTTAAACGCGAATATCTCGGAAACGGTAAGAGATAGAACGTTTTTCTTTGAACGAGAGTGTTCCCAGTAAAAATCTGTATAAGATAGACCTAATAGGTCTATCTTATACAGATTTTAGCAGGATTTAATAAATCCTGCTAAATCGACATTTTTTCTTAGCAACTTTTTTTTTCGAAACTTTAAACGCGAATATCTCGGAAACGGTAAGAGATAGAACGTTTTTCTTTGAACGAGAGTGTTTCCTGTGAAAATCTGTATAAGGTAGACCTATTAAATCCTGCTAAATCGACATTTTTTCCGAAACTTTAAACGCGAATATCTCGGAAACGGTAAGAGCTAGAACGTTTTTCTTTAAACGAGAATGTTCCCCGCGAAAATCTGTATAAGGTAGACCTATTAAATCCTGCTAAATCGACATTTTTTTTCGAAACTTTAAACGCGAATATCTCGGAAACGGTAAGAGATAGAACGTTTTGCTTTAAACGAGAGTGTTCCCAGCGAAAATCTGTATAAGATAGACCTATTAAATCCTGCTAAATCGGCATTTTTTCGAAACTTTAAACGCGAATATATCGGAAACAGTAAGAGATAGAACGTTTTTCTTTGAACGAGAGTGTTCCCAGTGAAAATCCGTTTATACAGAAGTAGAGGGTCTCAGTCGATTCTGGTACCTCCTCATTGACCTTGATCATGCACAGGGCATAGATCAAGGTCAATGAGGAGGTACCAGCATCGGCTGAGACAGTCAAGGTCAAGTCAAGGTCAAGTCAAGGTCAAGTCAAGGTCAAGTCAAGGTCAAGTCAAGGTCAAGTCAAGGTCAAGTCAAGGTCAAGTCAAGGTCAAGTCAAGGTCAAGTCAAGGTCAAGTCAAGGTCAAGTCAAGGTCAAGTCAAGGTCAAGTCAAGGTCAAGTCAAGGTCAAGTCAAGGTCAAGTCAAGGTCAAGTCAAGGTCAAGTCAAGGTCAAGTCAAGGTCAAGTCAAGGTCAAGTCAAGGTCAAGTCAAGGTCAAGTCAAGGTCAAGTCAAGGTCAAGTCAAGGTCAAGTCAAGGTCAAGTCAAGGTCAAGTCAAGGTCAAGTCAAGGTCAAGTCAAGGTCAAGTCAAGGTCAAGTCAAGGTCAAGGTCAAGTCAAGGTCAAGTCAAGTCAAGTCAAGTCAAGTCAAGTCAAGGTCAAGTCAAGGTCAAGTCAAGGTCAAGTCAAGGTCAAGTCAAGGTCGAGTCAATGTCGAGTCAATGTCGAGTCAAGGTCGAGTCAAGGTCACGTCAAGGTCAAGTCAAGGTCAGGTCAAGGTCAGGTCAAGGTCAAGTCAAGGTAAAGTCAAGGTCAAGTCAAGGTCAAGTCAAGGTCAAGTCAAGGTCAAGTCAAGGTCAAGTCAAGGTCAAGTCAAGGTCAAGTCGAGGTCAAGTCAAGGTCAAGTCAAGGTCAAGTCAAGGTCAAGTCAAGGTCAAGTCAAGGTCAAGTCAAGGTCAAGTCAAGGTCAAGTCAAGGTCAATTCAAGGTCAAGTCAAGGTCAAGTCAAGGTCAAGTCAAGGTCAAGTCAAGGTCAAGTCAAGGTCAAGTCAAGGTCAAGTCAAGGTCAAGTCAAGGTCAAGTCAAGGTCAAGTCAAGGTCAAGTCAAGGTCAAGTCAAGGTCAGGTCAAGGTCAGGTCAAGGTCAGGTCAAGGTCAGGTCAAGGTCAGGTCAAGGTCAGGTCAAGGTCAAGTCAAGGTCACGTCAAGGTCAAGTCAAGGTCAAGTCAAGGTCAAGTCACGGTCAAGTCAAGGTCAAGTCAAGGTCAAGTCAAGGTCAAGTCAAGGTCAAGTCAAGGTCAAGTCAAGGTCAAGTCAAGGTCAAGTCAAGGTCAAGTCAAGGTCAAGTCAAGGTCAAGTCAAGGTCAAGTCAAGGTCAAGTCAAGGTCAAGTCAAGGTCAAGTCAAGGTCAAGTCAAGGTCAAGTCAAGGTCAAGTCAAGGTCAAGTCAAGGTCAAGTCAAGGTCAAGTCAAGGTCAAGTCAAGGTCAAGTCAAGGTCGTTAATATTGAATATATATATGTGTATGATTTGGAGTAGTTTCATTTTAAATATGAGTGAAAATGAAGAACTTACAAGTGAAGTGTTGCTGGAAGTGCAAGAGAGATTTAATAGTTTTAAAAATGTTGGGGAGATATTTTTAAATAGTGAGGAAGTAAGTCAAGATGAATTTGGGTGGGCTATAATAAGTGATAATATAGCGCAGCAGTTTTATGAGACGTATAAATATAATTTAATGTATTTATCGACGACTAAACAATAAAGTATGTATTATATTAATCAATATTGGCTAATAATAACACTCATAATACCCGTAGGGAATAATGAAATGCGACCAGTGAATAATGGGCCATAACGTTACCATTATTCACTGCATTCCGCCAATAAGAACATATAATGGGCCATAACGTTACCATTATTCACTGCATTCCGCCAATAAGAACATAACGTTCCTAACGTTGTCATAGTAACGATAGACAAGTCCGGCCATTTTACTGACTGCCTAACCATCAAACGTCATATTGATATAGTAATCTGACATTTTCGTTTACTTATTTTGATTTTTTTTAGTAATTTTCAGTTAGTCGTCGATAAAGTAGTGTATACTAACTCGCAATAATGACTATTATTCCCTCGAGCTGAGTTACACTAAATTCAGCTCTCGGGAATAATAACTGTCATTATTGACTCGTTGTATAAACTACTATTATGTGAAGTATATGAGTATTATAAGTATGATGGGAAAAGGGGAAGCAGTACATTATTGAATTATTTACATTGGTTTTGTGAATAAATGTCACGGTCAAGGTGAACCCAGATCAAGGTCATGTCAAGGTTAATGAGGAGGTAAGCAAGGTTAAGGTCAAATCAAGGTTGTGACAGTGTTAGAGGTTTTCAAGGGACTAGTAGTAGGTAGTGGTAGTGGTAGACAGTATATAAAGAAAGACTTGTGTAAAATAAATATTAGTGTAATTCAGCATGTCGAAGCGTTGCTTAACTGGGGAAGTAAAATATTGTGATTGTTCACAGATAGTGGAGGAGGGTGAATTGATAGTGGATGAAATGGTAGATAATAGTATTGATGTAAATAAACTGTTTGAGGAAGAGGAGAATAATACAATAGATCTGACAGTGAGCAATTTTTTTTCTGAAATGGATGAGTCAAATAATTTTTGGAATAAAGTGAGTGCAACTGCAGATAAATTAGTGCGACAAGTATCAACAAGTGAATTTGTTCGGGAACCATTAGAGCCATTAGAGGGAGAAAAAATTTATTTTTTAAATAAAAGTCATTCTAAGTGGATATGTGTTGGCTTAGCACCAAATCACGATTTTGAACCAATGGTGAAAATTGTGGGTATTAAAAAACAATGTGTGTTTCTTAATAAAGGAGAATGGGAATGGTTTGTAACTGAGAGTTTAAAGTTGAAGAAATATTACCAGTATTGTAATGGTCTGATTCCTGTTATTAATGGTAAGAATATGTGGCTATCACATGAAAGTTTTGATGGTGTGAGTAGAGTAATGAAAATAGACAAAGAGGGAGAACATGCATATTTAGCTTACGAAAGTTTAGCGAAATTGTGGCGATTGACGAAACTAGTGGCGATGCGTTTAGTGTTTTTACAAGATTTGAAATATGATGTATTTTATAAGCGATTTTTGGATTCTGTAGTTGTAAGTGAAGGAGAAGTAGATAATGCTATAAACAAAATGTGTAATGGAGTAGTATCTGAATGTGTTTGTATAACAATAGAGTTAGCTATGTATTGGTTACCCAAAATTTTAAATGATCTAGATTTTTTGAGAAAAAATCGGTTGTAATTGTGAATAATGCATATAATAAAAAAGATTTTAAAAAAAATGTAATGTGTTTTATTATTGTCACAAGATGATTGATTGTATTAGTAAGTTTCATTAAATTTGAGTGTAGGGTATAAATATATAAGTATTGTGGTTAGTAGTGTTTTATTACATTTCGAGAGTTGATATTTGCTCAACATACACTTATCAGTTATTGTTTAATAAGATGGAAAGGTCAGTGAAGTATGATGGTAGTTTGAATCGGACAGTGAAAAGGAAAGGTGGTGGATTATTAAATACTTTAATAAATAAACTTCCAGTTGAGTTACATATACCTGGTTATAGGTTCTGTGGTCCGGGGACTAAATTGGTAAAACGGTTAGAAAGAGGTGATAAAGGAGTGAATAATTTAGACGAGGCTTGCAAAGAACACGATATATCTTATTCAAAGTCGAATAATTTGTTCGAACGGCACGTAGCTGATAAGAAATTGTATCAAAAGGCTGTAGAACGAGTGAAGAGTAAAGACGCGCGTGTGGGAGAAAAATTAGCTGCTTCTGTAGTTGCAGCTGCTATGAAAGGGAAAACAACATTAGGTATGGGTGTGAGGGGGCAATATCGAAAAGGAGTGAGAGCGGGAGGTAGCAAGAATAATACAAGAAGAAAGAATAGAAGAAGAAGAAGTAGTGGTAGAAATCGATCGGGTGGTGCTCTTTCATTTTTACGTGCAATGAAGAAAGCGTGGAATGCAATAAGACATGTAGGTAAGAGGAAAGGCATTTTAGAGAATGTGAAAATTGCATACCAGAGTTTGATGAAACCAAGACGACGGATATTGTTTCCACGGTCAAGAGTAATAGCAATACCAAAGAAATGGGGATTTTTACCGTTAATTCCATTGTTTGCAGCTTTGGGTGCTTTAGGATCACTAGGAGGGGGTGCTGCAGCGATAGCAAAAGCTGTAACATCGGCCAAAACTGAAAGAGATCAATTAGAGGAAGCAAAGCGACATAATATGGCAATGGAATCAAGAAATGGTAGTGGTTTATATGTGAAACCATATAATGTAGGATGTGGTGTATCTATTGGGAGTGGATTGTATATAAAACCATATAAATCTGGTTGTGGTGTGTATTTACCAAATGGTGCTGTTTCAAAAAACGGTTAAGTGAATTACCTCGAAGGCCTTTAACAGAAATTGATTTACGGAAGTTTGTGAAGAGGTGGAAAATTGGAAAATTTCGGGGTGTATTTAGTAGAGACGTTTTACCGAGGAAAATATATGTGAAGGAGAAAGGAATAGTGAATTTGGATGATAATGTTGGAGGTGCTACTCATTGGGTAGCATATAATAAAAATAATGATGTAATAAGATATTTCGATAGCTATGGTGATTTAAGACCGCCGATTGAGGTTGAAGAGTATTTATTATCGAATGGTGGAGGGGTTATTCAATATAACTATCAGAGATATCAAGATGTGAACACTGTGAATTCCGGTCATTTATGTTTGATGTTTTTAAAAGGATTGATTAAATAAGATATGGATAATTTAACTTTTGTGTTAACTGGAAAGGGGTCAGAGGTTGGATGTATATTGAATCCGCCTTTATATTTAAATGGTGATTATGAAATGTGTATGGTGAGTTTACAAACTTATAATTCTATTCCAAATGTTACGTCTGCTAATAATGTATTTCGATATTATTCTATGTCACCTAATAAACAAAATGCTTGGAAAGATATAAATGTTCCAGAGGGAACTTATGATATACATGATTTAGAGAAGTATATTGATGAAAAATTGAAAGTTGACGAGGATGAGCAACAGTATTTTATTTTGTCTGGTAATAGTAATACTATGAAGGTGTTTATGAAGGCATCAGTAGATGTTGATTTTGGAATAGAAAATTCGATTGGTTCTATGTTTGGTTTTCACAAGAAAATAATAGGAGGTAATATACCGGTTTATAGTGATGAAATAGTTGATATAAATAAAGTCAGTGCTATTGACATAATGTGTAATATAGTGGATGGTTCATATATTAATGGAGAATTATCACATGTTTTATATCATTTTTATCCGAATGTTCCATCAGGGTTTAAGATAATAGAAGTTCCCGAAGAGAAAATTTATACGCCGGTAAATACTAACATCTTAACTGATATTATTATTCGAGCAGTCGATCAGACAGGACGGTTAATTAATTTGAGAGGTGAAGAGTTAATAATAATAATAATAATAATATCTTTATTGTCATAAATTCAAAAGAACATTGACATTGTCATTAAAAAAAAATACACAGATCAGGTACAATATATAACACTTGTCAAGCCATAAAATCGTTAATGCTGTAGAAGGCTCCTTCCAACAGATAAAGTTTTAATTGCTTCTTAAATGCACTGAGATTTGTACCGCTTAGCGATTTTAAATTAGCCGGCAATGCATTATAAACCTTTACCGCCATGTACCTCGGAGATCTTTCATAAAATTTGGAGTGATGTAGCGGGACAGAAAAGTCATTATTATGACGCGTCACCATAGTGTTGTAGATCTGATTATTGCGCTTGTATTTATCTGTATTTTTGAGCAAGAAGATAATCAATTCATAAATATATAACGAGGCAACCGTCATTATATTCATTTCCCGGAACAGAGGTCTGCAACTACTACGTGAGGAAACACCCCTCATGGCTCTTAACATACGTTTCTGAATAATAAAAATGTCGTTAAAGTATGTAGATGATCCCCAGAAAATGATCGCATATCTTAAACGTGACTCGATACAACCATAATAGAATAATCTCAGGCTCTCCAAAGAGACAACCCTACTCAGCATACCAATAGCATACAACATGGGATTCAATTTTTTAGATAGACCCACGCAATGCTCACCCCAACGCAGACACCTGTCCACCGTCAAACCCAGAAAGACGGACGACTCACTCTCCGTCAATGATTTGCCCCCCAAGCTCAAACACAAACTGTAATCCAAATTTTTAGTTTTGGAGAAGGTGACAATATTTGTCTTATCTGCATTAAGAATGAGACGGTTTTTTAATGACCAGGACTGCATATCAGCAATCACACGCGATACCAACACAACGAGCTCCTCTTTACATTTAGCTGTTATTACACATGAAGTGTCGTCCGCGTACTGTGTAATAGTACAATAGCTCATGTGATTCTGTAAGTCACTGACATAAATTAAAAAAAGAGTAGGGCCGAGAATGGATCCCTGCGGTATGCCCCTACTCACAGACGCCAATTTGGAAACATTGCTCTTAATTGTGTCGCCCACCCTGCCAACAATTGCGGTAACGTGAGATCTACCACTGAGATAAGATCTGAATAAGTCGAGCGCCGCCCCCCTAACGCCATAGCGTTCCATTTTATACAACAGGATATCATGATCCAACAAATCGAATGCTTTAGTCAAATCAAAAAACATTCCCACCGCATAACAATCACTATCGACCGCACAATATAAAGAGTCTAATACATTATACATAGCGTCTTTCGTGGATTTTCCAGATATGAACCCAAACTGGGCCGAATTAATTATTTTACATTTGATCAAAAATGATTGCAGATGCAAGTTAATTACTTTCTCGAAGATCTTACTGAATGCTGGCAATAGAGATATAGGCCTGTAGCTAGCAACATCGCCACTAGATTTACCCTTCTTCAAACACGGTATCACCTTAGCGATTTTCAATCTGTTCGGAAATATTCCGTTGACTAGTGATAGGTTGATTAAATAAACCAAAGGTTCCACTATATGGTCAATGACCAGAGATAATAAACAGTATGGAATATCATCCACACCGCTAGACTTCTTAGCAGACATTTCACTAATAATCCTTCCAACTTCCAATGCATCAGTCGGTTCAAGAAAGCAACCGATAGCATTTGGCCCGATACTCACATGCCCCGCTCCAGCATCAGAACACAGCCCCGAGGCTGAGCCACTAAAGTAAGTATTCAGTAAATCAGCCACAAGTGATGGGTCAGTGATAATTTCCCCCTCCCCATCGCAAAGCTGAGTTTCCCTATTTTGCTTCTTTTTTGTTTCTCTGTTAATGATATTCCAAGCAGTGCCCAGTTTATCGCTAGAAGAGCCAATTAGCCCACTATAATAATCGCGCTTAGTATCACTAATTAGTTGGTTGTAACGTTCTTTGCTCATTTTATAACAGTTACTTAAGTATTCGTCATTATGTGTTTTAGACAATATATATAAATCTTTTAGATTACTGGCCATCTGTCGCAGAGTGCTATTATACCACGGGATGTGAGTGCTTGATCTAGTTTTACATCTTTTTAGTGGAAAAGATTCATTGAAGCAGTAAAGAAACGTATCATAGAAAACATTGAAACCAAGATCCAATTCCGCGGTCTCGAACACCCCCCTCCAAGACTCATTTGACAACATGAACTGAAAAGTCGCCCTACTGCCGTCAGTGAAACAACGCCTTTCAGAGAACAATGGAGGCTCGACAGTGTCCTTACACCGACAATCCATCGACAACAGCTGATAACAGTGATCCGAGATATCCTCATCACCCACCCTAACACTCAACTGTGATGCGTCAATATTTGCAAACACATTATCAATCAATGTAGAAGTCAAAAAAGTCGTTCTGGTGTTATCCTGAACAAGGGGGATCATACCAAACGACGCAAATAATTCCACAACACTATCAGACAATCTGTTTCCCGCATTAAAGTTAATATTAAAGTCTCCACACACGAACATTAGATTTTTCAAAGGGTTGCCAAATTCAAGAATCTGTAGCAGCTTTTCCCGAAAAACGCATAAATCGCCCGAAGGTGCCCTATATACACAGATAATAAGTATACGTATCCCATTTGTTTTAATAACTATACCGCAATACTCGAAATCTTTTTCTATCGGGTTAATATCGCAAATCAGTGGCATAGCCCCAACACCATCTTTGGCAAGCACTAAAACCCCACCACCCCTGTTTTTCGTTCGACAAAATGCATTCACTAAACTATAATTTGAAACACCCAAATATTGTAATTCCGGATCCACAAGCCAATGCTCAGACAAACAAACTATCGGTGGGTACTTTAGAGACTGAAAAAGCAAATTTAATCTATCCACTTTATACTTAACACTACGTACATTTAAATGAAAAACACCCAGCATTATGCAATCCTTACTGCATTCAGTATTGATTGAAAATTTGACCCCCCCACGTTTGTATCTCGCCTATTCGAAGAAGCCTCCACAGCACCAACATCGGGTACAATATATATCAAATTACTAAACCTATTGCTACATGAAACAGCAGAAGCATAGTCATAATTTACAATAATACTTGCTACATGATTGACCAACTTAGCTTTACCCGATCTGCGATAATGCAGACCATCGTGCGATCTATCTTTTGCATCTGTAATCAAATTAGTTTCTACATAGGCGCCTCCTTTATAATTATTGAATATAGTATTATAAATAGCACAATTAAAATTATAAACATTATTGTTAAGGTTTGCATTATCGCTATCGTCAAAATAAGGTATAGACATATAGATAAAATTTGTATGACACGACAAATATCTGATTCGCTTTAATGTACTTGTTGATAGATGCCTATTCGACAGTATGTCGTTGGTCCCCGCAAAAACAATAAGAAAGTCATTCAGACTTAAATCCTTGCACAAGATGCGCTCGTCGCTTATAACATTATCAATACAACTATTAGGTTTGACTATACATTGAACAGAGTATTTATTTTTCAAAGAATGAATAAACAAACTAGCCAAATCCCTACCGTGACTGTCCGCCAATATCAATACTTTATTCCTTGTCATGCTACTGGAATTCTCCTCGCCTACAATTTTCGCTGGACACCGGACCGCAATCGAGGACTGCCGCCTACTGTTCTTCTCCGTCCCGTCTGAAGCCCTCTCACGGACCCCATCACTCACCGAAGACACGGGCAGCTTGCAAACATTTGTCCCCCCCAACACACATACACCCATCTCGTTCCCACTTGGCACCTCGGTCCTCTCATTGACATCATCCTGCAGTTTCTGCCGCGTTGTATTACTACTTTGGATATTTTCTTGCTTATTAGGTTTCATCGAGAGTTTCCTCTTCATATATTTACACAGTTTCGAAATTTGGCACTGCAACCGTTGTACTTCGTTTTCGAGGGATATTAGTTTGCGCTGCAGTTTGTAGTTGTCAGTTTGTAGTTGACAATATACTTACGAATTCGAAGAAGAAAGGAGTGAGCTTAGTTTCGCAAATAAAAAAATTGTTGTAAAAATATGCGGAGTAATAGTGTAAATAAGTTGTGGAAGGGAACGAAGACGAGAAAATGTACACGGAGATAATCGAATAAGTTGTGGAGAGTGATTGGTGGAGGGATGATACGGAATTTTTTAACTAGAGAAAATAGAAAGTTTTTGAAGAGTTTGGGTTATCGAGTGTTGGTGTAAGATAGAAGTATTGATTTATAATAAGTATTTGAGGTTAATAAGAAGTGGTGAGAAGAGGATTATAGTTTAGTCTAAGAAGAAAATTGTTTAGGTAAAGTTGATTGTGCTTTTAGTTACGATTTTCAAGCATGGAAATGTTGAATGTTTTAAGTAAGGTTCGAGTACATAATTCTATTACTGAGATGGAATTTCATAATCACGTACCGTTTGGTTCACCGAAGTATGGAAATAATGATGAAATTAGGATTGTAGTTCCAGAAATAGATAAATATACTTTACCGTCGGAGTCAGAGTTGCTTATTGAAGGAAGGTTGCGATTAGCTAATGATGCTACAAGTGCTACAGCATACTTAGTTCATAATGCGGCAGCATTTATGTTTAGTAACATTAGATATATAATTAGTGGAGTAGAGGTTGATGAAGTTAGGAATGTGGGTATTACATCAACTATGAAGGGATATTTTTCTTATAGTCCAAGTTATATAAACAAATTAGAGAATTGTGGATGGGAATTTTCAACAGGAAAGGCGCCAGTTTTGGATAATAATGGTAATTTTAGTATTTGTATTCCCTTGAATGCTGAGATGCTGATGGGCTTTGCAGAAGATTTTAAGCAAGTGGTTATGAATGTGTCGCAAGAATTGGTATTGAAGAGGTGTGCTGATGATAGTGATGTGATATATAATTCTGTCACAACTGAGGAAATGAAGTTAACAATTGATTGTGTAGTGTGGCGAGTACCACATATTAAAGTTGGTATGAGTCAGGATTTAGCATTAACGAAATTAACGACGAAGAGTACTGATGGGCTTTGCAGAAGATTTTAAGCAAGTGGTTATGAATGTGTCGCAAGAATTGGTATTGAAGAGGTGTGCTGATGATAGTGATGTGATATATAATTTTGTCACAACTGAGGAAATGAAGTTAACAATTGATTGTGTAGTGTGGCGAGTACCACATATTAAAGTTGGTATGAGTCACGATTTAGCATTAACGAAATTAACGACGAAGAATACTTTGATGGAAATGTTTTTTAGAGGGTGGGAAATTCACGAGAATCCAGGAATTCCAGAAACAACTAAACACAGTTGGGCTATTAAAACTGTTCCACAATTAGAGACACCGAGGTATATTATTTTGGGTTTTCAGACAGGGAAGAAAGGGAAGTTAAATCAAAATATGAGTAAATTTGATGCAATAAATTTAACTGATGTAACAGTTTATTTAAATGGCAAGAGATATCCATATGAAAATGTTCGAGTTGATTTTGATGATAATAGAGTAGCTATTTTATATAATATGTATGCTAGATTTCAAGAGAATTATTATGGACATGATTATAGTGAGCCGATGTTAAAGTTGAATCAGTTTAAGTTGTGTCCATTAGTTGGTATAGATTGTTCACATCAGGAAGATGTTTTACATAGAAGTGGTGTAGATGTTAGAATTGAATTTACTGCTAAAAATAATGTACCAAAAGATACGGTTTTATATTGTGTGATTTTACATAATAAATTATATCAATATTCACCATTTAATAAGGTAGTACAGCGAAAGTATTAGTTATATAATACTTTGGTTGTAGTATGAGAGGTAGTTCAAGCAGTATTTGGATATGAACAAGATTGAAGAAGAATTGTGTTTAAGTTTAGTTGTTGGGTGTAATTCTATGGAAGTAAACGGTTTATTGGATAGACGATGATAAGTTTAGGTGGAAAGAAATTTAGAGTTATTGATTTTCAATGGTATCGATTTAATAGTAATGTGATTCCAAAGGAGTTGGCTACTTGTGATGATGAATTTAGGAAGAGTCATTTTCTATTTAAACCGTTTTTTAGTTTTGGTTCATTAGCAAGAGAAGATCAACGAGTTGCAAGATACGTTTTTAGTTATTATCACGGTTTGAAATGGGAAGACGGTTATGTAGCTGTTGGTGAGTTTGATAAGATAATTTAAGCGGTTGTGTATTGGTGTGGATTTGGTATTTGTGAAGGGGCGAGAAAAGTTGGATTATTTGAAGTGCATTACAGACAAACGAATAATAGATTTAGTGGATGCTGACAGAATTAAGAGCGGAAAACCAAGTTGTAGTTTTCATGTTGGAAATGATGTTGTTTGTGCTTTGTCTAATGTGGAAGGTTTATATAATTATTTAGTGGATATGAGATTTAATGAGAATAAAATTTATTATATTTAATGATTGGTTGTTATATATATAGTAGTTAGAAATGGGATGTGTTTGGAGTCACATTATTAGTTATGTCGTGCAGAGGGTTGGAGATGTGTTACAACAATATGAAGATGGAGGTTCGATTGTAGAAATAGAAGATGCACAATTAAGGTTTATTCCAAAATCATATTTAATGAGGAGAGTAAGGACTGTTGATTTAGAATTGGTGTGGTTTCGATTACCAATGTTTTATCAAGTAGATGTAGATTAAATAGGATGTAGGCCATGTTTGGATCATTATGTAAGGAGTGGAGATACTGTAGAAGGGTGTATTCGCAGAAGAGATTGTTCAATGTGTAAATATGTTTTCTTAAGAAAATAACTTTGTAATATATTGTAATGTATGATGTTGATGTTTTGAGTAAATAAATATATGATTTAAAAATTGTTTGGTATTATAGTTAGTTTTAGTATTTGGTATTATATTTTTTGTTGGTTTGGCTGTTCAAATCTGGTCGAAATCGACCGTGCGGTTTCGGAGATATGAGTGTTTGAAATTTGTATAATTAACCGTCTCTCATGTATGATTTTCAACCAGTAAAGTCGGTCATCAAGAGTTCGGTTCTCGCACCGGATTATTATTAGTTACATACATACGTAGATATTAAAATAGAACGTGCAGTGAGATGAGTATGTACATTATTAGTGAAGAAATATTTAGATATATAAATTAATTTTCCAGGGTAGTTCGAGGATATCGAAGGATAGGAAGAATATCTGAAGTAGTTATTTGGTTGTAGGTTGATCAAATTGAGATGATAAAAAAGAAAATTAGTGAAAAAAATACATTTATATAAATTGAATCTAGAGGGTAGTTGGTTGTTTTGAAGGATTGGGAGGTGATGGGAAATAGTTATCTCGTTGTAAATTGATTATATTAAGATAATAAATAAGAATATTAGTGAAAAAAAAATATACTTATATAAATCGATTCTTGAGGGTAGGAGGGTGATATCGAAGAATAGACAGTGTATAGGTTGTTGTTCGGTTGCAGGTGGATACTGTTGAGTAGAAAATGTAGTTAGTTGGATTATACTAGTAATACTGACACTTTTTGAAAATCGTTCTATGTTAAGTAATGGAGCTAGAGCAAAAAGAATAAGTTGTCCACGTGATAAATGTATGGATTACTAGTTTTCATGCAAATTTACAATATCCAAAAAACAAACTATAGGTCAATTTTTTACGTCAGTGGTTGGTATACAGGGTCCGCCATCCGTCTGGGATTGTCATATTACGGCTTTAATATTGCAAAATTCGAAAAGTTATGTAATGTAGGTGGTAGCCGACTAGTAGGAGCACAAAATAAAATTATTGGTAATTATACAAAGTGTTCAGGAAAGGAGTGTGATGTCAAAGTTGTATTTTTTTAAATGGAACACCCGGCATATTATGTGATTTTTGAATTGCGCAATTAAAAATATTGGGATTTCATATGGGATTGTATTGACCTAAAGCTTACGTTTTGGGAGTTATGGACGCATCAATTGGAAAAAATGCCATAATCTAGCAGGATGTGGATTGGTTAGTATAGTGTTTAGAAATATCGTGCTTATCATGAAGTTTTCCACGTTAGTATACTTTTATTCCGAGGTATTAATTTTAAGCTACATCGATCTGTTATACAGGGTGTTCACCATACGCGAATACTAATTTTTCTCAATTTTTTCAAATGGAACACCCTGTATATTATTGACTTGACCTTGACTTGACCTTGACTTGACCTTGACCTGACCTTGACCTGACCTTGACCTCGACTTGACCTGGACTTGACCTGGACTTGACCTCGACTTGACCTGGACTTGACCTGGACTTGACCTGGACTTGACCTCGACTTGACCTAGACTTGACCTAGACTTGACCTCGACTTGACCTCGACTTGACCTCGACTTGACCTCGGCTTGACCTCGACTTGACCTCGGCTTGACCTCGACTTGACCTCGGCTTGACCTCGACTTGACCTCGACTTGACCTCGCCTTGACCTCGCCTTGACCTCGCCTTGACCTCGACTTGACCTCGACTTGACCTCGACTTGACCTCGACGTGACCTCGACTTGACCCTGACCTGACCCTGACCTGACCCTGACCTGACCCTGACCTGACCCTGACCTGACCTTGACCTGACCTTGACCTGACCTTGACCTGACCTTGACCTGACCTGACCTGACCTTGACCTGACCTGACCTGACCTTGACCTGACCTTGACCTGACCTTGACCTGACCTTGACCTGACCTTGACCTGACCTTGACCTGACCTTGACCTGACCTTGACCTGACCTTGACCTGACCTGACCTGACCTGACCTTGACCTGACCTTGACCTGACCTTGACCTGACCTTGACCTGACCTTGACCTGACATTGACCTGACCTTGACCTGACCTTGACCTGACCTTGACCTGACCTTGACCTGACCTTGACCTGACCTTGACCTGACATTGACCTGACATTGACCTGACCTTGACCTGACCTTGACCTGACCTTGACCTGACCTTGACCTGACCTAGACCTGACCTAGACCTGACCTAGACCTGACCTTGACCTGACCTTGACCTGACCTTGACCTGACCTTGACCTGACCTTGACCTGACCTTGACCTGACCTTGACCTGACCTTGACCTGACCTTGACCTGACCTGACCTTGACCTGACCTTGACCTGACCTTGACCTGACCTTGACCTGACCTTGACCTGACCTTGACCTGACCTTGACCTGACCTTGACCTGACCTTGACCTGACCTTGACCTGACCTTGACCTGACCTTGACCTGACCTTGACCTGACCTTGACCTGACCTTGACCTGACCTTGACCTGACCTTGACCTGACCTTGATATAAATTTTACCAAGTTTCTCCTTTGTATTTTCAATTAAATCACTTAAATGAACTTGTTTATTATTTACAGGTGCCCAAGGTCTTAAAGGAAGTGCTGATGTATAATAAGTAATCGGACATGCTTGAGTTGTCGAAGATGGAATGTTATTAATAATATTTTCTATAGTTGATATATATAAAAACCAATCTCGGTGATTCTCTTTAACAAAATAACGTATATATGACAATACCGTTCATATAAACCGCTCAGCTAAATTATTGTTGGATGTATATACTGGTACGTATACTGTCTTAACATTATATCTCTAAAAAATTCTCTTATTTTACAGTTTTTAAAACAGCTGGCATTATCAGATAATAATTTTTCTGGAATTCCAACATCCTCAAAATATATTTCTAATTTTCTAATCACAGACTCGGAATTACATTTTTTTGTTGGAAATAGTCGAACTAATTTAGAGAAATTGTTAACAACCACCAATATATTTTGAAATCCATAAGATGGTATTAAACTTTGTATAAAATCGATAGAAACTAACTGTAACACGCATATTTTCATATAATAATTTTACAATAAATTCTAAATTTCCATCTGCTCTGCCTACACATTTTTCTTTCATACGATTATACAAATCATCTTTACCCATTGTGATATCTCCTTTAATTCTAACTTTATCATTTAAATTACATGAATTCACTACATTATTCAATATTATATTCTCATCTTCAACAGTACACTCTAATGAATCTAAAAATGGAAATTTATTTTGATCTATTGTTATGTAACCAATTTCAAAATCTAAAACAATATTATTTTTAGTTAAAAAATCAATTCCTAATACAATTTCATATTTTAAACCACTTATTATCACAAACTGATGATTATATTCATTATCGTTAATAATTATTTTATCACAAATACATTTATCTACTTTTGCCAACAATTTATCTGTTCCTGAACGAATTTCTGTCTTTCTGATTCCAATTAATTTATTCTCAAACATATCTAAATTTTCATCAATTATCTTTCTAGAAACTAATGTTGCTTCTGAACCGGAATCAATCAATGCTTTAACTGTAATTTTTCTATCACCTAACTTAACATCAATAATTGGTAATACAGATTGATTATTTAACACCTTAGATGCGCTATTGTCTTTAAATAATATTTTAGGGTCTTCATAACTAATATGAACATCATTTATAATACTACAAAAATTTTGATTCGAAATTATAAAAAAGGATCTTCCCTAACAATTTGTTCTGCCTTTCCTTCATTAAGATCTAAAGCGTTTGACTGCATTTCATCATTTATAACACTCTTAATATTATCATCTCCCAAACAATAATTTTGCTGAACTTGTTCAACTTTGTTATGTAAATTATAATTATTATAGTATTGCTTTTGCTGATTATTCATGTCTTGTTGATTATTCCTTTGTCCATAACGATTATGTCTATTCTGTTGTTGTCTTATTTGTTGTTGCGATTGTGAAGGATGATAATTTGTATGCTGTGGTCGTTGCTGCACATTTGTCATTTGCTGTGTTTGAATTTGAAAATTTGTTGTATACTGAGGTTGGTTTTGTCTTGGTATCTGCTGGAATGTGTGCATTTGTTGTGAATTTTGTAAATTAAGCGTATGTTGCATTTGTTAATTTGGCAGTCGATATTGAAATTGTGCATTTTGATATCTTGCATTATTATTATTAAATTGTCTATAATTTACAGGTGAATATGGTGGTCCACCATACCCATGAAAGCTATTATTGGCATCTGCATACTGTCTATTATAAAGCGGATCTAATGAATATTTTGGATAATCAAGATTAGAATACCTATTTTCAAGACTAAACCTTGGAGAACCATACCTATCTAAATCATCATATAATCTTAAAACTTCAGAAAAATGTGTGTAAGTTCGAATCTTTTTATTATTACTGATCTAATAATGTCATAATCAAAATGCTTTGAATAGAACTTAATCAATTCATCTTCCTCAATTTTAGGTGTAAGATACTTAGCAATAGAAAATTTTTTAGTAAAATAAATCTCTCTGGAAGTACCAAACTTTGGATTGTATTACCATTAAAAAGACACATCCTAATCTTATTCTGGTCAAATTCTGACCAATATTTATTTATAAATAACTCCTCGAATTCATCAAATGTAATAAACGTTCCATCAATAATAGAAAACCATTCCAAAGAATGTCCTTCCATAGAAGAACGTATTATATTTGTAATGTGACAGATATTAGACTGACTAGCAATAACTTTTCTTAAATTTTTCACATATTCTACTGAGTTATGTATCTTTTCATTAAATCTAGGTAATAACTCTTTTAATTTGAAATTATGAACACTATCAACATTTGCTAACTGTGAAACTGAATTATTAAAACAATTATTAGACAGTTTAATTTCTATGCTAGATAATCGTTCATCTATGCTCTTGACTTTATCTGGCGTTTGTGAAAACTGTTCATCTACCACACTTTTTTGATCCTTAATAACACCCACTAAATTTTCTATCATAGCTTTTATACTGTCTAATGCTATTGACACTGACATATCATTTGTGTCAGTATTATTAGTATTCGTATTTGTATCAGATCTGTCTTGCATATTTCTTTTACCACTTCTTAAATTCATTAACAACTAGGTTCGAAATAAAAAATGTTGCCAGGTTGAGCGCCAAAATTGTCGTTTTATTTCTTTCACAGAATATAAAGAACAATATACAAATAATAATTTATATGTAGATATATATATAAAGTTTATTTTAATTTACTTTAAAATTTAATTTCATATTCATGACTCTTTTACATTCCGAAATTTTACATTCATAATGTATTTTTCCCCAATTTATTATATAATTTAATGAACTAACCTTAATGTGTAAATTTTGGTGTGATGTGTATGCGAAATTATTATTCTTATATCCACTTCTTTCCCTTCAATGAGTAATGTGCCTTCCCTTCTTAAAATTGTTTCATCAATGATCCTCTGCTTACTGTATTTAATTTAACATGTTTTATATTCCAAATACTAATGCTTCTATCCTTTTTCAAACTACTGTGATGTTTCTTTTATAAAACTGTTAATACATCGTTGTTCTTCAACCTGTGACTGCTAATACTGCTATTCTTCTTTCGCCCTTTTTATATGGTATTCATAACTATTTCTATAATTTTTCACGTTTTTAAAATTTTCTAGACATGTATTTTATTTTTTCAAAAATCAATAGTCATCTTGTTCTCGTTTCCAAAGTGATTGATCCCAATATTTGACATATTATTTTCTTTGGAGTAGGTGTATTTATTACAGTTTAAATATGCATTATATTACGTAAAATTTCATCCATATAAAGATCTACATTTATATATTCAGTATGTGTTTAAATTGACACCTTAAATAAGCATTAATAATCATGAATATATTTTACTGTAGTTAGTTATTTTTATTATTACACCACTAATGGCTTTGACTGAACTTTATATATATATATATGGTATCGCAGGTTTTCGCGGGTGTAATGTGTAATCGCGTTGTTTCGGGTTTCTTCCCGGGTGGAAGTTCTGGCGTCCTGAGAAGGACCGGTGCAACGTTTCGATAAAATCTCATTTATCATCTTCAGGCGTATGTTACTCTCTAACGATCTTCGTCTGACTGCGTGTTATTCGTTTTTCGACATTTATTTGTATAGTTGCGTTAGTAGTTGGAGTGGGTGCAACTCTGCATGCCGCGTCCCTATTGGGTCGTCGAGTCGGTGGTGGGGGAGCGTCCTCGTTTATTCCCTCCAGCGGTGTAGATGTTGATGGGCGACTGTCATGAATACGTCGCTCCCTTAGTGCCGTTCTACAAATGTCCGGCAGCCTTTTCGCATCATCCCTTCTGTTGAAATTATCGGGTCGTTTTTCTATTTCTACAGCCTCACGTATTATCCGCTTATTCATATGTTCGACTCTTGCTAACATCTTTGTACCCTCAAAATCGATGTCATGTCCTGTTTCTGCATGCTGTTGGAACAGCGAGGATGTATGCTCTTTCTTTGCAACCGAGTTTATGTGCTCCTCCCGGCGTACACTTATTCGTCGGTTCGTTTGGCCGAAGTAGCTGCCATTACACATTTTGCACGGTACTTCATATACGCCCTGTTCTTCTAGGTGTATTTTACTTTTAGGTGTTTTCAGCACACATGCGATCTTGCGGTCCGTTGTGAACACTGTTTTCATTTCAAACCTACGTAGTTTCTTGGCAATTTTGTCCGTTGTTCCCTTTACGTACGGTAAGAACATTTTAGGCCAATTTTCGTCTTGTTTCCTGTTCTGTGTCACTATGTCTCGTGCTGTCTGTTGCAGTATTCTATCGACTGTTCTATGTTGGAATTCATTCTGTACTAATACCCGTCGTAGGTTGCTTATTTCAGTGTGTACATGGTCGTCATCCGCTAGTCTTTTCACTCTTGTCATTAGCGTTCTCGGGACTGAGTTTAATTGTGCAGGAGGATGATGTGATCTTCCGTTCAGATATCTGTTCGTATGCGTTTTCTTCTGATATAATGTGTGACCCAGTGTATTATTAGGCTTTTTGTATACAAGTACGTCTAGAAATGGTAATTGTTGTTGTTCTTCGACCTCCATAGTGAACTTGATGTTCAGATGTTCTAGAAATCTATCCAGTTTCTCTCTACCGTGTTGCCAAATCACAAACATGTCTTCCACGTATCTCAACCATAATTTCGGTCTATTCGGTGCCGTGTCCAGCGCTTTAAGTTCAAAGTCTTCCATAAATAGGTTCGCTACTACAGGGGAAATAGGGGAACCCATCGGTGCTCCTTCTATTTGTCTGTACCTCTGATTCCCGTACATAAAATACGTGTTAGAAAGGCAGTGTTGTAAAAGGTCCGTTAAGTAGCTCGGTGGATTGTATCTGTTCTTTATTATCTGTAGCGCTTCTTTGACCGGAACTTTTGTGAATAAAGAGACGACATCGAAACTGACTAAAATATCCTCTGCTCGTACCTGTTGTTCTTTAATAATGTCTATGAAGTGTGATGAATTCTTTACGTACGATGCCACGCTTTCGGCATGCGGTTGAAGTTGTTGCGCTACGTATCTGGCTAGTTCTTGTAGCGGGGAACCGGTCGAGCTCACTATTGGTCGTAATGGTACGCCTTCCTTGTGTATTTTAGGTAGTCCGTACATCTTGGGGCACTTGGATGACTTTTCTCTGGGTGTTATTCGTTGTTGTATTTCTACGCTGATAGGTGTCGCTTTTATCGTCGTTCTGGTAGTCTTTTCTAAGTAGGTCGTTGGATCGGAGTTGATGACCTTGTACGTTTCATCCTGTAGCAGATTCCGCATTTTTAGATCATAGTCGTCTTTATTCATTACGACGGTAGCATTACCTTTATCAGCGGGTAATATTATAATAGAATTATCCTTCCTCAGGTTTTGTAGTGCCCGGTTTTCATCCCTTGTAAAGTTACTTTTAGGTGGAACAGCGTGTTTTAAGATGTTGGCAATTACAATTACTACCTAAAATACACAAGGAAGGCGTACCATTACGACCAATAGTGAGCTCGACCGGTTCCCCGCTACAAGAACTAGCCAGATACGTAGCGCAACAACTTCAACCGCATGCCGAAAGCGTGGCATCGTACGTAAAGAATTCATCACACTTCATAGACATTATTAAAGAACAACAGGTACGAGCAGAGGATATTTTAGTCAGTTTCGATGTCGTCTCTTTATTCACAAAAGTTCCGGTCAAAGAAGCGCTACAGATAATCAAGAACAGATACAATCCACCGAGCTACTTAACGGACCTTTTACAACACTGCCTTTCTAACACGTATTTTATGTACGGGAATCAGAGGTACAGACAAATAGAAGGAGCACCGATGGGTTCCCCTATTTCCCCTGTAGTAGCGAACCTATTTATGGAAGACTTTGAACTTAAAGCGCTGGACACGGCACCGAATAGACCGAAATTATGGTTGAGATACGTGGACGACATGTTTGTGATTTGGCAACACGGTAGAGAGAAACTGGATAGATTTCTAGAACATCTGAACAGCGTACACCAAAACATCAAGTTCACTATGGAGGTCGAAGAACAACAACTATTACCCTTTCTAGACGTACTCGTATACAAAAAGCCTAATAATACACTGGGTCACACATTATATCAGAAGAAAACGCATACGAACAGATATCTGAACGGAAGATCACATCATCATCCTGCACAATTAAACTCAGTCCCGAGAACGCTAATGACAAGAGTGAAAAGACTAGCGGATGACGACCATGTACACACTGAAATAAGCAACCTACGACGGGTATTAGTACAGAATGAATTCCAACATAGAACAGTCGATAGAATACTGCAACAGACAGCACGAGACACAGTGACACAGAACAGGAAACAAGACGAAAATTGGCCTAAAATGTTCTTACCGTACGTAAAGGGAACAACGGACAAAATTGCCAAGAGACTACGTAGGTTTGAAATGAAAACAGTGTTCACAACGGACCGCAAGATCGCATGTGTGCTGAAAACACCTAATAGTAAAATACACCTAGAAGAACAGGGCGTATATGAAGTACCGTGCAAAATGTGTAATGGCAGCTACTTCGGCCAAACGAACCGACGAATAAGTGTACGCCGGGAGGAGCACATAAACTCGGTTGCAAAGAAAGAGCATACATCCTCGCTGTTCCAACAGCATGCAGAAACAGGACATGACATCGATTTTGAGGGTACAAAGATGTTAGCAAGAGTCGAACATATGAATAAGCGGATAATACGTGAGGCTGTAGAAATAGAAAAACGACCCGATAATTTCAACAGAAGGGATGATGCGAAAAGGCTGCCGGACATTTGTAGAACGGCACTAAGGGAGCGACGTATTCATGACAGTCGCCCATCAACATCTACACCGCTGGAGGGAATAAACGAGGACGCTCCCCCACCACCGACTCGACGACCCAATAGGGACGCGGCATGCAGAGTTGCACCCACTCCAACTACTAACGCAACTATACAAATAAATGTCGAAAAACGAATAACACGCAGTCAGACGAAGATCGTTAGAGAGTAACATACGCCTGAAGATGATAAATGAGATTTTATCGGAACGTTGCACCGGTCCTTCTCAGGACGCCAGAACTTCCACTCGGGAAGAAACCCGAAACAACGCGATTACATATATATATATATATTTATTTGGTTCTTTACCACAATATTCTATTTAGATTTGTTTTCTTTCTTGGGTATGTGTATTGCAATTGCAAATAAAAACAATAATAATTTACAATATCTCTGGTCTAAAGTAAAAGCAGAAACACCAAAAGATCAACAAACAAACCTTGTATATCAAATACCTTGCAAGGAATGCAAAAGCGTTTACATCGGTCAAACAAAGCAATATTTAAAAAGCCGAATGAACGGACACAAATACTGCAAAAACAGCACTGCACTAAAAAAACATAGTACTAACACAGGCCATGAATTTGACTTCAATAACGTGAAAATTTTAGATAAAGAACGCAACCAAAAGGCTAGAGATATATTAGAAATGATCCACATTAAAAAAGAAAAGCTCTCAATAAACGACCGAGCAGACATAACGAACTTATCAAATTTGTACCACTCAATAATATAAAATTAACAAAAATATGTTGACAAAGTAAATTCTATACGGATTAAATCTTATATTTCAAACCATGTATATTATAAACTTTTAAAAATAAAAGAAACATATATTTTACAAATAAAAAGCAATAACAGGTACATCTGGCAAAGACATATCGAGGTGAAGCTTGTAGGCAAAAGTATAATTGAATTTTTACACTATACGTATATAAAATAAAACAATTCTTTGAGTATATACATTTATAATTCCTCATTTTTCGAACTAATAATTAATAGACAAGCAAATGACACAAACACAAAAAAAAAGAGGGAAAAAAAAAAAGAAAACCAATAGAGATACGTGTAAAACGTAATTGAAAACAAAATGTTTTCAGAATTAATAAGAATTGACGAAATGAAATTTTAAGGTAAGTTGCCCGTTGCCACACATTATTATATAATATATTATTGTTTTTGTAAGTCATGTTTGTAACGAAGAATCTGATATTTTTGTAATTGTTTTTTACAGTTATATGTTATGTGTCTTTCGAAAAAGTTATTAAATATAACGAAACGTTAAGAAAAATGTGTTACATTTAATTCAAATAAAAACCACATACCCAAGAAAGAAAACAAATCTAAATATATATATATATATATATATATATTGATATAGGTAGAGTGCCTATTATAAAATATTCAGGTTACACTATGATGTAATAGGAGTTGCCTATTTTAAATTATTAAGGATGAGTTTTATCCAAGATTCGGTTTTTCTTTAATTATGACAGAGATAGTTAAATTTGCGAATATTAATGAACTGGTTGTAATCTTGAAAGAATTTTGTTTATTGAGTTAAAGGAGAATTTTATAGTTACATGGTGAAATAGTATTTATTACAATTGGAGTTGTTCTTCCATGCATATGTACCAAAAATCTGTAAAGAAAGATTTTATATAAGTATTGTAAATTTGAAATGTAATTTAGCATTGTGAAAAACTTGTTCAAGTGTTATTAATGATGAGGAAAGGATAAAAGATTTTTAGAATACGAAAACTATCAACAAAGAATTGATAAAAAATACCGCCGTAAATTGTATATCGGAAGTGTCAGTTAATTGTCAATGTGACAGATAATTGTTACTATAAAGAAGTAAAGCTTAAATTGGTAATTGAAGCATAATAACTTTACTAAATTCGAGGAATAATTTGTTATGAGTGAAATATTGACTTGTGAAAGGTATTTTAAAATTTATTACATTTCTATAATTTATATTGAGCTTGGTTTTAATGTGTGATTAATTTATTGGTTGAAAAAGAATGGGAATTATCACTAAGGTAATTTTAAATAAATAAAGAAGAATTTTTTCGATTTTTGCGGAAGATAGTCGCAATTTTCGAGCTAAAGTTTAATTCAGCAAAAGTGTATAAAATAGAAGCAATATTGGAGTAAATTATTATTGAATACATGTAATTCTAATTAGCAGAAGTTAAACAGTGTTAAAAGAATATAGAAAACTATATAAATTATTTACGAGGAGTAAAGAATATAATACTTACTCAAATTAATTAAATTATATGAAGATATTAAACTGCCAACTCAAATTTGAAGGAGTACTAGAAGAATAAAACGTGTTGATCCTCCAGGAGCAGTAGACGGAAATTAGACAATTCCAGGGGCATTAGACATATTCATTGAGCCATCAGAAGTACTGGGCATATACATTCTTCAAAATACCAAGGACATTAGAAAATTCCAAGGCATTAGAAAACACTAGGAGCACTTGACGTTTACATTTTCCAGAACACTAGGAGCATTTGACGTAAATATCTTGCAGAACATCAGGAGTATTTGTCGTATTATTCCAATCAGAGCACCAGAAGTACTACACAAATATATCCGTGAAGAGACATCTAAGTCGAAGGCCTATTTCAAGTTCATCGGGAAATATCCAAGCAAGTTCTAGTACCTTTGTTGAAAGTGTCTTTCCAAAACATCGATAGATCTTTCTTTTGAGTCCAGGGAACTACAAAGTGTCAGTAATAACATTAAGAAGAATAATAATTCAAGCTGGAAAAGGTCGTATATATATATTTTTTTTTACGTTAATTATTTATGGGAATCTAAGAAGAAATAAATTTGAAACCTTGATTTAATCTGAATTAACATCAAGTAACTATAAAAATTTATTATTTTATCATACTGTCATAAAAATACCTATATAGTAAAAATTTAACTCATATTATAAAACCAGTATTTTATAGAACAAGATAACAATCACTGTCATTTTTGAATACTCACGTTGTTATTATTATAGAAAACTCATCTTCAATAATCATTAATATATAGTTGGACAAGTTTATAGAGATTTATGTAATGATTTATAATATCGTCTCGGAAATATGTATATGTTTTTTTTAAAGGAACTCAATATATAAATTGATTTATTTGGTGTTTCTTCTTCTTATGTTCGTCGAGGTTATGTATATTTTTGAATGGACACATTCCTTAATGGAAAAATAATGAAGAACATAATTAATTTATGTATATGATGAATAGATGGCGATATACTTACTCATTGAAATATTAAAGGTGTATTAAAGTTGTTATTTCATGAAATCTTAGCAGTTTTTAAAAATATTATACGTAAAGTTTATAGAAAGTAAATGATTTATTTAGATCGATATTACAGTTGAACTCGTAGTACCAATTTCATAAATATTAAAATACTAAAGTAACCGTATGACTAGGAGATAACTACTGAAGTATACAGGACCGGTTTAAGAGCCTCAGTAGGTATTATATTCAAATAATTTAAATATTGAGTCTCATGTTCTATTTGATTAATAATATATACAGTAGAGATTATAAAGAGTACTGAATTAGCACGAGGCATCTTAATATTATCATAATAGTACTAAATGATAAAATTCTTACCCTGAGATTAAATTATAGATCATATCATTTTTACATAATAACAATTTATTATTGATTTGCTAATTTGTGGGATATCTAAAGACAGCTAGTATATCCACTTTAGTACAATATATAATGTATTAATTAATACGTTTTTCTTGGACTGCGGCTTTATTTTGTAATTCATTGGAACTGGTAGATAGTAATTAAACCAAATTTAACGTTTCGACAAATTTTTATTGTCTTCATCAGAAATAACTACTGTGTATCACCTAGAAATAATATTCGCTATATTCATCGTAACATTTCTTCTTTTTAAACAATAACATATTAAAATAGTATATCTAACGTATCACAAACATATTAAAATAGTACATCTAACATACCTGACAGTGACAATTATATTTATTCCGTGTAATTATTAATCTATTCCAATTCATCTTTCTTTTTTATTATTTTTGTCTATTGTTTGTTAAGTGGATCTATAGTCATTTTTAATGCTAAAACTACGGAGCATATCTGATTTTCAAGGAGAAACACGTGCTATTTTTTTATTTGTAAAAACCAACAATTCCAAACAAACAAATCTGTCTGTGTATATTTGAGTTGTTTCTTTTATACTATTGACATTAGAAAAAATTGTAACTATATAGGTGGGTCTTGGGAATAGTATTGGTGTTATCGTATAAGTGGGAAATATATTTTAGACAGATTATTGATCTCATTTCTATCATTAACAGCTAGATTTTCGTGTTTTTTGATTGCTATGAATTCTAATATTTCTCTTGATTTTGTGTTTTGTTCAACGTGTAAAATTTTAGTTTTTTCGAAATTAAATGTATGCGACATTCGGTTACTGTGTTTTTTCAATGCGGTGGGGTTGCTGGCATATTTATGGCCCTTTATCCTTTCACCAAGATGTTGCATGGTTTGGCCTATATAAACTTTATTGCACGAGTTGCATGGAATACTGTAGACGACATGGGTCATTTTGTTTTTTTCAATTTTGTCTTTAAGTTTGGTATTAATAAAATTTAAATTGTTGTGGCTTTTGTGAGCCACTTTAAAATTGTATTTTGAAAACATTTTTTGAATTTTTTCAGACAAATCGGGTACATATGGTAAAGCTAAATATTTCTTGTTATTATTATTTTGTTCAATTGATGTGGATGTGGGAAAGTAGCAATATCATTTCGCCCACCCTGGCAAAGTCTCTTAAAATTAATAACGCCCATTCCCCCAAGATGTATGGATTGCCAAAATTACATAAAATCAATATACCAATGAGACCCATTGTATCTTGCATACAGGGACCTTTATACAAATTATCGAAGTACCTCGCCAATTGCATTTCAAAAATCACTGGAAAAAATAACTTTTACATAAGAAACTCATTTGAGTTCAAAGAATTCTTAAACAATATTAACCTTAGCAAAAGCTAGTCTCCTTGGACGTAACGTCTCTATACACCAACTTACCTGTAGATCTAGCCAAAAATATTATTCAGAAGAAATGGGATGAACTCCAACATCATACTGAACTAACTTTGCGCGCTTTTACTGAAGCTGTTGAACTGACATTAACTACTATGTATTTTCAGTTTGATAATAAATATTATAAACAGGTTTACGGTTGTGCAATGGGCGCACCAATATCGAGTGTTATTGCACAGCTAGTACTTGAAGATCTTGAAGAAACTGTAATTAAAAAAATAAATTTTCCCATCCCATTCTACAAGAGATACGTAGACGATTGTATACTTGCCGTACCTCTAGATAAAATAGATTACATCACAAGCCAGTTCAACAGTTATCACAAGAAATTACAGTTCACCAAAGAGATTGAAGTAAACAATCAATTGAATTTCCTGGATATGACTCTCATTAGAGAGGGCAATGGTATAGCTACTAAATGGTATACCAAGCCGACAGCTTCTGGCAGATATATGAATTTTCTTTCTGCTCATTCTATGGCAATTAAAAGAAGTGTGGTTATAGGTCTTGTGGACAGAACAATAAAATTAACGAGCCATAAATATAGTAAAGATGCCCTAAAAACTGTAAAAGACTTACTAAAAAATAATAATTATCCGGCCCCTTTTGTTGAAAAAATTATTAAACAAAGACTATATAAACACAATAGGAATACACAACAACAAAAAAACAAACCCACATCCACATCAATTGAACAAAATAATAATAACAAGAAATATTTAGCTTTACCATATGTTCCCGATTTGTCTGAAAAAATTCAAAAAATGTTTTCAAAATACAATTTTAAAGTGGCTCACAAAAGCCACAACAATTTAAATTTTATTAACACCAAACTTAAAGACAAAATTGAAAAAAACAAAATGACCCATGTCGTCTACAGTATTCCATGCAACTCGTGCAATAAAGTTTATATAGGCCAAACCATGCAACATCTTGGTGAAAGGATAAAGGGCCATAAATATGCCAGCAACCCCACCGCATTGAAAAAACACAGTAACCGAATGTCGCATACATTTAATTTCGAAAAAACTAAAATTTTACACGTAGAACAAAACACAAAATCAAGAGAAATATTAGAATTAATAGCAAACAAAAAACACGAAAATCTAGCTGTTAATGATAGAAATGAGATCAATAATCTGTCTAAAATATATTTCCCACTTATACGATAACACCAATACTATTCCCAAGACCCACCTATATAGTTACAATTTTTTCTAATGTCAATAGTATAAAAGAAACAACTCAAATATACACAGACAGATTTGTTTGTTTGGAATTGTTGGTTTTTACAAATAAAAAAATAGCACGTGTTTCTCCTTGAAAATCAGATATGCTCCGTAGTTTTAGCATTAAAAATGACTATAGATACACTTAACAAACAATAGACAAAAATAATAAAAAAGAAAGATGAATTGGAATAGATTAATAATTACACGGAATAAATATAATTGTCACTGTCAGGTATGTTAGATGTACTATTTTAATATGTTTGTGATACGTTAGATATACTATTTTAATATGTTATTGTTTAAAAAGAAGAAATGTTACGATGAATATAGCGAATATTATTTCTAGGTGATACACAGTAGTTATTTCTGATGAAGACAATAAAAATTTGTCGAAACGTTAAATTTGGTTTAATTACTATCTACCAGTTCCAATGAATTACAAAATAAAGCCGCAGTCCAAGAAAAAAATATTAATTAATACATTATAATATAAATACGGCTAAGAAAAAAAGAAACAAGCAACAAGGATAGTAATCCTTATTTGTTTGAATTAAAATAATTTATAATTACCATGGATGAAAATATGGTTTCTACACCTACTATGGATCAACACACGGAAATAAATAAAGCAATCTTTAAGAACATTACAAACAACCTCAGAAAACACGGAAATATGAAAAACAGAAGAATTTTCCTTTTACGCTGTAAGAAACATAATTTAAACCCTACCTTTATGAATTTTAATTTTAAGCATATTAATTTTGATGACACATATTTACAGAATAATTTCAGTAAATTAGTAAAAAGTTTCAAACATAAGTTACTTAATTTTTTAATCACTGACACAATGAAAATTATAAAAAAGTTAGAACAGAATATTTTAAATGAGAAACAAATCTTAAAACCCATTCTAGACAGTAACATAGGTATTATGTATTATAATCAAATTGTTTGTAAGAGCGATCAGATTTTCAAAAAGACACAAAATATACAGAAAAATAAAATTCTGAAACTGATGAAAAAAAGTAATTGTACCAAATACTCAAATGTAAATCAAACTGACACATGGACAGTAAACTTATCAGATACTATAATTCCAGACAACATAAACAATGTCCTGAGTCTAGGCCCAAATTTTGGTATCCCATTTGAAAAAAAGACCAACATTCCTATTCCAAATATAATAGCAAACATAGAATCAACAATCGAAAATGTAACTGAACCTGAAAGATCTAACATAAGAGCAAATGTATGCAACATAATAAAAAAATTTCAAAGTTCAAATAATAGGAGCAACACTATTGTAAGCTCACAAGCAATAGCTAGAACAAAAAAATTCATAAAACAGAACCCCCAGATCACAATCTTAAAACCCGATAAAAGCAATAAAACTGTAATAATGAATACCATTGACTATAAAAATAAAATGCAATGTTTACTCAATGAAAAAACCACATACACTGAAATCAAAAATGACCCCACTTTAATCTTCCAAAAACAAAATAATAATTTAATTAAAAAATGGGAAAGTAGCAATATCATTTCGCCCACCCTGGCAAAGTCTCTTAAAATTAATAACGCCCATTCCCCCAAGATGTATGGATTGCCAAAATTACATAAAATCAATATACCAATGAGACCCATTGTATCTTGCATACAGGGACCTTTATACAAATTATCGAAGTACCTCGCCAATTGCATTTCAAAAATCACTGGAAAAAATAACTTTTACATAAGAAACTCATTTGAGTTCAAAGAATTCTTAAACAATATTAACCTTAGCAAAAGCTAGTCTCCTTGGACGTAACGTCTCTATACACCAACTTACCTGTAGATCTAGCCAAAAATATTATTCAGAAGAAATGGGATGAACTCCAACATCATACTGAACTAACTTTGCGCGCTTTTACTGAAGCTGTTGAACTGACATTAACTACTATGTATTTTCAGTTTGATAATAAATATTATAAACAGGTTTACGGTTGTGCAATGGGCGCACCAATATCGAGTGTTATTGCACAGCTAGTACTTGAAGATCTTGAAGAAACTGTAATTAAAAAAATAAATTTTCCCATCCCATTCTACAAGAGATACGTAGACGATTGTATACTTGCCGTACCTCTAGATAAAATAGATTACATCACAAGCCAGTTCAACAGTTATCACAAGAAACTACAGTTCACCAAAGAGATTGAAGTAAACAATCAATTGAATTTCCTGGATATGACTCTCATTAGAGAGGGCAATGGTATAGCTACTAAATGGTATACTAAGCCGACAGCTTCTGGCAGATATATGAATTTTCTTTCTGCTCATTCTATGGCAATTAAAAGAAGTGTGGTTATAGGTCTTGTGGACAGAACAATAAAATTAACGAGCCATAAATATAGTAAAGATGCCCTAAAAACTGTAAAAGACTTACTAAAAAATAATAATTATCCAGCCCCTTTTGTTGAAAAAATTATTAAACAAAGACTATATAAACACAATAGGAATACACAACAACAAAAAAACAAACCCACATCCACATCAATTGAACAAAATAATAATAACAAGAAATATTTAGCTTTACCATATGTACCCGATTTGTCTGAAAAAATTCAAAAAATGTTTTCAAAATACAATTTTAAAGTGGCTCACAAAAGCCACAACAATTTAAATTTTATTAACACCAAACTTAAAGACAAAATTGAAAAAAACAAAATGACCCATGTCGTCTACAGTATTCCATGCAACTCGTGCAATAAAGTTTTTATAGGCCAAACCATGCAACATCTTGGTAAAAGGATAAAGGGTCATAAATATGCCAGCAACCCCACCGCATTGAAAAAACACAGTAACCGAATATCGCATACATTTAATTTCGAAAAAACTAAAATTTTACACGTAGAACAAAACACAAAATCAAGAGAAATATTAGAATTAATAGAAATCAAAAAACACGAAAATCTAGCTGTTAATGATAGAAATGAGATCAATAATCTGTCTAAAATATATTTCCCACTTATACGATAACACCAATACTATTCCCAAGACCCACCTATATAGTTACAATTTTTTCTAATGTCAATAGTATAAAAGAAACAACTCAAATATACACAGACAGATTTGTTTGTTTGGAATTGTTGGTTTTTACAAATAAAAAAATAGCACGTATTTCTCCTTGAAAATCAGATATGCTCCGCAGTTTTAGCATTAAAAATGACTATAGATCCGCTTAACAAACAATAGACAAAAATAATAAAAAAGAAAGATGAATTGGAATAGATTAATAATTACACGGAATAAATATATTTGTCACTGTCAGGTATGTTAGATGTACTATTTTAATATGTTTGTGATACGTTAGATATACTATTTTAATATGTTATTGTTTAAAAAGAAGAAATGTTACGATGAATATAGCGAATATTATTTCTAGGTGATACACAGTAGTTATTTCTGATGATGACAATAAAAATTTGTCGAAACGTTAAATTTGGTTTAATTACTATCTTCCAGTTCCAATGAATTACAAAATAAAGCCGCAGTCCAAGAAAAAAATATTAATTAATACATTATAATATAAATACGGCTAAGAAAAAAAGAAACAAGCAACAAGGATAGTAATCCTTATTTGTTTGAATTAAAATAATTTATATATATATATATATATATGACGTTGTGGTTTTCCGGGTTTGGAACCGCGTAGTATTTGCTCTATAGTCCCAAGAAGGACTGCTTGGTCGACGTTTCGATGAGATCTCACTCATCTTCTTCTGGACGATCGTGTTCGAGTTGCAATCGGAGAATGCGGCTGGTTGTTCGTGCCTATATTTATATAAGTTGGCTCGCCGTGTGAACTGCCAATCAGAGCGCGCGCTTGAGTGGTAGTGGTGGGAGAGTTTGTGTCATTTCTTCGGTGATTGTCGTCAGCGCCTGTTGCCTGCGCTTGAGTTCTTTTACGGGATGTCGTTTTCAGTGCTGCCGGAGCCATACGTCTGCCTTACCCGCATAGCGAGTGAAAAATACCCGCTTTTACCCGACATTTCAAATAGAAAGCGCCAAATTTAAAAGTGGTCTAAAATAATTCGAATGTATGTAAGATCTTCAACCTCCCATATCTTTAATGCCTCTTTTTGTCGCCATTAAAGACGTTAGCGTTGCGGTGCCTAACGCATTTCTGTGGTCTGTCTTGATATTTTTCAAATCACTGAACATTCTTTCAACAAATGCGTTTGAAAAAGGCAGAATAAAAAGTAAGGAAAGCACTACTTTCATATTGGGGAAAAGAAGAACATCTGCAGCATTTTTCAATTCAAACACCATTTTCCAATAAACTTCACAACTTAGTTCACAATCTAAACCATACTCCAAATGATTTAAAAAAAACCATGCTGCTTCCATTCCATGTCCAAAATTAGAAGATTTTTAAATTCTTTATTTATTGGAAATCTTTGTACAATTTTTTGCAGCGATTTTATTTTATAGGATTGGACCGTTTTTGGTTCAAGAATTCTTAAAATGTTAAAAATTGGATCAGAAAAATCAAATCGCGTTTTAATGTAAGAGACAGGCTCTACATAAAAATTTAAACAACTTTTGAGAAACTGGTCAATTTCAGTTTGGGATGCATAATGTTTCAACATTTCAAAAGATTCAGTGGCATATACCTAAATAAATTTTGCAAAGTGGCATAAACAAGCGAATATTTGTGTGGTCAACAGCAAAAACATTTTTCCCTTTCAAGTCACTCACATTGATAATTAAATTGCTGCATAAATGCATCAACAATCTTTGTGTTTCAGGTTTCAATTTATGAATGAGTGGCGATTCTGATTGAAATATAAGGTTAAAATCTGTTACAAGTCCCAATGTATATGACATAAATTCTAAATAAATTTTCGTGAATTTTTTCAAAGAGTTGAACAAACCATTGGCTTTTCCAGATGCAGTTTTAACCACATCAAAAAAGTTACTTTGACATCATTTGTTTTTGAATAGTATATAACAGTAATTGCACATTGTTTTATTGCACTCAAGTCCGCCGTCTCGTCCAGGATTAAGGAAAAAAACATCTAGGTTCCTTCAATATTTCAAACAGATTTTTGCAAAGTGTATGTATTCTTTTCAAATGGCCGGTGTAAATTGAAAATAGATCCCCAAATTCTACGATAGTAACATTCTAATGTTCGAGTTAAGAACGGGACAAGCAAAAAACATGCATCGTAAATCTTATATGTATAGCATGAATAAGCCATTGTACTTAATATGAGTATGGTTTATATTTTCTGAAGTTTTTAAATACTTTATTTTCCACAATCTGCACGAAATATACATGTCATATATATAGTAACGAATGAAACACATATTTTGAATGCATTGCTTTTAAAATTATATATAATTAAATATTAAATACAATTAAAAGAAAAAGATTGTATTACGTTATGAATTAAATTGCTTTGTAAAAGAAACTACATCGGCCATATACTATAAGCCAATATATTTGAAATATTTGTGTTTATTCATAATAATTTATTGCCTGATAGGGATAACGTTCATGCTAGGTACTTTATTAGAAAAAATCATTTTTATCTTCCTGAATATCTTTCTGGCTTTTATTTTATTCTATAGTCTTTTATTTTGATTTCTACAGGGAGATCCACTATTTTTCATTAAATCTTGGTTTTATGGAATTTTGGACTTGTTACTATTCTTTCTGGAAGTGATTTGTATTTATTTTAGATGTTGAAGCTTTTTATTTAAAATAACAATGTTTAACTGAAAATTAAAATAATACTTAAACAATTTAGTATTATAACAACCCATGTTTTTCTTATAAAAAGTAAAAATTGTTATATTCTCTAATAAGGGAATGTTTAAAATTATTAAAAATTATATTTTTCCCGATCAACACTGATATTTTGAATTAGTTTACTTCACTAAAAAAATCGAAATTTACTAATACGTCGTCAACTACTAAGTTTAGAGAAATTTCTAAAGAATACAAAAGCATTAAAATGTGAATTTTAGAAAGACTTTTTTTGAAATTTCTACCGGAAGGAGGCCTTCATATCTTACCAAAAACCGGTTTTTAGCAAATATCTTACAAATTATTGATTCTTTACAGATTTATCTAGAATACAATAATATTTAGAGCCCGAATTGGAACAACTTTTGTATAAAAGAAATTTGAAAATTCGGACCAGACGTAAGACTTTACTCTTATCGAATAGCAGTTTTTTTTATACAATCTATATACATGTATTATAAGTGCAAAAGTAATTAGAACTACGTTTGGAACAATTTTTCTATAAAAGAAAGTTTAAAATTTGGACCGGAAGTAATGCTTCTACTCATCAAATATCTGTTTTTTTTGGAAAATCTCACAAATTTTGCATTCTAGTCAGATTTATTAAGAACACAAAATTGTTTGAGCCACATTTGGAATAATCTTTATATAAAAAAAAATCAAAATTCGGACCAGAAGTAACACTCTTACTTTCTTTTATTTTTTTTTATTTATTTAACGAAAATAACGTAGAAGTATTTGATTGGGCGGCAAAATCTCCATATCCGAATCCCATTGAAAATATGTGGAGTGCTATGGTGCCGAATAGGAATGCTAATAATGATAGAGTTCAACTTAATATAGAAAATATTACTCAATATGCACAATCTGTATGGGAGCATTTCAGAGGAAGAAACTTACTTATGTGTAACTTTAATAAATTCTATGCAATCAAGAATGCAAGAGTATATGGACGATAATGGATTTTATATGTCGTACTAAGGTTTTTATTATTGCGAAAAGGAAACAAACTATAAGACCAAAATCACATAACCATTTTCTTTAATTTCTTTATTAATTAATCACTATTATACAGGGTGAGTCATTAGTAGCCGCTTCTTCGATTGCTCTTTTGTGTTTTAAATAAAAGAAAAAACAATTAGTGGAAGATCCATGGTTGCTTGTGGCGCATATTGTAACAATACTTTAAGCTCTGGCGCACTTCCGGTTTCGACGGAAATGTACGGAACTTAATTTTTTTAAATGATTCACACTATATATTTTTGGATTTTCTTGTACTGCTTTAAATTGTCTGTTTGACTGTTTTTTCTTTTTCAAAACTGGGCCAATAGTTTTTGAGTTATTAATTTTTTTTGAAAATATTTGACCAAAACACGTGTTCAGAAAAAAATCATTTTCACATTGTTTTTAAAAGTAAAAACATTAACTTTGGTGGTGCTTGTAGCCAAGAAAATTCTACATCATTTGGTAAAGTTGCACTCGACAATATCTCAAAAAACTTTGTTTTTTCAAAGCCTACTTCCTGAAATTTTCACGTACCAAAAACTTATTATTTTTAAATGGAACACCTAGTATTTTATTGAGTCATTTTGTTTCTTTCATTTTTGTTAACAATGTCCTATACCTATCTTTTGTAATTTTTGAGATAATCACTATAGGAGCAATTAGCGGTCAATTAAAGACTACGGGCGCTGTTCTATTCACCCAAATTTTCGTCCAATAAAGGCTGGAATGCGGCTGATTGCCTCAGTCAACTGTTGAAGAAAGTGGATATACATTTATTTCAAACTTACAAAAGCATCGCTGTTAGTTATCATCCAAATGAATTATTCTTATGAAGAGTTAATAGATATGATTGACGTTTTGGGTGAATCTGAAAGAAACTTTTTGCTAGTATCCAGACTTTATGCACAGCGATCCCTGGTAGAAGTCAACCGAATCCAGAAACCTTCGAAAATATAAAGTGGACGGTTTGAGTGAACAGAAAGCATTGAATATGAAAGAAGGTGCACAAAAAGCAATAACTGGTGAGGATAAGACGTTTATGGTACTTGCGAGTGTAGTCGAACACCTCCATACTAGTACTACGAAAATTAGTCGTCAGTTAGATGTAAGTCAAATTTGAGAATCCAGAATAATTAGGAAATATGAAATTCACCCGTAGCATATTTATACACAGGGTTAGATGAAAGAAATTTTCAGAATCGCTTACATTTTTGTCAATTGGCAGCAGATAAATTATCCTGGCCTTCTCAACTTTTTGTTGTCTACCAACGAAGCCACCCTCTATTAAAGTGAATACGTTCATCGTCACAATTTCCATTATTATAACACTTAAAATCCCCCATTTTATCACACCTGTAAACTTTCAAAATCGTTGGTCATTAAAACTGTGGGGAGGAATAGTGGGTAGTTACATAATTGGACCTTATTTCTTTGATGAAAATGTTAATGGTGAAGAGTATCTTCGCTATCTACGGACGGATTTTCAAAAGTTTTTGAAGACCTCTTCAAATATGTTAGTAAACATAACCTTTATTTTATTTCGATGTTAACCAACAGTGTCAAAAATGCAACTGGACATTGCCGGAATTAAAAAAATTAAATGCGATGCTCTTCATTCTATAAAATTATTACTTTTGGGATAGTTGGATATAACATTTATATTGTTTGACAGTTGACTAAGGATGTCGGGCGCCATCCCTGCCCTCCATTGGTTGAACGAATATTTTGGTGCATAGAACAACAGCGCTCGTAGTTCTTTAATTGATCGCTAATAGCTCCTATAGTGATTATCTCAGAAATTACAAAAGATAAGTATAGGACATTGTTAACAAAAATGAAAGAGAATAAAAAAAGGAACAAAATGACTCAATAAAATACTGGGTGTTCCATTTAAAAAATATAAGTTTTTGGTATGTGAAAATTTCAGGAAGTAGGCTTTGAAAAAACAAAGTTCAGTGAGGTATTGTCGAGTGCAACTTTACCAAATGATGCAGAATAATCTTGGCTACAAGCAACAACAAAGTTAATGTTTTTACTTTTAAAAACAATGTGCAAATGATTTTTTTCTGAACACGTGTTTTGGTCAAATATTTTCAAAAAAAATTAATAATTCAAGAACTATTGGCTCAATTTTGAAAAAGAAAAAGCAATCGAACAGACAATTTAAAGCAGTACAAGAAAATACAAAAATATATAGGGTGAGTCATTAAAAAAAATTAAGCCCCGTGCACTTCCTGTAAAACCGGAAATGCGCCAGAGCTTAAAGTATTTTTACAATATGCGCCACAAGCAACCATGGATCTTCCACTAATTTTTTTTCTCTTATTTAAAACACAAAAGAGCAATCGAAGAAGCGGCTACTAATGACTCACCCTGTATATTAATTACTAAAAACTTGATATCTGCTACAATTTTTGTTTTAATTTATTCTGGTAAAGGTTAGAGAAATTAATTTTACAATCCTAATTAAATTTTATTACATGATTACCCATTAATTGCACAGAAGTTCAAATATGGGACCTTGTATGTATATATGTATTATTTTTTGTTATAAACTTGTAAGAATAAGTTTATAATATCACTACATACAATTAAATTATGTTATAATGTAATAATTAATACGAAATGCAAAATTTTGCTGTTTTAGAATATGTTTTAATTTTTTTAGAGAGCTATATCTAAAAATGAGGTGTAGTCACCATACGACTTTTTTATACGTATGTATGTGACATCCGAAATGTGTATACAAAATTTGTTCCAAATCAAATTTTAAGTTGCCTCTTTATAAAATAAACCTCTGATTAAAAGTGTATCTTCCGGTCCGAATTTTGGACAATTTTTTTATACAGAAATTATTGCAAATCCAACTCAAAATATTTTTATTCTCTTAATAAATCTCTATAGAATGCATAATTGCGAAATATTTGCAAAATACTGCTATTCGATAAAAGCAAGAGTGTTACTTCCGGTCCGAATTTTGAAATTTCTTTTATACAAAAATTGTTCCAATTCGGGTTCTAAATATTTTTGTATTCTAAATAAGTCTGTACAAAATGAATAATTTGTAAGAAATTTGCTAAAAACCGCTTTTCGCGGTAGGTAGAAAGACCTACTTCCACTAGAAATGCCCAAAAAAGTCTTTCTAAAATTCACATCTTAGTACTTTTGTATTCTTTAGAAATTAGTTTAAACGTGACGACGTATTAGTAAATTTTGATTTTTTTAGTGAAGTAAACTACTGCTTCCGGTCTACCGATTTTACTCAAAATCTAATCTGATCTCAAGAGGAAGATTATTAAAGTTTGGTATTGATAGCTGTAGCCGTTTGGACACTGAGACACAGACAGACAGAGAGAGAGAGAGAGGGAGAGAGGGGGGAGAGGGAGAGAGAGGGAGAGAGAGTGAGAGAGGGCGAGAGAGAGAGAGAGGGGGAGGAGGGCGAGAGAGAGACGTTTGCCAAAAGCCACTTTTTCGGTATCAGGCGACCTTAAAACGTGGACATCTGCATCATAATTCCTTACTACGTATAAGAAAGTATAAAGGCAAATATTGCTTTAATTAATAAACCACAAGACAAGGTGTTAAATCATTGATTGAAGGAATATAAAAGATGCGCAACGCTATAGTAAAACAGCGCGTCTTTCCGTTAAGTCGTCCCACAAACCCCTTGCCGAGAAACATCATCGCTGTCTCGGGCTGTTTCGAATCTCGGATCCAAACGACTGATGCAGTCGTATAGATCTCGGTTCCAGTTTTGGCTACGCTCAGTGCTATAGTGGCGCATCTTTATGTATTCCTTCAATCAACGGTTAAACTCATTATTTTTATTTTCTTATACGTAGGATAAGGAAGTATTGTGATGATGAAAATTTCAATATTATCTCCCTCTTGAGATCTGATTAGATTTTCAGTAAAATCGGCAGACCGGAAGTAGTAGTTTACTTCAGTGAAAAAATCCACTCTTACCAATATTTTGTAAATTACTAAGTTTAAACAAATTTATAAAGAATTCATATATACTCAAAATTAAATTTGAGAAGAATTTTATTAAAAAAGTTTTTCGAAATTCCTACCGGAAGTAGGTCTTTTACTCTTATCGAAAATCAGTTTTTTGCGAATATTTCGCAAGTCATGCTTTTTAGACAGATACGTTACTAGTATAAAAGTATTTAGAACTTAATTTTCAATACCTTTTGTATAAAAAAAAATTTTAAATTCGGACCGGAAGTAACACTTTTACTCTTATCGAATAGCGATTATTGCAAATATTTCGTAAATTATGCATTCTATATATATTTATCAAGAGCATAAAAGTATTTAGAGTTGGATTTGGAATATTTTTTGTATAAAAGAAAATTCAAAATTCCGACCGGAAATAATACGTTTACTCTTGGCGAGTAGCATTTTTTTGCAAATATCTCACAAAGTATGTATCCTGTAGAGATTTACTAAGAGACTGGAAGTTCTTAGAATAGGATTTTGTATAATTTTTGTATAAAATAATTTTTAAAATTGTATGATTTGAAACGCTCATACGTATAAGAAAGTCGTGTGGTGGCCACACCTCATTTTTTTTATTTGAATTAATTTAAAAATAAAGTATGAGTTATAATAACAAAACTAAAGATATTTTTCAAAAGCATTTGGGTATATTATCTGTTGAACTAAGCAAATAGAAATAAATTTAGTAAATCAGGGCCACCTGTTATTTAAATTATTTTAGGAAGCTAAACCGGTTCGTTTTATAATCCAGAATATATTATTATGGAAGTAGAGGAAAGGAATGTAAATAAGAAATTATACAATGAGCAGCATTCAACAAATATAAATACTCTTTGGAGATATTTATTTAGTGTGTTTTCAAGACCAGACATCCATACAATTAGAATGTGACTATCGACAGATACGCGCAGCGTTTTTAAACTCACACCGGCCATTCCTAAAGAAACCAATTGTACATCTTAAACTTTCCTTAACAAGACAAGTAGCTTTTGTTCTTTTAACAGACAGAAATGGAACAAACAAGCGAATATTTGTGTGGTCAACAGTTAAAACATTTTTCTCTTTCAAGTCACTGAAATTGATAGAATTGCTGCATAAATGCATCAACAATCTTTCTGTAGCGTTTAGATATAAAAGACAATAAAATACATATTGATATCTGATGTTGACTAAATCGAGTTAAGAAAAGGAGATTTTAATTGTTTTATGTGAAAATACCCGATTTTACCCGCTTCACAATTTTACCCGACAGTCTGACTAAAATACCCGCATTTCGGGTAAAATACCCGCAATTGGCAGCACTGGTCGTTTTTGCTATATACGATATTATCGGTTTCCACGTTTGCGGTAACCGTTGAGCATCATCCCGTTTATTAAGATTATGCGGTCGCTTCTCTATTTCTATGGCTTCTCTTGTTATTCGAGTAGGCAGGTGTTCGCTCTTAGCTATCGTCTTTGTGTGTTCGAAGTCGATGTTGTGGCCTGTCATTAATCGGTGTTGGGCTAACGACGATGTGGTGTCTTTCTTTAATACTGCATTTCGGTGTTCTTCTCGCCGAATATTGATTCGTCTATTTGTCTGACCGATGTAAGAAGATTCGCAGTCGCCACATGGTATTTCGTATACTCCTTGTTGTTCCAGCGGAATATTATCTTTCGGGTTAGGTAACACTTGGCTTATTTTCTTGTGGGTGGTAAATATTGTGTGTATTTTATGTTTCTTCAACGTTCTTCCTATTTTATCGGTTGTTCCTTTTATATAGGGGAGATATGCCTTTGTGGTTACCTCTTCTTGCTCTGCTGTCGTGCTGTTTTTAACGTGAATGGCCTTATTGATGCTTTTTTGCGAGAAACCGTTTGATGTTAGAATGTTTCTGATTTTGTGTGTTTCTTCTGCGACGTGTTCTTCGTCTGCTAATCTTCGTGACCTACTCACAAGGGTTTTAACTACCGATTGTAGTTGTCCCGGGTGGTGATGTGAGTGTGCGTTCAAATAGCGGTTCGTATGCGTGCTCTTTCTGTATACGGTATGCCCTAAACTGCCGTCCTCTTTTCTTATTACCAATACATCTAGAAATGGTAGTTTTCCCTCTTTTTCCGTTTCCATTGTGAATTTGATTTTAGGGTGTGTATTGTTTAGGTGTTCTAGGAAATACTGTAGTTTGTCTTGTCCGTGTGTCCAAATAATGAAAGTATCATCCACATATCTGAGCCACAGTTTAGGTTGGTATTCTGCTGATTCTATTGCTGTAGTTTCGAAATGTTCCATAAATAGGTTGGCAATGATTGGCGATAGTGGAGAGCCCATAGGTGCGCCTTCCGTTTGTTTGTATCGTTGGCCATCGAACATGAAGTACGTACTTCATGTTCGATGGCCAACGATACAAACAAACGGAAGGCGCACCTATGGGCTCTCCACTATCGCCAATCATTGCCAACCTATTTAAATTGGCAATGATTGGCGATAGTGGAGAGCCCATAGGTGCGCCTTCCGTTTGTTTGTATCGTTGGCCATCGAACATGAAGTACGTACTTCATGTTCGATGGCCAACGATACAAACAAACGGAAGGCGCACCTATGGGCTCTCCACTATCGCCAATCATTGCCAACCTATTTATGGAACATTTCGAAACTACAGCAATAGAATCAGCAGAATACCAACCTAAACTGTGGCTCAGATATGTGGATGATACTTTCATTATTTGGACACACGGACAAGACAAACTACAGTATTTCCTAGAACACCTAAACAATACACACCCTAAAATCAAATTCACAATGGAAACGGAAAAAGAGGGAAAACTACCATTTCTAGATGTATTGGTAATAAGAAAAGAGGACGGCAGTTTAGGGCATACCGTATACAGAAAGAGCACGCATACGAACCGCTATTTGAACGCACACTCACATCACCACCCGGGACAACTACAATCGGTAGTTAAAACCCTTGTGAGTAGGTCACGAAGATTAGCAGACGAAGAACACGTCGCAGAAGAAACACACAAAATCAGAAACATTCTAACATCAAACGGTTTCTCGCAAAAAAGCATCAATAAGGCCATTCACGTTAAAAACAGCACGACAGCAGAGCAAGAAGAGGTAACCACAAAGGCATATCTCCCCTATATAAAAGGAACAACCGATAAAATAGGAAGAACGTTGAAGAAACATAAAATACACACAATATTTACCACCCACAAGAAAATAAGCCAAGTGTTACCTAACCCGAAAGATAATATTCCGCTGGAACAACAAGGAGTATACGAAATACCATGTGGCGACTGCGAATCTTCTTACATCGGTCAGACAAATAGACGAATCAATATTCGGCGAGAAGAACACCGAAATGCAGTATTAAAGAAAGACACCACATCGTCGTTAGCCCAACACCGATTAATGACAGGCCACAACATCGACTTCGAACACACAAAGACGATAGCTAAGAGCGAACACCTGCCTACTCGAATAACAAGAGAAGCCATAGAAATAGAGAAGCGACCGCATAATCTTAATAAACGGGATGATGCTCAACGGTTACCGCAAACGTGGAAACCGATAATATCGTATATAGCAAAAACGACATCCCGTAAAAGAACTCAAGCGCAGGCAACAGGCGCTGACGACAATCACCGAAGAAATGACACAAACTCTCCCACCACTACCACTCAAGCGCGCGCTCTGATTGGCAGTTCACACGGCGAGCCAACTTATATAAATATAGGCACGAACAACCAGCCGCATTCTCCGATTGCAACTCGAACACGATCGTCCAGAAGAAGATGAGTGAGATCTCATCGAAACGTCGACCAAGCAGTCCTTCTTGGGACTATAGAGCAAATACTACGCGGTTCCAAACCCGGAAAACCACAACGTCATACTACGACCGCGGAAACATCCGAACAAATTTATATATATATATATATATATTAATTCATTTTTTCTTGGTATTAGCGACCATTACTTTACCAGGTAATTAAACATTAATAAAACACATTTTTTTTTTTTTTTTATTTATAAGACGTTTCGACAATTTTTTAATTGTCTTCTTCAGTTTTTAATTTTTTCGATGTATAACACATACAACATATTAAAAATTCTTTCGAATATTAATTAACAATCCTGCAAATAACAATTATAATTTAGAGCTATGTTTATTTTTTCCACGTTCTCAAAAACAAAAACTTACCACACATATCAGGACTTCGTCAATACAACCTTTTTCTTAGAAAGGACTTAAAATACTCGGTATGAGTACCATTTTTAATTTTATTAGCTTTGTGTTCCTAATTTATGAAGATTAGATTTTTATTTTTAAAGTGTAATAATTATGCATACACAGTCATCGTTTAAAAATTGCATGTCAATGAAAACGATTTTAAAAATACAATTCTTCGATCTGTCCGAGAACACCTTACCGCTAAAAAATACCACGTGTTGTATGTTTCTTGCTATGGTTGTTTTTCTACTTACATATATTTTAGTATTGTCGAATAACAAATTTTTCGAACATACAAGGGTTACTATAAAAATTACCTCTAATGTTTATAATATCGGAAAATAAATTCTCGATAGGCTATCAATTTCGTTTCTGTCATTAACAGTGTTTTTTGTTCTTTTTATTTCAATCATCTCTAAGATGTTTCGAGCTTTTGTATTGTTTTCTTTTTTGAGTATTTCGACTTTTTTAAAATTAAAACTATGTTTCATTTTGTCCTTATGTTTTTTTAAGGAGGTGGGATTTTTCGCGTATTTGTGCCCATTTATTCTGTCTTCAAGAAGCTGTTTTGTCTGACCAATATATACTCCGTTGCAGTCATTGCAAGGAATACTATACACAATATGCGACTGTTTGGCTGTAGGGATGGGATCTTTTAGTTTTGTATACAAATGACTTAGGTTATTTTGGTTTGTATAAGCAAGTTTAAAATTATGTGGTTTAGTTATGTCATTTATTTTTTCTGATAACCCCTTAATATAAGGTACTGGTATGTATTGGTTTTTTGGTGGAGTTGGTTTCTGGGTGTTGTTTTGTACTGTTGAACTATTATAAAATTTATGCAATCTGTGCTTGATGATGTCTTTTACAAATGACCTGGGGTAGTTATTGCGTTCTAGTGTGGATGTGATGTTTGACAATATTTGATGCCTAAAAATAGGACTGGTTAAACTAATTGCCCTATCAACCAATGCTATCACAACATTTTTTTTGGATCCAGTTGGTTGAGCGTCATTGTAATTACTGTATCGGTCTGATGAAGTTGTTTTTTTGTACCATTTGGTTAGTATTTTATTATTTTGCTTGATTAAAGTTAAGTCCAAAAAATTTATGGTGTTATTATTTTCTATTTCACATGTAAATCTTAATTTTGGATGAAATGAATTGAAACTTTTGTGTATATAGTCTATTTTGTTTTCTGGTACCATTGCAATGCAATCGTCCACGTATCTTTTAAAAAATGTGGGCACAAAGTTTAAGTTATTTAGTACATTTTCCTCTACATATTCCATCACTAGTTGAGCCACCACACTGGATATAGGTGCCCCCATTGCAACGCCTTCAACCTGTTTGTACCACATATTATTATATTGAAAGTAAGTTGCAGATAAAGTTAACTCAATTGCTTCAAGAAAATCTGTAAGTGATAAATCCGTGAATTTTTCGATGTTTTTCCAGTTTTTTTGTATTACATTTTTTGCCATATCTATTGGAATATTCGTGTATAGTGATTCCACATCTAAAGATATGAATTTGTGGTTTTTGTTGATGTTAACTGTATCTACAAACTTTTTAAATTCAAAAGAATTTTTGATGTAATATTCGTTTTTTCCTGTGACGTTCGATAGTATATTAGCAAGATATTTTGATAGACCATAAAAAGGGCTTTGTATGCTGGACACAATTGGTCTTAGCGGTATGTTAGGCTTATGCAATTTAGGCAACCCATAAATTTTAGGAGATTGTGCATTATTTATCTTTAGTTGGTTGGCTGTTTGTGGAGAGATCAGGTTTTTACTTTCCCATTTCTTAATAAGTTCATTGTTCATTTTTTGGTATTTTTTAGTAGGATCATTTTTCAATTTGGAATATGTTGAATCAACACTAAGTAAAGAGTCCATTTTTTGTTCGTAATCTTTTCGTGCCATTATGACAGTTTTGTTACTTTTGTCTGATTTAAGTACTATTAAGTGGTTATTTTGTTTTAAAAAAATCTTAGTTTGTTTAATATCTCTATCTAAGTTTACTTTGGAAACTGAAGTTTTTGGTTTACTTGACTGTTTGTAATTAGCTATTGTATTACATATTTTTGATCTAATAGTATTTTTTTCCAAATCCCCTACATTTTCTATATATGATTCAATGTTAGCTACGATATGATCTATTGGTAGGTGGTCTTTTTTTGTATAATCAATAGCAAATTTTGGACCCATTCCCAAAACCCCAGCTACATTGGTAGGGATAGTGCTCCCGGACAAATCTACTAGCCAATTGTTATCATCACCCTTTGAACAACTTTTGTATTCTGGTTTAATATTTTTTCCCCTTTTTACCTGTAAGGTTTTAATTTTGTTTTGTTGTTTAGTTTTTACTTTACCAAATAACATTTCGTATTTTTCATTTAACCATGTTTTAATTTTATTGTGAGATTCTAAACTAATTAATTTACCAAGTTCAGCAAAATGTAATTCTATTTTTGAAAATATGCAATTTAATTCCTTAGTGCAGTCTGTGATTAAGTGATTCAATACATTACGTGTAAAACTACTTACTTTTTTTTGGAAAATGCTGTCCAATTTTTTGTCCTTGAATTCAATATGTGATAACTTAAGTTTCAAAAACGTGGGAGTTAATTCATTTTGTTTACATATTAACAAAAATAATTTCCTATTTTTTAAATTAGCTAATCTATTGTTTAATCTTGATATCTTTTTGACTCTGTTGTACGCCTCTCTTCCGTAATCTTGCAGTATCGTTTTCCATTTCATTGTTCCATGTGTATTTACCATATATATATATATATATATATATATATATATATATATATAAATAAAATATGTGTTTTTTCTTGGGTTAATTGGGTATAATAATGTACACAGTTAAAAATATACGTTCATTTACTTTAACGTTTCGATGTCAACAACATCTTTCTCAAAAAGTCATACATAATTAAAACTACGAATAAAATAACAAATATAAGTATAAAGAATGGCACAGAGGTGACAAAAACTTACCTCGCAAATTCCATCACTTTCACATATGACAACATTAACTAACAGAACACAGCGAGACATTACACGCAATTTTATATTAGGCTTTTTAACCCTTTTCAATTTCATTTTAATATGGCAATTGAATTATATTTTACAGTTGTGCATCAACATATAGCTATTTTAAAATAATAATATTATTTGCGGGCTCCTCAACAACTGTCGACATCATGTTTATTGTTTTTTGTGTCTTTATTTCTTATTTGCTGTTTTTGATTTTTGTTTAGTATATCCTCCCATTTGGCAATTAACCCAACTGTATTTTACGGTGAAATGATAGTATTATTAAATTTGTAACACGTAAACGTTATTATATTGTTAATTTCATATACAAAGACTCTATACTGTATGATCAGGAACCGGGAGACGTACAAAGATTGTTGTTACAGGATGGGAACAACAATCTTTGTACGTCTCCCGGTTCCTGATCATACAGTATAGAGTCTTTGTATATGAAATTAACAATATAATAACGATTACGTGTTACAAATTTAATAATACTATCATTTCACCGTAAAATACAGTTGGGTTAATTGCCAAATGGGAGGATATACTAAACAAAAATCAAAAACAGCAAATAAGAAATAAAGACACAAAAAACAATAAACATGATGTCGACAGTTGTTGAGGAGCCCGCAAATAATATTATTATTTTAAAATAGCTATATGTTGATGCACAACTGTAAAATATAATTCAATTGCCATATTAAAATGAAATTGAAAAGGGTTAAAAAGCCTAATATAAAATTGCGTGTAATGTCTCGCTGTGTTCTGTTAGTTAATGTTGTCATATGTGAAAGTGATGGAATTTGCGAGGTAAGTTTTTGTCACCTCTGTGCCATTCTTTATACTTATATTTGTTATTTTATTCGTAGTTTTAATTATGTATGACTTTTTGAGAAAGATGTTGTTGACATCGAAACGTTAAAGTAAATGAACGTATATTTTTAACTGTGTACATTATTATACCCAATTAACCCAAGAAAAAACACATATTTTATTTAAAAAGAAGGGGTAAACAAAAAAAAAACACAAATTGTAACTGTACTATATATATATATATATATATATATATATATATAATTAATATTTTATATGTGATTAATGTATATATTAAACACATATAATCTTGTTTCTTTGCCGTATATATTTAAATATGAAGAGAAATGTCTTGAATTAGCGGCATTTAAATTAATTGATGACAATTACTTGCATTATTTTAATAATTAATGATTTTTAAGGAAAAGAAACACACACCCCGAGGACTAACACATATGCAAGTAATTGTCATCAATTAATTTAAATGCCGCTAATTCAAGACATTTCTCTTCATATTTTTATATATATATATATATATATATATAAATTTAAATATTTGTTTTCTTGGGGTAGCGGCCTATTTTCTTAGTGGGTTCTTTCTTTTTTAAGAACGAATAATTAAAACAATACTTAACGTTTCGACATATCACATGTCTTTATCAAAATTTTTATTACATAAAATCATACAAACAGGACTGTAAGAGAAAAACACATATTTTAAAACTTAGATTTAAATACTTGAAAAACATTCTTGAAACTCACCAAACACATTTAACATATGTATACTTTTTGTCTTTGTACATTATGTATATTTAGTCTTCTTATAAAAACTTATCAAGTATACTAAATTTATTATACATCTCTATAGTATAATTATATTAAAATACGTTTCTTAAAATTGTATTGTGTGGTATAAATATATACTCGTATGTGAGCACATTTTGTCTATATTGAATGTGTGTCTTTATTTTTATACATTCCTTTTTTTTAGTTTTTTTTCCCCCTTTTTTATTATTTTATTTTTAATGTAATTTTAACTTGCTGTTGTTGTTTCATTTTCGTCTTTTTCTTTAATTATATTTATTAAATGCTAATTATTGAATTATTGGATGATAAATTTTTGATAATCCGTCAATTTCATTTCTGTCATTTATTGTGTTCTTAGTTTTTACTATGTTTATTATTTCTAATATTTCTCGCGCTTTGGTATTATTTTGTTTAGCTAGAACTTTTGTATTTTTAAAGTCAAATTTGTGATTATATTTTGTTTGGTGTTTTTTAAGAGCTGTTGAATTTTTACAATACTTATGTCCTTTTAGTCTTTCCTCGAGAAGTTGTTTGGTTTGGCCAATATATACTCCATTACAACCTTCACACGGCACACTGTATACAATATGTGATTGTTTCATTAATGGTATTGGGTCTTTTAATCTGTTGTGTAGGTACTTGAGATTGTTGGTGTTTTGATATGCCAACTTAAAATTATATGGTCTCACAATATTATTGATTTTTTCTGATAAATTTGCAATATATGGCATAGGAATATATATGGGGTTCTTTTGTTGGTTGTTAACGTCTTTTTTTTTATTTAAAATTTTTTGGACATTTTCACTATTATATATTTTGTTTAATCTTTGTTTAAATATTTTGTTGATAAACTCTGATGGGTAGTTGTTATTATTTAGTATTTCTTTGACTTTCTTAATAATAGCTGGTCGAAATTTCGCACTTGTAAGTTTTATGACTCTGTCAGCAAGTGCTATAACAACACTTTTTTTCTGTGTAATTGGTTGACTAGAGTTGAAATTTAGATACCTTCCTGAAAATGTCGGTTTTGTGTACCATTTTGTAAGGATTCTATTGTTATATTTTATTAATGTCATATCTAAGAAGTTTAAACATTCATTTTTCTCCATTTCCAAAGTAAATTTTAATTTACTTTGTGTATCTAGTGTTGTCGCCCAATTAGTATTGGAATTTATAGAAGAATCAGTCATGAAAGAACTAGATTTCCAGCCATGTTTTTTTAAAAGGTACGTTGACGACTGTGTAGCCTTGTTACCTGAACATAAAATAACATATTTACAAAATAAATTTAACCAATTTAACCATAAATTAAAATTTACTTTGGAAATGGAGAAAAATGAATGTTTAAACTTCTTAGATATGACATTAATAAAATATAACAATAGAATCCTTACAAAATGGTACACAAAACCGACATTTTCAGGAAGGTATCTAAATTTCAACTCTAGTCAACCAATTACACAGAAAAAAAGTGTTGTTATAGCACTTGCTGACAGAGTCATAAAACTTACAAGTGCGAAATTTCGACCAGCTATTATTAAGAAAGTCAAAGAAATACTAAATAATAACAACTACCCATCAGAGTTTATCAACAAAATATTTAAACAAAGATTAAACAAAATATATAATAGTGAAAATGTCCAAAAAATTTTAAATAAAAAAAAAGACGTTAACAACCAACAAAAGAACCCCATATATATTCCTATGCCATATATTGCAAATTTATCAGAAAAAATCAATAATATTGTGAGACCATATAATTTTAAGTTGGCATATCAAAACACCAACAATCTCAAGTACCTACACAACAGATTAAAAGACCCAATACCATTAATGAAACAATCACATATTGTATACAGTGTGCCGTGTGAAGGTTGTAATGGAGTATATATTGGCCAAACCAAACAACTTCTCGAGGAAAGACTAAAAGGACATAAGTATTGTAAAAATTCAACAGCTCTTAAAAAACACCAAACAAAATATAATCACAAATTTGACTTTAAAAATACAAAAGTTCTAGCTAAACAAAATAATACCAAAGCGCGAGAAATATTAGAAATAATAAACATAGTAAAAACTAAGAACACAATAAATGACAGAAATGAAATTGACGGATTATCAAAAATTTATCATCCAATAATTCAATAATTAGCATTTAATAAATATAATTAAAGAAAAAGACGAAAATGAAACAACAACAGCAAGTTAAAATTACATTAAAAATAAAATAATAAAAAAGGGGAAAAAAAAACTAAAAAAAAGGAATGTATAAAAATAAAGACACACATTCAATATAGACAAAATGTGCTCACATACGAGTATATATTTATACTACACAATACAATTTTAAGAAACGTATTTTAATATAATTATACTATAGAGATGTATAATAAATTTAGTATACGTGATAAGTTTTTATAAGAAGACTAAATATACATAATGTACAAAGACAAAAAGTGTTTGCAACGTTTATCTATTTATATCCTCTCAAACACAAAAAGAAAGAAATACTGTTTTTCGCATCGCATGGTTTTTGTTTGAAAAAATTAAATGTTTCGTTTTGTGTGTATGTGTGAGTATGTTTGTGTTTACGTTGTTTAAATTGAAATGTGTATACCTGGGTCTGTTGTTTATGCATCGATTTCTCTTAAATAAATTTTTGTTTTATTCTTTTCGTGAGATGCGGTATAAATGCCTCATAGGAACCACTGAAGCTCTGCGAGTCTGTTTTTCGATTCAAATTTTGTGACAGTGTTCTAATGGTTAATGTTTCAAGAAACGTTCTACGAGTGTAGTTCTGTTCCTTGAAAATGATTTTGGTGTTGTCGAAATCCGCTTTATGGCCTGTGGTCGCTATGTGGCTTGCCAACGCACATCCCTGTGGTTTAACCCTTATATCACTGTTGTGTTGTGTTAACCTATTTTTCAACCTTTGTTTGGTTTGTCCTATGTAAAAGTTTTTGCAAATACATTCTAAAGCGTACACCAAATTGTTGTTCATTTGTGTGGGAATTTTGTCTTTAATTTTGGTGTATACCCTTGAGTTTGGAAAAGCTGTTGTGTATGCTATTGAGCAGATGTTTTTAAATAACATTTTTATTTTGTTTGTTAAGTTTGGGATGTATTGTAACTTTTTGTATTTAGCAATTTTGCCGTTGCTGTTGTTTGTGTTTGTTGTTTCTTGTTTTGTTACTAGGGTTCCATGGTTATTGTTTATTTTATTGGAGGAAAACAAAAGTTTGTTAATTGTTGCCTTGGGGTAGTTGTTTAATAATAGGATTTCTTTGAGTTTTTTTAAATCTTGTTGTAGGTATTGGGGATGTGCTATTTTGGTCACTCTGTCCTTTAGGGCTGCAATTAAATTAATTTTATACTTTTTCGGGCAATTGGATTGGTAGTTTAGCAATCTGTTTGACTTTGATATATATATATATATAGTAAATCTATTGGTATTACCAATATATATTGTGACAATACTCCTTATTTATAAGAGTACTATTACATTCAGGTAAAATTCAAACTTTAATATTAACATTTACTTATTAGGATATAAATGCCTCCCGTTGGACCAACCAATATATTGTTTTAATGTAAGAAGAATACTAGAATACCTATCTCTGTCTTAACACTCTCTTTCTCCCTACTTATATAGACATTCAGGTTTTCTTTTATTTTATTTTAGAAATTCATAATTTTTAAATAATCTTATGACTGTTCCTAGTACATTCTTCCTATTTATATAATAGATACAAGAAAACAATTATACTATTGCACATTATATCCTAATTTGTTTAAATTATATTCTTTTATATTATTTTGCCCAAAAACTAACTCAGTTATTATTATTAACAATATTTTTTTTTAATTAAATAAATATTCTATTTGTGCTAAATAGGTTGCTGACTTCCAGTTAATCGTATAGATCAGGGGTCTCCAAACTACGGCCCGAGGGCCACATCTGGCCCGCGGACAGATTTTGTCCGGCCCGCGGAGAGCTAGCATACTTGAAAACTCCTTTTAGAGAACATATTTTTTATAGCAAATTAAATTTAGTTTACTGAAGTATTCTAATTTTATGTTGAATAATTATTAATATGACATCTACATTGATATGGTCATGGGCTAACTACTCATAACATTGTTGTAGGCTTATTGTTATTGTTTTTGTGATAAGTTGGATAAAGAAACACAGAATTGTAATGAGTAAAGACATGTATAATATGCAGAAAATTTTACTTCAGTATATAATAACTAACAAATTATTGAAATGAATCCAACTAACATTTTATACATTTTAAATAAAAACATAACTTATAACAAGCATAATGACATGAAATACTAATGAGATTTGTGTAATTGAGATTTTCCACTGACAATAGTTTGTAGTTGTGGACTAATTTTACTTGTACCAATTATTAAAAGAGATTTAAGATGCTCATCAGTTAATTTAGATCTGTAAACATTTTTTGTGTACTTCATTTTGGAGAAGGTCTTCTCACACAAATAAGTAGCACCAAAAACAGAAAACAGCCCACGAGCAAATTTATGCAAATTATCAAATTGTGTCAGTGGAAGACTCTTATAAAATTCCAACAAAGATGAGTTTTGATATTTGTTCTTAATTATATCACTGCACTGTAGATCAATTATTTCCATTTGAAGTTCCGGAGCTAGGGTTTCAATGTCAGTATCAAAAGGATTCTGAAAAATCTTAATTTGATTCGCAATGGCATCAAAGTCCGAGAAACGAGTATGAAAATTTATTTTCAAAGCACTCAAAGTTTCGATTGCAAAATCGATAGGAAACTCAGTCTCAGTAGTGTGGCTGAATATTTCACATGTTTTAAAATGTGAAAAACATTTACTTCGTAGTTGTGATTGAAACAGTATCAATTTCTTCCGGAATGATTTGATATTAGTGTATAAATCAGGAAGATGCTGGTTTTCTCCTTGCAATCTCAAATTCAGTTCGTTCACATGTTTTGTCAAATCAACATAGAATGCTAACTTCCACAGCCATGCGTTGTTTTGTAATTCAGTAAGAGGGCGATGCTTTTCATTCAAAAAAATTTCGATCACTGCTCGAAGTTCAAAAAAGCGCTGAAGGACTTTCCCACAACTAAGCCAACGTACGGCAGTATGATAAGGTAAGTCATTTTCTCCAATCTCTTCAATAAATTGTCGGAATTGTCGGTGATTCAGCCCAAAAGATCTGATAAAATTAACAGTTGATATGACTGGTTTCAGAACTTCAGACATATCCAAACATTTTCCGCACAAAGACTGTTGATGAATGATACAATGTAAGACTAATGGTTTTAAACCACCGTCATTTTCTACAGCCTTTGACACAAGAGCGACCACTCCTTTATCTTTCCCACTCATGTTTTTGCCTCCATCAGTTGTAATACATTTCAAGTTTTTCCATCGAAGGTTCTTTTGATTAATGGCCATTTCAACTCCTTTAAAAATATCTGTACCAGTAGTTGTGCCATGAATACTATTCATATCAAGAAGTTCTTCATGCACTTCATAGCTTTTATCTACTCCTCGAATATAAATCAACACCTGAGCAGTATCTGACACATCCGTTGACTCATCCAAGGCCAAAGAAAACCACTCAACATGTCCATTTTTGTCGAACAGTTGAGAGGATATATTTTCAGCGATGTTTTCTACCCTTCGAGCCACAGTGTGTGCTGACATACTGACACTTTTTAATAAATTTACCTTTTCAGGGCACATTTCTTCGGCTACTGCAATTATGCATTCTTTGATCATTTCTCCATCGGTGAATGGTTTTCCACGTTTTGCAATTTCAAGAGCCACACGAAAGCTGGCACGCGTTGCAGCCTCTTGTTCAGTTTTGAGTTTTGTAAATGAAGATTGCTGCGATTTCAATCCGCGCTTCATAGCTTCGAATTTTTCTGTCCGCAAACTTCCTGTATATTTTGAGTAATTTTGAAAATGTTTTGTTTCATAATGACGTTTAATGTTATATTCTTTGAGAACGGCTATGCTTTCATTGCAAATCAAACATAGCGCCTTCTTACTGGACTCAATTACGAAATACTGAATGTTCCACTGATCTTTGAATTTTCTGCATTCACTATCAATTTTTCGCTTCTTTTCCATACTACTAAATCACACACAAAAGCAACAATTTAAATCAAAATACTGTTACAAAGATGTCTTAAACTTAAACACGCACAAACACGTTTTAAGGAGGTACGCACTATTTTATTTCACAACAGTGTCATAGGAACTGACTTGTGGTTGCGCCACTAGCCTTCTTATATATTCCAATTACTGCCATCTAGAAGTGAGTGGAAGACACCAGAACTTTCTCGAACCAACGAGATTATACTGTACATGCTATTAGCGCCATCTGTTAGCGATAGAAGGTACTACCTATTTCCGCTTGTGTCCACCAGATGTCGTGTCACGTTACTCCTCATGGCTCGTACTCTACGACTAATCTAGAAATTACAGATAATGACAGGAAAATTAATAATATGCAGTGTTGCCGTTTTGCAGCCTTTTTTAAACGTTGCGTACGTTTTCGGACTTTTTTTCATCAGTGGACTATTTCACTTTTTACCACCGGCAACAATGATAATATGGTTTTGGCCCTCGGAACTTACTGGAGTAATCAGTATGGCCCTAAGGCTGGAAAGTTTGGAGACCCCTGGTATAGATCATACAGATTCCTATATCTTAATAATTCAGTATCATATGTGAGCTATACGATCGCGTCTTTACCGATCTTTAAAAATAATAAAATATGTCAATAAAATAATAATACACAAATGTTGAATTGTTCAAGAACCTATTCTACCTGAATAAGTCAATTTTTATCAATACTATGACAAGGTATGTATTCCAATAATCTATTTATACTGTATACATTTACTGACATTTATTTTATCCTTTTTAGGTTATTGTCATAAGCGTCACTGATTATTCTTCAACTCAACTCAAGAACTTTACTAATATGCCAAATAAAAGAATTATATCAGATACAAATTTGTTTAATACGTTCGAAAAATATAAATAGGTCGATGGAAATTCTTAAAATGTACCAAAAGAACACTCATGAAAATGTACACAGCCCGTTTAACCAACAACATGAGATATATCCAGTACAAAATTATCTATTGTCAATAATAGATACAAATGCAATAAAGTAAGTAATAAATTTTACTACTAATTATAATACTGTATGGAACCTGTTTGTAATCGACATTCTCAATAATTTATAAAGTATTTAAATGCAGAAATTTTATATTTCACGTAATGATAAATGTTATTTAACTTTGTGATGTTTTATGAGTACTCTTTTTTTTAAAAAAAATTAAATTGAGATCATAATTTTATATAGTCAAGTAGAGATTCAAATTTACTGTTATGGATAATCATATACAGTAATTCATACAATTATATATAAGATTTTTAATTTCTAATCAGAAATTATGTATAAGAAATTACTTGAATTCAGAAATTACTTGAAATAATTATACAACCTGATGCAATTATAAATTGGTTTTCTTTCTTAGTCTTCAATATATTTTTCTTTTTAGCTTTCCATCTTCATACTCTGGCGATGATGATGGTATTTCTACTTGCTTTTTTTATAACTACCTGGAATACTCGGAACTTGGACTGCAATACTGATGTATCCCGGATTAAAACTCTTCTTTGCTGGAATACCTGGAATAAAACCACTATCCTGATGCACCTTAGAATTTCTTTCTCCTGGAATGCTTGAACCTTGGACTGCTTGTATTTAATATGTCTCGGATTATTTCACTCCTGTGTTGGAAAACTTGGATTCCAAATGCTATCGCACGTACTCGAATTCTTCTTAGCCTGAACTGGAACAATGGATCTAATGCAGGAATTCAAACAACTTTCCTATAGAAATGCTTGTCTGTCTGATTTGGACTATTTTTCGTGGATATACAACAATAAGGTAAGTTTTTATATATCGCTCTTCTCTTATTTAGTTTTTCGTAATTATAAACCTTTCTTCTTACTTCTTTTTAATATATACCATAGATTATCATTTGAAAATTCCTAGGAATTAATTATTATTCCTAAAAAAAATATCACTTTCTTCTCCGCTTAACTTTAACCACTTCTATTTCACTTTAACGCTAAAATTGAGATCAATACCCGGTATTTATCGGGGAAAAACTTTATCCACTCGATAAACACGTCTGCTATCTTCTAAAAATTTTAAAATTGTTATTTTTTTTACTCCACATGTCCTTGACGATCAGTAATTAATTCTCTTTATCCAATTACATTTTTCCACACATTATATTAATCCAACAAAGATTCCAAATTATATTTGAATGCTTTAAATACTTATTAAAAACTCCGATATCTTACTATTTTAAATCTCAACTTAATATTTGAATTCATTTTCTATGCTTCTGCAAATTAATACCCATTTCTATTACTTTATTATTTTAAAATGTCAAAATCTGACAGCTCCAAAATTTGAATTTAGGCGAGCTAGCTATTCATCATTTTACTGCATTTATATTTCAAAATTCATTACTAATTACTATTCTCATCTACTTTGTTAAATAAACAAGCTTTCACAAAAATAATATTACATATACAAACAAATCAAGTAATATTTAAATCTCTACTTTCAGACTGAAGAAAAACAATGCAGCAATGTATCCTGATCCACATCCACCTATGCAAATGCATGAAGAAAACAAAATAAACTAATCATTAAATAACATTAACATCACTTTTGGTATAACTCAAATATTCTATCAATAAAATATTCTGCTATATAATAAATAATTAATTCGAATTAAATTCTCCAAATTTATCTATATACCATATTGTTGGCTAGTAATGGCAAACGGTAAACCACCACATATGCCCCTTTTAATAAATTTAAATTTCCAACACGTGGAAAAAAATTTACATTTATTAAACAATCTGAACTAAATTAATTGTAATATCAAACTGTGCTACCTTCAAATGTTAAATACTTCTAAATTCATTCTAAAATCCTATTCATACTTCTTAATATTTGGCATATTTTTAAATCCTTTTGTTATTTAACTCTCTGTTTCAATTAATATTTAAGATCTCAACTACTTAAGTCAATACATTTCAACTGAACTAAACTTCTTAAACAATGTCAAATGTACTATAAAATTCAATACTATATACTATGTCTATTTATATTAGCAATAATTTATGTGACTATAATTATTTTCTGAACTCTATATAAGTAACTTAATCCATTTTGTATAACGTATTTTATATAGTACTCTTTTTGAAACTGTAATCCCTATTTAAAACTTTACCATTTTTTTTTTAATCTTAATCCTTCTTGGTTTCATCTAATTCATGACTATTTTAACCTTATCAAAATTCGTTTCTAAAATATATTCTGTATTAATCCTTACAATTATTGGTGATTACTAATAAGTTACATCTGTTACTTTTTCAGATATCTAGTAGCCTCTAATTAATATGCTTTACATATGCTCACTTCTTCTTTATAATTATATTTTCTTTTATACTGTTCTTATCTGAACAAATCTCCTATACCTCTATTAGACATTTTCGTCTACCAATGTACTTTCATCTTTGGAAAGTATCTAAATTAAATTTTCGTTTTATAAGGCGTACGTTACCTACATAATTCTTTTATGACATTTTCGTCCTATTTATATTTATCATCACTTTGGGTTATATTTACCCTATCATACATATTCTCTATAAATAATTCCATATTTTCATGGTACCTTTAAATATTTATTATATATTGTAAGCATTCATTTTTATCTCTTTTAACACATTTCATTTTAAAGACTTTTCCTATCTTTTTATTCTTTTATTTGTACATCACCTATAATATTTTATAAACCTTGTTGTTTATATAATTTCTTACACAGAATTCTTCTATTATTTAGATATCTTCTTTTTATTTTTATAAGGCTCCTGTTTGTTCTTCTTTTATATAACTTCTTCATACATTTCTTCAAATTTTATACTTGTGCAAATTTTACTAACTGGAAAGTTACTTATATATACTTCTATTATTATTATATACAAATTATATAATGTAGGAGAATGAGGAAACTAAATATTACTAAATTCTTAATAATGTCTAATATTTACAACACTTATTCATCTAAACTAATCTATTCTGATTCTGGTGTTATAGTTAAAAAAAAAATTCTTCTTTGTTAGAACATCTTGGCAAATATTCTTACATTTTTGTCCCACTCATATAATATTTTACTGGACATATTCGTATCTTTCATCATTATAAAATCCTTTTATAAAAGCAGGTGATATTAGACATGTCCCTTGCTTTGTATTCCCTTATTTATTTAATTATCCAATTTTACATACCACTATTTTACTCTCTACTATTCTTTTCATGTAAACATGTTCTTCTTGTAATAGTCATGCCCCTATTACTCAGTCTCGAGTGTTCGGTGATTTGTATAAGCTTTGGAGTGTTTGTTGTGACTCTGGTTTAGGTAGTATTATCAAAATATAATCGGTTACTGGTACTTCAGTAAAACCGCCATGTCTCTAAATTTTGAGCTCTTTATTCTATTCGATGTGACTCTGGTTAGGTTGGTAGCGCCATTTACCAACGTTTACTGGCCCTTCAGTACCGCCATGCCCCTAAATTGTAGGCTCCTCCATATTTTCTTACAATGGCTCTGGTTCGGGGTGGTATCGCCAATTACCAACAGTTGATGCCCTTTATAAATACAACTGCCATGCCCCTAAATTTTGGGCTTTATTATATTTGGTGTGGCTCTGGTTAGGGTGGTATCGCCAATTACCAACGGTTACTGGCCCTTCAGTACCGCCATGCCCCTAAATTTTTTAACATTTATACTTCATCGATATAATCATGTAACATAGATATATGATAAGTTCCTTTAAAATATCCCGTATCTTCATCAATTAATTCATAATTATTCAAACCTATTCTTCGATGTATTAAATATGGTCCCGAATATGGCCTTATGAGTTTTGCTATAATTTTATTTCTTCTATCCGTTACTCGTAACGCACGAACGATAACTTTATCTTTCTCATTATAAACCTTGTATTTACGTTGTTTTTCCTTTTTCTTCTGTTCCCATTTGATTTTTCGTTTCAATAATTTTTGTTTAATTTGTTCATATCTGTCTCCTATTTCCGCAATTTCATCATCTTGCCAAGGCCTTTGTGGAGGTTGTCCTGTGAAAATGGTTATTGGACAAGCTTCATGAACGGTACTTGGAGTATTATTCATTACAAATCCTATTTGTTTTAAACATCTGGCCCATTTATGATGACGATCTTCAAGTAATATTCCTAAATATTTAAGAACTTCCTTTATATACCTTTCAGAAGGATTAGCTTGTGGATGACGTATAGAAATGTGATGAGATTTAATATTTCTTTCATCTAAAAATTCATGATATCTCTGATTCATAAAATATGTTGCATGATCCGATAAAATTGTTCTTGGAGTCCCATACTCAGTTATGTATTCTTGTAAAGCTTGTAATACAGTATCTGTATCACATTTCTGTGTAGGTATTAATCGCACATGCTTAGAAAAAATATCACATAGCACTAAAATATTTCGATATCTCCTCGTGCTCGGAATCAGATTAGAAATAAAATCAATTGCCACTAATTGTAATCTATCATCAGCTATAATACTTAAACTGATATTGTGATTTGTATAATTCTTTTCTTTTGCCAAAATACAAGTTTCACACTGTTTAATTTCTCTTTTAATTATCTTCTCGTCATTCCGGCAATAATAAGCTTCTCTGTACATTAGCCAACATTTTCTAGCTCCTATATGTATATACAATACATGTAGATGTCGTATAATTTCAATCGTGTGTTCTCCATCCGTAACATATACTTCCAAATCGCCTATCTTCTTCAGGATTATCCCTTCATTAATTCTCATTCCTTTATATGTACCTATTGTCTGTAATCTATTTTTAATTAACTCCAACTCAGGTGTATCTTGAGCTTCTCTAACTCTTTGTAATGAGAAAATACCTTCTGATCCCAATCTTACTAAATTTATTTGTACATTTGCTGTTTTTGTCTCACCATATTTTCTACTCAAAATGTCAGCTGCAATCATTTCTTTACCTGGTCTATATACAATTTCCATATCATACTGCTGTATTAATAACGTCCATCGGTAAATCCGGTTATTATTTAATTTAGTAGTCATAATATTCAGTAACGCCTTGTGATCCGTCTCCAATCTGAACTTCTTCCCTATGAGGTAATAGCGTAACTTAGTCAAAGCATAAATAACGGCAATCATCTCGAGTTCTGATATGCCATATTTCCTTTCGCAAGGCTTTAAAGTTCTTGACGCGAAATATATTGGAACCTCGATACCATCTTTAATCTGTACTAATTCCGCAGCAACGGCTACACTTGATGCATCTGTTCTTACGATAAAATCTAAATTAAAATCCGGATGATACAACTTAAGATTTTCCACAAAATTTGATTTTAATTGTAAGAAACAATCCTCACACTCATCAGTCCACTTCCACTTCGTTCCTTTCTTCAGTAAATTCAACAAAATACTTGTCTTTTGGCTATAATTAGATACAAATTTCCTATAATAATTCAACAACCCAAGAAATCCTCTCAACATTTTGAGTTTATTAGGTCTTGGATAATTTTGTATCTCTTCTAATCTCTGAGGATCTAATAAAATATTCTGTTGGTTTATTACATAACCCAAATAATTGACTTCTTTTTGGCAAAACTGACACTTAGATAAATTTAATTTCATTCCATTGACTTGTATGTATTGATAATAATCTCTATATGATTAATATGATAATAATAAAATGTGACAATACTCCTTATTTATAAGAGTACTATTACATTCAGGTAAAATTCAAACTTTAATATTAACATTTACTTATTAGGATATAAATGCCTCCCGTTGGACCAACCAATATATTGTTTTAATGTAAGAAGAATACTAGAATACCTATCTCTGTCTTAACACTCTCTTTCTCCCTACTTATATAGACATTCAGATTTTCTTTTATTTTATTTTAGAAATTCATAATTTTTAAATAATCTTATGACTGTTCCTTGTACATTCTTCCTATTTATATAATAGTTACAAGAAAACAATTATACTATTGCACATTATATCCTAATTTGTTTAAATTATATTCTTTTATATTATTTTGCCCAAAAACTAACTCAGTTATTATTATTAACAATATTTTTTTTTAATTAAATAAATATTCTATTTGTGCTAAATAGGTTGCTGACTTCCAGTTAATCGTATAGATCATACAGATTCCTATATCTTAATAATTCAATATCATATGTAAGCTATACGATCACGTCTTTACCGATCTTTAAAAATAATAAAATATGTCAATAAAATAATAATACACAAATGTTGAATTGTTCAAGAACCTATTCTACCTGAATAAGTCAATTTTTAGCAATACTATGACAAGGTATGTATTCCAATAATCTATTTATACTGTATACATTTACTGACATTTATATTATCCTTTTTAGGTTATTGTCATAAGCGTCACTGATTATTCTTCAACTCAACTCAAGAACTTTACTAATATGCCAAATAAAAGAATTATATCAGATACAAATTTGTTTAATACGTTCGAAAAATATAAATAGGTCGATGGAAATTATTAAAATCTACCAAAAGAACACTCATGAAAATGTACACAGCCCGTTTAACCAACAACATGAGATATATCCAGTACAAAATTATCTATTGTCAATAATAGATACAAATGCAATAAAGTAAGTAATAAATTTTACTACTAATTATAATACTGTATGGAACCTGTTTGTAATCGACATTCTCAATAATTTATAAGGTGTTTAAATGCAGAAATTTTATATTTCACGTAATGATAAATGTTATTTAACTTTGTGATGTTTTATGAGTACTATTTTTTTTTAAAAAAAATTAAATTAAGATCATAATTTTATATAGTCAAGTAGAGATTCAAATTTACTGTTATGGATAATCATATACAGTAATTCATACAATTATATATAAGATTTTTAATTTATAATCAGAAATTATGTATAAGAAATTACTTGAATTCAGAAATTACTTCAAATAATTATACAACCTGATGCAATTATAAATTGGTTTTCTTTCTTAGTCTTCAATATATTTTTCTTTTTAGCTTTCCATCTTCATACTCTGGCGATGATGATGGTATTTCTACTTCCTTTTTTTATAACTACCTGGAATACTCGGAACTTGGACTGCAATACTGATGTATCCCGGATTAAAACTCTTCTTTGCTGGAATACCTGGAATAAAACCACTATCCTGATGCACCTCAGAATTTCTTTCTCCTGGAATGCTTGAACCTTGGACTGCTTGTATTTAATATGTCTCGGATTATTTCACTCCTGTGTTGGAAAACTTGGATTCCAAATGCTATCGCACGTACTCGAATTCTTCTTAGCCTGAACTGGAACAATGGATCTAATGCAGGAATTCAAACAACTTTCCTATAGAAATGCTTCTCTGTCTGATTTGGACTATTTTTCGTGGATATACAACAATAAGGTAAGTTTTTATATCTCTCTTCTCTTATTTAGTTTTTCGTAATTATAAACCTTTCTTCTTACTTCTTTTTAATATATACCATAGATTATCATTTGAAAATTCCTAGGAATTAATTATTATTCCTAAAAAAAATATCACTTTCTTCTCCGCTTAACTTTAACCACTTCTATTTCACTTTAACGCTAAAATTGAGATCAATACCCGGTATTTATCGAGGAAAAACTTTATCCACTCGATAAACACGTCTGTTATCTTCTAAAAATTTTAGAATTGTTATTTTTTTTACTCCACATCTCCTTGACGATCAGTAATGAATTCTCTTTATCCAATTACATTTTTCCACACATTATATTAATCCAACAAAGATTCCAAATTATATTTGAATGCTTTAAATACTTATTAGAAACTCCGATATCTTACTATTTTAAATCTCAACTTAATATTTGAATTCATTTTCTATGCTTCTGCAAATTAATACCCATTTCTATTACTTTATTATTTTAAAATGTCAAAATCTGACAGTTCCAAAATTTGAATTTAGGCGCGCTAGCTATTCATCATTTTATTGCATTTATATTTCAAAATTCATTACTAATTACTATTCTCATCTACTTTGTTAAATAAACAAGCTTTCACAAAAATAATATTACATATACAAACAAATCAAGTAATATTTAAATCTCTACTTTCAGACTGAAGAAAAACAATGCAGCAATGTATCCTGATCCACATCCACCTATGCAAATGCATGAAGAAAACAAAATAAACTAATCATTAAATAACATTAACATCACTTTTGGTATAACTCAAATATTCTATCAATAAAATATTCTGCTATATAATAAATAATTAATTCGAATTAAATTCTCCAAATTTATCTATATACCATATTGCTGGCTAGTAATGGCAAACGGCAAACCACCACAATATGTATCTAACAAAGAAACGAAGTTAGATACAACAGAAATAGCTAATATCATCCTAAAAAAATCACATATAATAACTGTGACCGAAATATAAGAATTATTACCTGAACATATTGCCATGGTATCTCGCAAGTTTATAAAATAAGAATAGCTTTAAGAATTAATTTAAGTTTTGAAATGAAATAAAAATGACAAAAATCGTATTTGGATGTGAAGAACAATATTTGCAACAAATTACATGAATGTATATAAAGTTGCATACACAGTCAAATACAAACACATAATTTAAAATTCATTATTATTCAATTGAATAGTGAGTGAATGTAGAATAAAAATATTAAATAAGTATGAAATAAAAGACAAGATAAATATAAGCAATCTATTTCTTTTGTAGAAAAGATTCACAAGATGTATGGTTTACATATCATGAAAAAGAACCTAATTTTATACAATGCGTAAAGATTGCATTAAACATTCTAAATAATGGACCGCTGTTTAAGACCAAAAGGGTAATGAAAGCAAATAATCGAGAAAGGGTTATGTTAATGGACGGAACAGTCAAGAGAATTAGTCATGTAAAAGCAACATGAAAAAGATCAAATACGATATGCAAGAAAGATAAATATGGCTGAATAAATTATTATGATTTACATGCATAAAGTAATAAAACTTTATGAAAGAGTTTAAAAACTAAATTATATTAAAAGATAGAAATTACTTTAGCTTATGACTAGAGACTAAAAAAGGATATAAATATATAAACCCGATCAGCAATAACATTTTGTATAAGAAGGTAGCTGATAACATAAATAAAAAAGGTGTGTTTATGATTTGTTTGTAACACAATGCTTCAGAGACTGGAAACAGACGTGTACAGTTTCATGACCTACAAAAGATAACAAAATATAAAACTTGTGTAAAGTTTATTGCAGATAGACATATCACCGATGGAAAGATCATGGATAGAGAACAGAGATGGAATGGAGAAACAAACGTGTCTTCCAGGTGCAGGCAGTGTTAAAAGAAAAATATTCGTTCTTTCCAACGTATTTCCAATCCTACCGAGTCACAATCCAGCTACAAGAAAAGTGAGGATAACATTAATAAATGGGAAAAGAAAATATGTATTGAACAATGAACAAGGCAATAGGTTCATTAATAAATACAAAGAAGGATGGTATTAACAACAAGAATAAACCTACCGTCGGAAATGCAGTACGAGGCAGTGAAAAAGACTTTTAAATAAGAAAACAATTTTCGATGTGTTGACGTTTGGTGAATAAGAACTGTCAGAACAGTATGTGCGTGTGTGCGTGTGTATCACGGCGGCAACATGTGGCCAGCGATTTCACTGGAAGATATACTCCAATACCAACCTAAAAGATGGACTAGAGGGCGCATTAGTCAACGTTAAATTTTTTTTGTCGGTATAAAAATTCGAAACAGGATTCGACAAGAAGAACTTCTTATTACGACTTCGGGAGAATAAGACGCTTTCAAAAGAATATGATTGCGATTGATATTTTTGTTAATTGTTACATAGTAGAATAGTAATTTCATTATCTTTATATCACGTTCATTCATAATAATTTTCTTTTATCAATACATTTAAATTCATTTTGAAGGGTTCAAGATGGACATTCAAAATAAACAATTTGATGAAATGTTTAAAGATAGCAAGTAAGTTTTCTTTGAAAAAGAGTTATCTAAACTGTTACACAAATATTGGTTTTGCGTGCAAATGATTACTTAATATAACGTTGAACAGTATAGATACGCAAATATTATCCTGTAAGGTTTTTAATTCATTAAGTTGTAATTACAACAAAAATAGGACTAAAGGTGTTGGGCAATTGGAGAAATGCTGCGTGCGAATGAGTACTTTCTTCAATACTTTGTCCAGGCATCATTAATCTTTTTCAAGTCATGTTAATACATAATTAAACGTTTTACACGGCAAAGATTAAAAGCTAAAAACAACGCGTGCAAATGGTTGTCTAAAGCAATTAATTGAAGCCAATATCAAAACAATTACGTTGATAAATAAAATTATCAATGGACAATAAAAGTTTTCATTTATTTAAATACAGGATAAGTATTTTTTTGTTTAGCATCATGAATGCATAATAAAAAGATTTACATACATTATAACCGGCATCTGGTATAAATGATATATATATTTTCAATTATGTATTTGTATAGAGCATTAAGGTGTATATAAAATAGGAAATAAAAAAAAGAAGGTATTTGAATTTACAAATGATTAAATAAAAAGTATATGATCATGTTATATAGACATTCCGTTTTTTTTTCTTTAAACAAAACTATTACCTCGTCCCTATCATAAGTAAGAGAAAGGTTACCAGTGAAGGAGAAGGAACTACATACACTGCCAGAACCCACAATAGTTATTCGGTACATGTTATTACAATATAAATTAAATACAAAACCAATTATAAGCTTTTGGTGTAAAAAGGATAATTTTTAGAGCACAGCATATACAGATGACTATACCCACAACATATAGTGCGGCATGTTCTCATATTTTTATAAGAGGGCACTGCAATATGAAACATAGATACCACTAAATACCTGTAAAATCACACCTATGTGCTAACATTGCTAATGTTTAATCTAAGTAAAAAAACAAATATAACTTTATAATTGAGCAAGGCAGAAAAAAGTAGTTTCGTTAAGAAGTCTATTACATGTCTGGAGCTAATAGGGCAAAAGCAAGCGATCTGTCCAAATTTAGTAAGGCAGAAAGAAGACGAAGTCGAAACAACAAGCAATCTGTCCGAATTGAGTAAGACAGAAAGAAGAAGGCGATGGTGGCCAAAAGAGGGAGTCTGTATTTAGTAGGGCAAAAAGAAAACAAGAAAGAAGAAAAGAAGGCTCGCACCCCAATATGGAAATGAAAAGGGAAAGGTATCTGATGAAGCATGGGAAATCGCCTGAGGCCAGATGAAGTAATTGATGATTGGACTCAGAACTTTATAACATGTAAATAGTTTAAGATTTTTTAAATTTAAAGATGTAAGATGTGATGTTGTAAGATACGTAGTTAATAGGATAAGTTTAGAGATGTAAGATTATCTATGGAAATTTGGTGGCGGCGACCTTTAAATTTAAGCAAATATGTCGGAGCATATTGCCATAATGCCACGGAAATTTCCATAGATAAAATAAATGTAAGAAATATGTGTAACGTCGTTCGATACACCGGAACCGAATCAGCGTCTTTACTAGCCGCGGATGTTAGACAGACAGCAAAGGCGCTGATGAGGCAATGGGAGGTATCGAGCGAAGTAAGATTAGAGGAATCAATAGAAGTAGTTTAGGCACGAGTACAAACAGGTGTAATTTAGTAATAAACAAGTCTAATTTTATAAGTGTTTTAATTATATATATTTAAGGGTGATTAGTAGAAGTGAGTTGTAGAGAGCTACCCCCAGTAAGAAGTCACGAAAAAAGTAAGTACCTCTCGCATATAGTTATATATTAATAGTTTAAGTAGTGTAAAGAAAAGAGTACGTGACAATATGGGCAATTTTAAAGTTTCATAATTGTCTAATGCTTCATAGACCTTCGGTTTTATTTGCGACTGTATCATTGGTAATTCGTGTATTATTAAAATAAAATATGAAATCTAGTTTCTAATTACATTCTAAAGATATATATTTTGGTTTTTTATTTTTACTTTGGGTTTTGTGTTGTCTATTTCATTTATTTCAATACCGAGAATTAATATGTGCTTTATAAATGCTTACTTGGCATTACGCAATGTAAATTTGTTATTAACATCCCTCTGTAAACGACACGAATTTAAAATGAAAATATTTAAGAAAGAACCGTAATAATTCTATCTCTAATTGAATTAAATATATTTAACACCCCATTTCTTTTTGTTTATTACCTAAATTATGCCAAAGTAAGCAGTAGTATCGTTAAATAACGCAACAAGAATTTCTTATCTAATGGTTTCTCATCTAGAAGTTTCTAAAGGAGCACTTCTTTTACTATCGCGCGGTCGGATTGATTAGCTATGTGTTTGTTCCCACGTAGTCATGAATAATAAAGATAGGCTTAGCAATACTTAAAATTAAGTTACAAATTTAAAATTCACATTAATTTACAATTAACAATATATTAGTTCAAAGTTGAACTGAATTTAACATAAAACGACTTACTCTTTTGTCTCTATTTTAAATTATCACGATTTATGCTTCTATGTTGATTCTTGACGCTGCTGACTGTGGACGTTGTGACTCTGGACAGCACCCAGTTTCGATGAATGGCCTTCTTCACATTTTTTTGTGTGTATATTACTACATTGTTAAATTATAATCTTCTTTTTCCATAAAGTTCAAAGTCGGTTTCGGCGAAATTTTTAAATTTTAGTTTATTCCATTTTAAATAATTAAATTGCATCAACCATAGTTTTCTTCTCAAGCCTTAGTGCTAAAATTGTAATGCACTAACTGGCATGGATCGCCATGTAATACTTTGTTGGTTATTGGTTCGTTATAATTAATAATACCATATTGATGGGTGTACGTCTTTACTCTTTTTACTACGTAAATCTAATGATATATGAATATACTTACAAGGCGTATATATAAACTAAAATAGAAGAATGTGCAATATTGCTTAACCTAGATTAAATACATACGTATTACTATTTATATTTTACAATAGAATTGCAAGTATGCATGTCGTAAGTGTCCATGTTTAGTCAAACTGCTGACTTGGATTACTAAACGTTCTATAATACTTATAATATTATACTGAGTGTTACACTAAGGGAAGAAACCATTTTCGACTTAGTGCCAAATGTAATAATGAGGTGTGACCGGCCACCTTCTTCTTATACGTATGAGCGTTCCATATTATACAAAATTGTTCTAAATTGCTTTAAATAGTTTTATCTTCTTAGAAAAGTCAAATATTAAGAATTTTTTTATATGCAAATTATTCAAAATCCTATTATAAGTATTTCTATTCTCTTAACACATCTTTATAGAATGCACACTGCGAGATATTCGAAAGAAATTGCTACTCGCTAAGAGTAAAAGTGTTACATCCGGTCCGAATTTTGAAAACTCACTTATAAAATATTCCAAAGTCAGCTCTAAATGCTTTTGTACTCTTGATAAATATATATAGAATGCATAATACATATTTGCAAAAAATCGCTATTCGGTAAGAGTAAAAGTGTTACTTCCGGTCCGAATTTTAAAACTCTCTTTTATACAAAGGGTATTTAAATTAAGTTATAAATACTTTTATACTCGTAACGTACCTGTTTAAAAAGCATGATTTGCAAAATATTCGCAAAAAACTGATTTTCGCTATAAAAAAAACAAAATGAAAAAAAGCATGAGAGAAATTTATTATTTGCGTTTCGGGGGGTAATTTACATTATATTTTTTTCCTCTTTTTTGGATCTTCTTCACATGCGCCCTTTCTCAGAATTTTAAAAACACATTAAATACGGAAATTAAACAAAATATCTCAACTATTATAAAAAAAATAAAAAAAGTAAAACGTTGCATCTCCGTAGAAGAACATTTTAAGGCATATACTACTTTGAAAAAGGAAGTAGGTTTTGTAATTTGTTTATAAAAACGGGAATAATTTTGCGATACTTTTATCTCTCTTGCACACTTGGCCATCACCTTTCGCCTTAAATACTCCCTTTATAGACACAATTATAAATATCCATTAGCCACCACCCGATATCATTAAGTGCTAGGTATATAAGTTGTACCATTACTTACTTTAGGTTAGTTTAGATAAGTAATTCTTTGATAATGGCATAACAGCCGAAACACATGTTAGATCATTCTAATAAATCTGTGTGAAATATATCCAAGTGTATTATTCTCGACGATTAAATTAATTTATTAAAATGTTTCACCAAGAAGTGTCAGCAACATCAATTATGGCAATTCCTAAACTTGAATCAATTTAGTTTTTGAAAAGGGCGAAATACCACATTGGTAGTTTTAGGTTTTGTTGATACATTGTAAGCGGGAAAGTCTTGTATGTGATGACACTGAAAGGGGGAAATTGCAAAAACTTTCGAGTATTTCCCCTGGGGAAAGTTGCAGGATGTTGAATTTTTTTACTTTCTTATACGTAGTATAAGGAAGTATTGTGATGATGAAAATTTTCGACCTCGAGATTTTTGCAGATGTCCACGTTTTGAAGTAACCTGATACCAAAAAAGTGGTTTTAAAAAAATGTCTGTGTGTCTGTGTGTCTGTCTCTGTGTGTGTGACCACGATAGCGGTCAAACCGCTATAGGTATCAATTTCAAATTTTATATTTACGAATAAAATCTCCCTCTTGAGAACTGATTAGATTTTGAGCAAAATCGGCATACCGGAAGTAGTAGTTTACTTCAGTGAAAAAATCGAATTTTGCAAATATTTCGTCAATTACTAAGGTTAAACAAATTTATAAAGAATTCAAATGTACTTAAAATTAAATTTGAGAAAAATTGTATTAATAAAGTTTTTCGAAATTCCGACCGAAAGTAGGTCTTTTGCTCTTATCGAAAATCAGTTTTTTGCGAATATCTCGCAAGTCATGCTTTCTAGGCAGGTACATTACCAGTATAAAAGTATTTAGAACGTACTTTTAAATATCTCTTGTATAAAAAAAAAATTCAAAATTCGGACCGGAAGTAACACTTTTACTCTTACCGAATAACGATTTTTTGCAAATATGTCGTAAATTATGCATTCTATATATGGAGCATTCCAGAAAACAACGTAAAAAATCCTCATTATTTCAAATACGTTTTTGAAGTAGTAAAATATATTCCCGCGTTCGCTTATTCTTTGTTTGGGTCTGACTTTTGTTTTAACCTGTCACCGCGACAGATCCTGAGAGCACAAATTTGTGTTTCTCTTCTGCAATTTTTCTGTTCTTTATTACATCATCTTCAAGATCTAACGTCTTGAGTAATCAGGTAAGTAAATAAATATTTGCCTTACATGTTTTTTTACATACCTGGTACAGTTAGTTTTTGAGAATCGTCGTTTTTATAACTGCTTAACGCTTTGTCCCGTACATGACAAAAATGTGTCATTTCTTTCGTTCTATCATCGAATGTAATTTCAAATTTGTATTCACAACAGATAACAAACTTTAAATTATCTTCTTTCAGTGCACACGAGCCATTTTTGCTTTTATATTTAATTTTCTGGTTGTCCCTACTAAAAATCTTTTGTCCCGTACGTGACAGAGTCTGGTACAATTCTTTCGTCAATGTGCTTTTCCCAAATATTGCGTGATATTACATGTGTTTTTTCTTCTAGTTTCGTAATGGAACGCTTACAGTTAAAATCTACCAGCACCATCAGAATGCGTAAATGGAGGAGTTAGAAAAAAATCCAAGATCCAGATTTTCTTCAAAAGGAAAGAGAACGGATGAAATTGTTGCGGCAAAATAAAAAACGATTAATGACAGTAAAACAAATAAAGGAGCAGAGACAATATGAAAGAGACCGAAAGAGACAACAACAAGCTAAAAAGAAGTTGCCGACTTCAAGTTGAACAGTTGCGGAAATTGTAAATCCCTACAAATGTAATCAAACCTATGGTAAAGCCATACGTAAAACTTTAAATGCACTTCCTTTCTCCCCTAATGAGAAAAAAGTTGTTATTGCAGGTTTAGCTAAGCAGATGGGGTTAGAAATATTACCATCCATTAAAGAAACGCAACGTCCTAGCACTTCCAAGACTCCTGAAAATTCCCTCAGTGAAATGATAAATTTTTTATCATCGTCCCGATATAGTGTATACATGTCCAAGAATGAAAGCCTGTAAATCTAGATTCAGGGAAAAAGGAAATTGTGCAGAAGCATTATATGACAATGTTTTTGAAGGAAGTATGTGAAATATTTAAAAATGAAAATCCTGAAATTTCTCTTAGCTTTACAAATTTTTGTAATTTACGACCACCGGATGTTTTACTTTTGAAAGATACACCCTTAGAACAATGCAAGTGTCGAATCCACGAGAACTTCATTTTAAAACTCAAAGCACTTAAAATAGGCTATAACAGGGAATTAAGGCAATCAGTATTGGGTGATTCTAACCGAAATTCCATTTTTCCCAAGTTTTTCATGACACTATTGTATCCGTGTTTTAAGTTTTCTTCCATGGGAACAGTTTTCACACGTATTAGTCCAGATACGTGTGAAAACTGTTCCCATGGAAGAAAACTTAAAACACTGTTAAATCCGGATACAATAGTGTCATGAAAAACTTGGGAAAAAGACCGCAATACAGGACGCTTTTCTTTGGTAATTCAAGAAACGTGTGCTGGCGAATTGGAGGAAGAAATTCTTCGAGATTTTCCAAATGTAATGAATCATGTTTATACAAAACGTGTGCAAGCTTATGAATTTGAGAATGATAAATAAACTAAAGATGTGCGCATTCTTCAAATTGATTTTGCTATGTCTTTTAGTTGCCGATATCAAAACGAAACACAAAGTGCCTTGTGGTCTCGAAATAGTGTAATGCTGTTTACCGCTGCCACTTTATTGAATGGTACTTGTAAAACATTTCTTATTTGTTCAGATTGTCAGAAAAAAGATAAGGACACGATATTCGCTATGATAACTAAATTATATGATGAGATTTTTCAAAAAGAAGAGGAAAAGGTGCACACTGAAATTATTTGGAGTGACGGACCAGTGTCAGAATTTAAAAACAAATACATGGTGAAAGTGCTGAAGGAATTGTCTCAAAAATATGCCAAATAATTTTTTTGGAAATATTTCGCTACAAAGATATTAAATAAAAATAATGAAACAGTAATTCAAAACACCAAACAGTTTGCAAAAGAAGTTGCCAAACTTTTGAAGGACACAAAAGTTTTCTATGTATCCGAAGAAGATATAAAAGTCTTTATTAATAAAAGTAATTACTGGGAAGATGTTAAAAATGTACCAGGAATTTCGTCTTTCCATATACTTCGATGCGATATTGAGGGAAATTGTTACTCTAAAAAGGATGCCTTAAAATCAGAAATGGCTATTCTATCCGGTTTAGATTCCCATGTGCGGCGAAAATTGTGTTAAAATAAAGTTCTTTCTGTTTGTTATGTAGTTATAAGTATTATTGTAATAAATTTGATTAAATCAACAACAATATCGAAGTTGTCCCATACGTGACATCCCTGTCCCGTACATGACAGTAAAATAAAAGCTCTTCAAATTTGTTTTGTCAAACATTATAAAACCGTAGTTTTCCCAAAACAAAAAAAATACTTCGACTAGAGTTTATAGTATTTTTTGTTAACATTTATCCGCAAGAAGAGCTGAAAAATAGATTAATTTAACTAACTTGATAAACGTGGTAGTTTTGCATGTCCCGTACGTGACACGTTAAAAATTATTAATAATTCTAAAGTATTATAAAATAAAATAATATATAACAGTGTATTACAAACTTGTATACTACAAAAAGTTTACTATGCGTAGGAAATGAATTGCATTTATTGTTCTTAAAAAAAATTAAAAGATATTTCTAAATTATCGCGCACACTTGTCCCGTACGTGACACTGGAATGCTCCATATATTTATGAAGAGTACAAAAGTATTTAAAGTTGGATTTGGAATATTTTTTGTATAAATGAAATTTCAAAATTCGGACCGGAAATAACACTTTCATACGTATAAGAAAATCGTGTGGTGGCCACACCTCATTTTTTGGGGTATTCTATGTCTTATTTTAGAAATTTATAAATTTTGGTGTATTTTCAGCGGGCCGCGGTGCACGTGTCTTTTGAATGCGACCAGGGCGTGGTTTGGAAGTCACGTCGTGTACGCGCTTCGTTGTTTTCGTATAAATGTGTTTTATTTTCTTTTTCTTTCAACTACGGTACATATTCTAATTGCAATATATTTGCGTCTATGTGTCTTTTCTTGAAATTAGTAAGTAATTCTTTGTTTTCGGCAATTTCACCGCAGACGTTTCATTTGTTGTGGCACAGATGGCGTTTAACTGTAGCTGTCTTCCTTTGGTCGTTGAGAGGACGCGTGAGATTATTCCGTTGAAACTTATCGGCTTAAGAACGTTAACCTTGCTGGCGGCGTGTAATTAATGTCGGCCGTGCTCATGCATTGAGATTTTAGTGATTGTTTGTCATGTAGAATTTAGTATTGCGCTAATAAATAGCGGATGGAGCTGAGTACGTAGTTATTCCGTTTTTCCTTTGTCGTACGATGTACGGATTGGGTTTTAGACATTAATTAAATGATCATCGCCGGTAAGTTTGTCTTGCATCCTAACGTTGTTTCGATTCGTAGTATTTTTTCCGTCCGTTTCCTCTAATTTTAGCATCTAGGATGACCGGGATTTGGGCAGATGGAAAAAGAAAACACCACGTTTTAATTTCCGCCTTGTATTGACATTCTCCCGTCGCCATTTTGGTTTCGTTGCAGATTACACCTTGGAGATATATTCGAGGGAAAACCAACTTCCAGTCGGAATTTTATGCAGTAAGAATTACCGGCCATCCTATCGTCACCAGGGAGTTTCCCACCGGATGTGTGTCTTATGTGTGGAGTTTCATGTGCCTGAAAGATAAGTAGCACAAAATTTGTTTACTTGGACCTTTTGGAAGATAGTATAGGTTAAATCCACTATTTTAATTGTGGGCTAGTGAGTCAGAATTTAAATTAATAATTTGATACATTTAGTTCGCCTTGAGTGTCATGTTGTACCCCGATATATGGTGTGATGGAGGGTATGGGTCAAATTTGTATCTTGTAACTTTTGTTTTACCTTTTGAGACTCTTAACGTTTTCAAATTTAAGCATTTAATAGTTTATTGTTTACATTCTAGCGTTGTGCAGTTAATGATTTAATACCTTACATCTGCCAGTATAATATTGTTCAAATTCAATGATTTAACAACTGGTTATCTTGATATTTAAAACGTTGCTCAAATTTAATGTTTCATTTATCGGTTGTTTAAAATTCAACTGGCAGTGGACGTTATATTTAATTTAATAACCTCTTGCCGAGACAAGGGAAATCTATCAATTTAAGTTGCATTGCGAGGCCTTGTCCTCAGCTGTTTTTTTTTATTTTTAGTAAATAAATTTATATGTACCTCATAACATCAGCAGTTCTCTGTTGTAACTTGTGTAATTAATTTAATATGGGCAACCCGTGGTAACTTTTGTGAAGAATTTTGTTAAAGACAAGTACTTGTTTCATTTATTTCTGTACGATAGCAACTGTAGATGAAATTGTTTCATTTATTTCTGTACGATAGCAACTGTATTTGATGTTGTTTCATTTATTTCTGTACGAAAGCAACTGTATTTCATATTGTGTCATTTATTTCTGTACGATAGCAACTGTATTTGATGTTGTTTCATTTATTTATGTACGATAGCAACTGTATTTGATATTGTTTCATTTATTACTGTACGATAGCAACTCTATTTGATGTTTTTTTTTTTTTTGGTATGAGTACAACTGGCGGTACGTCAATTAAACTGCGTTAATTAAAAACAGTGCGAGTGTTGTTATGTGGATGTCTGGATGTTTGATTTCGTAACTTTGCAACCTGAGTGCTTATAATTGAAGGGGTCAATGCAAGAAGTGGACAAGTCCACTTTTAGTAATTTTTCAGGAGAGACAAAAAACGTTTGTGGAAGTTAACAAAAAAAACAAACTTTTTTTGACTTTGGTTAGTTATTTGTTAGTGCCATGTGGACACATTTTCGTCAAATGTCTCGCTTAAGGAATATTACTTTTGCCAAAAAAACATAAAATAAAATGGACATGTCCACTTTTTGGACAGTTTTGTTTTAATATTTTAATTTTATTTGTTTTCAAGCAATGTTAATATAAATTTAGATTTACAAAAATAAAATTTATTCATTCATCGTCATTGTCTTCAAATTCGGAACATGACGTGTCAGCATCTGGGTTAACAAAATCTAAGTGATACTGTTTTATTTCTTCATAAAACCATTGATCGGCTAGTGGGACGTAATTTGCAGCCAATGCCATGACATGTTCAAACTTCTTCTTTTTTAGCTTTCTTCTATCAACATACAAAAGCTTGGAATCATCCGGCAAACTGAGAACTACATTTTTATTTTTAAGTTCAAATTCTTGGAAGAGCGTCATTGATACTGAGATACTACATGAAATTCTAGGCAATTTAGATCTGTCGTATTGGAAAATTCTATATTTCGATATTGTGAATTTTGCATTTTTTACACTTACATTCTTCTTAAACAGTGGTAAAAAATGTTGTTTAAAATTCAAAAACATTTTTTTATCAGGCGTAATCACTACAAATTTATGACCAGATTCTCGAATGATTTTGGCGTACTCATTTGGAAGGTAAATTTTTTCATATTTTCGTTTTCTCTTCTCAATAGCTGCAAAGCTTCTATCGCATGGTAGATAACTGTGCCCTGGTTCAGGGAAGCGATGGTATATTAAGTTAAATTTTCCCATTTCTACAAGTGTGAAGAGATATTGGGTCATCACCAAATTTTTATTTTGTGACGCACAGTTGTCTGAAAACATGTATAGCTCAGTAACTTCAGGTCTAATAATATTTGCGAAGAAATAATTTAGTAAGCTGATTACTTCGTTTTGCCCCTTTCCAGCAATAGTTTCGTCATATATAAAAAAGTAACTTTTGCCAGTGCTTGCAACATGAATGCAAAAGTTGTAGACCCACATTTGAATCTTGTAGAATACCTCTCCACTTGAGGCTACTGGTAATGGTAAATTTTGTTGGTAGTCAAATGTTATAACTTCCACATAATCTAAAGTTTTAGCTAGCTGCGATTTTTCTTTAAGATCTTTGTAAAAAGTTTCTGATTTCACAACATGCAAAGATTTTTCTCCCTGAAGTGTGTTTCTTTCTTCTTCTGATGTTGCAGCATCGATTTGCTTTACCAGTTTATCACAATTTTGACATGTGTCTGATTTTGGGCTTCCAAATGAAATATTAAAGTTTTCTGTGAAGTATTTTCTAAAATATTCGTATTTTACCACAGGTTTAAAATTTTCATGGTTTCTCTCTTGCAGTATTCTATATTGAACAGGTTCGTATTTTTGCAAATACAACTCATGTAACCGTGCAGTATTTAGTAACGGTGATAGATAATATTTGCTGATGTTATCACTCCTACTATAATGTGATTTATATTTGGGGAAGCTCATTATATGACTGCGAATCTGGGCAACTGTTTCTGGAGTAATTTGGTTTGGTCTATTATTATGTCTTCCTCTTCCATCCGATGGGGGCGTGACGTTAACTTTTAAGTGATTTATCAGTCTATTTATTCTACCATTTTTTATACCGTGAATAGCAAGCAGTGCATTTTTACACACACGATGGTTTTGGATCCCTTCTTTAACCTAGAATAACAAAAATCAGAAGTTGGACGAGAGTAGCGTAAAGAAAACTTACAGAAAAGGTACAAGTCACGCTTTTTGGTTTATTATTTTGGTCTGTACGTTGTCTATGGCGAGTGACATTTGTCACAGACAGGTTGGCACATAAATAAGCATCCTGTACTTCCTTGCTTGGCAGTTTATAAAAAGCATTAAAGATTTTTTGCCTACTATCAGCGGAGACTTTTTCAAAACATTTTAGTTTACAGCTGCATGCATTTCCTACCATCCTCTCTGGCACAACAGTTTTGGAAGTACTCTCATATTCTTTGCCCGCTGTTCTACGTTGCTTTTGGATACTTCGTTTCCATTTCTTTTCATTTCTCAACCGTTTTTTGCCTTTGTTTTTGTTTTCATTAAGGTTAGGTTCACTTGATTCACTGTCTTCTGTTACCTCTCTGGGTACATAATCACGATCAACGTCGGAATAATCTCCATGAAAGGGATCCTCTTGTTCAGAGTCAGAACTCATAATGTCGCTTATTATTTGAAAGGTTTTTTTAATAACAATGCCTCGCTCCTTCGACACGTTAAACGACACTTCTACGTCAAACGTCAACACTAATATTTTGGTCACTTGATCCAGTGCAATAACGGGACATGTCCAGGATATGTCTACTTCTTGCAAAGTATTGGAAAGTAGACAACTTATATTACAGTACTGTAACGTGTGTGGTAGAGATATAAGTCTCGTTTTGGCATGGGACCATGCACAATATAAAACAGGACATGTCCATGCAAAAAAACAATGTTTGTTAAAACATGGACTTGTCCACTTCTTGCATTGACCCCTTCAATTGAACTTGCTCTTGGGGGCAGTTCACCTTGGAATAAGGATTGATTATTACAAGAGCTGGCGCTGGGCCTCTCATTCACCTCCGTACCGACGGAACATACGCCCACACGACTGAGCTAAGGCACAATCTTTATTTCTGTTATACTTCGCGCTTGGGAGGCAAAGGTAAGATGTCTTGAAGGTGGTACATCACTCTCCGAAACGTAGTTTAAAGTTTTATTTGTTGAGTAAAGCTAAAGTGTATTCAGTTTAGTCTGACATAACAAGTTTGCCGTCGAACGAGAATATTGTTCGCGTATGCGCCATATTTGTCTGCGCTACCGACCTGTAATTTCTAGGGCTATTTCTCCCGTTTACAGGACGGGCGTGGCAAGGGATTTGTTCACGGAACTAAAAGTGATAACGTTGTCGAATATTTTTCTGCTGGACATAAGAAAAACGCAAACGGTAGAGACGGCGCTGGGCGGTTATTTTTCTAGAGAGAAACTTGATGACGAAGCGTACCATTACGATTCATTTCAATTGTTACCTTGACCAAACTTAATTTAATTATTTAATGTAAATTACGCTTTATTTGTATTGAGAGTATCATGTGCTCCTGACGCAGCGAGCCACTATACAGTGTGCACGCGATCTACCTGCGCATGAATATACTAGACAAGCTGGTCGACTATAAGTGGGAGTATAAGGGGGTAGCCTCTGTTACTAACATTAGAGCTACGTTAAAGTCGACACCGCTATACATGGGCGTGATAGGGGAATACGGTTCAGTTTCACGCAGACTAGACTGTTTTGTCGGCTCTCGGGCACCGTATTACCTACCGGTTTCCCCGAGAGCCGACAAAACACCAGTCTGCGTGACTCTGAACCGTATTTCCCTATCTCGCCCATGTATACACAGCAGAAATCGTTATTGCGTTAGTCCTGAGAATTGCTACTGTTACTCTTAATAACAAATTCTTTAACCAAGAATAAAGTCATTTACTGTACTGCTTTAGAGAAGATGGCTATAATATTAAACAATAAAAAGCACTACCTAGATAATTTATAAGTAGAGACTTGTTGAAGCATCAGATAATCGCACTAAATAATTTTAGTAACGGATTTCATCACAGCTTCCCATATTGTATGAGTAAATAAAAGAAATGATCATCAATTCTAAAAACTTAAAAATTCTTTTCTTATAATATCAATGGTAAGAAATATAACTGATATAAAATTCGAAATCGTAATAATAACAAAACTCTTATTAAGATGAAAAGTAAATAATTCCGTAGAAAAATAGAAAAGGAAATAAACTAAAATTCTGAAAGTAAATAATAATTTGTATAAAACTAAACAAAATGTTTCAGTAAGTATAAACGCAAATACAATGACTTAATTATTTATTAAATGCTCAAATAAGCCTCCCTCTTGAGCTGAGCAGTAACCCAGCCGATTATAAAAATTTCGGGCATTTGTCAACATTTCCGGGGTAACACGATTCGAAATTTCAATAATTTTGGCGCGTAATTGTTCTAAATTAGATGGACGTTGATCACCGTAGCCGTATATTGAATTATTTAAAAAGGGCCATAGAAAAAACTCATTCGGGGCTAGATCCGGAGATCGTGGTGGCCATTTAATAGGACCAGAATTGCCTATCCATCTGTCTCCAAACACATTGTTTAAAAAGTGGGTAACATTACGAGTGGTGTGTGCGGGGTAGCCGTCCTGCTGAAACCATATTTCATTAATATTAAATCGTTCCCGTACAGCTGGAATAATATTATTTAGCAGCAACTCTCAGTACCTATTTCCGTTTAAATTACCGTTAATAAAAAAAGGTCCGATTATTTCATTCCCAAGGATATCGCCCCATACATTTATTTTCATTAGATATTGCGTTCGCGTAGAAATATTCCAATGTAGATTTTCACGCGACCAATACCGCACATGAAATGATTTTTCGTCTGTGAACAGGATATTTTTAAAAAATAACTCATCATGCTGATATATATTAATCATTACTTCGCAAAATTCCATACGCTTGAAATAATCGTCAGTTCTTGAGACGTTGATATTTTGTAGGAAAATGTTAAATTCACGAGCAATTTGGCGGGATGACATGCTAGGATTTAATTCAACAGAGACGCATATTTGCACTTCCAAATCACTGACATTCCTATCAGGAGCATTTTTATTTTTGTTATTTACTAACGTAAAAGTCGTTTCAAAACGTCGAACCGTGTTACGAATTGTATTTGCGCTAGGAATCGATCTTTCCGGATAATTCACTGCAAATAAATCCCTACTTACTGGCGCAGAGTTACCGCCGTAAAATTGCTTAATCATAAATAGTTTTTCTTCTGGCGTATAGTAATCCATCTTTAAATTACAAAAATAACAACCTTACCCACCTACCCGAAACGCGATTTAAAAGTGTGCTTGTCGACTAGATATCGGCCGTTAACAATATTGAAATGATATGTGCAAGTACAGCTGCTATCTATCCTTGTTGTCCTTATTAAACGAGGGTCAGTCTAGCCCGTCTGGCCTCAGCGAAAATGTAATCGAATCCCCTCTTTTCCAACACTACACTCGACCAAAAAGCAGTTTGTATATTGCTTTCTCGTACTAACTCATACAAACTCTCGTGTCGTCGTTTTATCTCACAGTAAACTGTATACGCAGATCGCCCGCAAGCACTTGGTATATAACTCTATTATCATAATTCCCACTTTCCTATAGACCTATTGGTCAGACAATTGTTCAGACGCGTAGGTTCCTCTATTGTGATCATGAAATTATAAATCCTCATTAGATCAGTAAATAATTTCAATTCATTAGCTTTAAGACTTAATATTGAAATCCCCACACGGAAATATGTTACTATTTCTTGCCAGCATGAATCCCTCATCTAACTTTACTACTTCTATAGACTGCTATCAAAATGAGCGTAAAACCCAAGTAGCAAAATTTGGTTGCCAGCATTCAAAATTAAATTCTAGAGAAAGTTTATCTATAACATCTATATTTTTAAATTAAAAATTAATGTATTAGGCAGCTATGCTGCTAACAAACACTGCCACAACTGCCTTGCACATGAGACCAGGTAGTCAAAAATAGCAAATATTAATTAATCGGTAATGCACAAAAAATGACAAAAGGTCTTGGTCCAAAAATACCAGTAATTTATCTACTTTTTTCTTCTTCTCTTGTTCTTCTTTTACTTTAGGTCGAAGTTGAAACCTGCTTTTCTGCACGCATCCATCATAGCGTTTCAATGGCAGTGGAGACCCAGCTGTCCTTCCATCTTTTTAACGGTCTCCCAAGAGATTTCTTTCTTACTTGTCTTTGGTCTCTTAATATTTGCTATTTTTGACTACCTGGTCTCATGTGCACTCTGGACGTGCTCGTTCGATTCTTTCCTCCTTCCATTAACGAATCTAATGACGTCTCCGATTCCACATTCCTATTTTATAGCTCCGTTTCGAACTCTATCCTTCCCTGTTTCCCCACTATCGTTCCTTATGTATTCATTTCGGTTGTTCGCACCGGTTGCTTATCTCCCCTCCATATTAAAAAGCATACCTAGGAAAGTAAAGGTAAGGCATATTGAAGACGTTGCACTCTCCGAAACTTTCACAGTTTTGTTGTGCGAATTTACAGATATTTTAGATCAGACAAACGGGCTCATCCTTATATTACCGAACGGATGAATACTTTAGTTACCGACAGCGCCATTTGTTGCGCCTTCTGCCAGGTTAATTACACGGCAAGAGGGTGGTAACATTATTTAAAATCTTGGAGTGGGGGTGGCCGGCGGCGGCGGGTGACCAGATGGGACGGCATGAAATACACCCCATATCCCAAACAACCACCGAAATTTCAAGTCTTTTTCTTCAAAAACACCAGAAATAATTGAATATTAAGCTTTCGTGTGTCCACACGCTATACATCCGCCGTGGTGCCCAGCGTGATGACTTTGCAAGCCGATTTAACTATTTAGAATTAATAGTAAATTGATGAAATAAAATTTCACAAAGAGCTCAAATACGTTTTTAAAGTTTGAACGTATTTGAGCTCTTTGTGAAATTTTATTTCATCAATTTACTATTAATATGGAGCTTCAACATTTCTGTCCTTCATCAATTAATTATTTAGAATTAGACGGATAGTATATTAGAGGTATATGTCATTTTTGAATAAAATTACGGATTTTATTTTATAATTTCTTACTTGGAATAGTTTATTGAAATACAATAAAATTAAAATATAATACTTCATAAAAATAAAATGATATATTCAAAAACACTTGTTTGTAATAACGTATTTCAGAGAAAATAGAAATACTATAATTCTATATTATTTCATCATATATTTGAAAATATTCTTGTAAAAAATTAAGTAGCCTACAGATTATCTGGACACTCCAAGCTTTCCCTAATAATCTTTGCCTACTGCTAGCAGATATATTGCTCACTTTAGTATAGTTTCTAGGAAACCCAAATATTTCTTCCAATTCTAAAATATTAATGTTGTCTTCTACATTACGAGAAGTAATGACAGGAAATTCCATCTGTGGTCCTACAAAATACAAAAATAAAGATTAGTTTTGTCTTATTATTTAAGTCATACATAATTTCCCCTTCCCATATTGCCTTTTTCATAGATAAAATTTATTATTTAACTTAAATTGATATTAATCAGTAATATAATACGAAAATAAATGTATATAAAACTGACATTTTCAAATTGGGACGTCATTCGAAAACTCAATGTTTGTTATTTATTTATATTTTTAATAATGATTAATTTCAATTTAATTCTAATTCAGTAGCAGAGGCGAAATTAAAGAGGGACTAGAAAACGGAAAACTTTTAGCTGAAAATTGAGTTCAATTTTCACAGTTAGTTCTGTTTTAAACATTTTAGGAGTTATATGTTTTAAGAGCAATTTACCGCAAGGAACTATTGTTTGTGCTATTCCATTATACAAAAAATATAGACATTCATATTCATAATGAGTAAATACCTAGCCCAGCACAAAAACGCCAAAACACAAGATATGAATTTAAAAATAAGTAAATGCCCGAAGGTGAGTGGTTCTTTTTACTTTCTTATACGTAGTATAAGGAAGTATTGTGATGATGAAAATTTTCGACTTCGAGATTTTTGCAGATGTCCACGTTTTGAAGTCTCCTGATACCCCAAAAAATGGTTTTTAAAAAATCTCTGTGTGTATGTGTGTGTATTTGTCTCTCTGTCAGTGTGTGTGTGTGTGACCACGATGGCGGTCAAACGGCTATAGCTGTCAATTCCAAATTTTGTATTTACGAGTATAATTTCCCTATTGAGATCTGATTAGATTTTCAGTAGCAGACCGGAGTTACTTCAGTGAAAAAATCGAAATTTGCCAATATTTCGTCAAACACTAAGTTTAAACAAATTTATAAAGAATTCAAATGTATTCAAAATTAAATTTGAAATTTTTTTATCACAACCGTTTTTCGAAAGTCCTACCGCAAGGCTTTTACTGTTATAAAAAATATTTTTTTTGCGAATATCTCGCAAGTCATGCTTTCTAGACAGGTACGTTACGAATACAAAACTGTTTAAAACGTAAGTTTCAATACCTTTTGTGTAAAAAAAAATCAAAATTCAGACTGGAAGTAACACTTTTACTCTTATCGAACAGCATGTTTTTGCAAATATGTCGTGTAAATTATGCATTCTATATATATATATATATATATATATATATATATATATATATATATATATATTTATCAAGAATACAAAAATATTTAGAGCTGGATTAGCAATATTTTTTGTACACATGAAATGTCCAAATTTGGATCAGAAGTAACACATTTACTCTTAGCGAGTATCACTTTTTTTCGAATATCTCGCAAATTATGCATTGTATAGACATTTATTAAGAGAATAGAAGTATTTAGAATAGGATTTTTAAAAATTTTTGTATAAAAAAATCTTACAATTGTATAATTTGAAACATACGTATAAGAAAGTGATGTGGTGGCCACACCTCATTTTTTTAATTGTGACCAGCCGTCATTGAATGTAATATCTATTACAAGTGAATTAGACGATCAAGAAAAAGACTTAGGTGAGTCTAATATTTCTGACGTTGACCCCAGTCATCAAGAAGCCATTCCCACTTCTTTTACGTCTACTAGTTCTGTCGAGAAAATTTATAAATAAATAAGTATAAATAAATAAATTTATTAATAAATATTTCCAAACATTAGAAGAAAAAATAATAATAGTATTTGCGACATATATTTTAAACTAACAGTGCGTGGTATCGCTGATACTGCAATTACGAGAATAAGATCGTTATCAGGCTGTTGAACAGTACGAAAAACTTTACAAGTAATTCAAGAAATGAAGAATAATTTTGACAACATCATAAACTCATCATTTAAGTTAGCACGGTCTCTGGGAGTTCAATCTGCATTTAAAAAAAGAAATGCGCAGAGTTCGAAAGTTTATTCGCTAGACCCATTAAACACAATTTTGCAGCTAACAACTAGATTTCAACATAAGCTCATTGAATTTTAATCTGTTTATAATATAGACAAATTTTTAATAATTTTTTTTTAACAACAATTTTTCTAATATTTGTACACCCTGTTTTTTTTTACTATACCTGTTACTGTCGTTGCAACAGCTGGATTATAATTCTCTCTATGTAATTTGTTATTATTTTACTCTTGTTTATTTGTTGAGATAATAAATATTATTACATAAGTGTCATATTGTATACGTACAACACATATATTAATTAAAATATGTTTTCGTAAATAAAATATTTTTTATTAACGCATGTACGCCAAAAATATTTTTATAGGATGTCTGCTCCCACGCATCTAATTTGAAGTTTCGATTGATGTTAGTAGTGATGGAAATGTGAATCAGAAAGATATAGGTAGTCACCAGTTAGAGCAAAATAAGAAGTGTCTAAATCAGAAGATGTTATGGGTAGGTACATTGGCATCAAATATATTTTATAAATAAGTATACTATAACTATTTACAACATACAAATTCTGTTTACTGACTGGTAATTATTACCAGCTGTAATGAATTTGCACGCCGCTAGTTGTGATTTTAGCAACATGATGTTGTTCGGCCTGGTTTTAGCTTGCATGCGAGCTATAAAAGTCCATGTATTGAAACGAACGTTGTTGCCAATATTAATCCACATGTGGGCAAGTACTATTCAAGAAAAGTAGTAGGGACGCTGCCGATACGATCATTACAATCATAATATTCCAATATAGTGCATGTGTGCATGTGGAGTGGTTGTTATCTTCGTTTTTATGTATTATTCCCATTCGTAATATTCTTAAAAAAGTATCTTAAGTTAATATTATAAGAATTCATTCAGATTTATTATTTTTATGATTGAATTTAATTTCGCAGTCATATTTTATATGATTTGATTTTTCTTACGGTCGTAATAATACATATTGTACACGTTCGTAGCTCTATAGTATATAACTATTACGGAATACATTCATATTCTTTTGTCAATTCTCAAACAAGAGTACTGGCAAAATTAAAGTACGTTGTCAATTAAAGTACGTTGTCTATCACATCTGCCCCCTCAAACCACTAATGTAGATCTCATCGTTACACACAGTTATAACATTCGCTGAAGGTCTATTTGCCGGCTGTCGTATGTATATTTGTTAGGTAAGTACGGTTTGGCAACTCCTCTCGTGTTATGTACGGGAAGCCGCATGAAAGATAATCGTAGGCTAATCGTGTATATTTAAGAGTGGGAATGATACACTCACTAGGCATTAGGGATGCGCAACATTTCCAAAATATCGATATTAGAATCAAATAATGTATCAAAAAATCAAAATCGATTTTGAACAAATATCGAATTAAGAATATCGATATTCCTTGATATCGATATTTTTTTCATGTTTATAATAAAAGTTCTTTGTGGCTTTTCAAGTCATTTATTAGTAACAAATAATAAAATCTTTAACTTAAAGTATATATATTTATTCCAAAATTAAAAAAATTCCAATGAAAATACAAGTGGTATAAAACAAATACAGAAACACAAATTAAAAATAATAATCTTTAAAAAATTTAAACATATATGCTTTACAGTTTTGAAGAAACGGTAATTGTGATAATCGATGCCCTTTCAGTCTGTTTGGTTGCTGAGTTCAAATTTGTCCAGCGTTTGAAAATAGCCTTTCTGGTGGCACTGAAGTGGCATCAATATTTCGGTGCAATTTTTGCTAAATTAGGGTGAGCTTCTTTTAAGTTTTCCCACAGCATAAGTTTAACTTTATATTAACCCAGAAAACATTTTTCAAATTTCCCACAATATTATTTAGTAAGATCAACTGAAAATGACCACTCATATATAAATAGGGAAGTTAACATGTAAATGTCGTAATTACTAAAAAATACTGTGGGAAATTTGAAAAGCGCTTAATGGGAAGATAACGCCCCATAAAGGCGAACTATACAAAATGTAAATCAATGAAATGAAACATTCCGCTGCCGCTTCCAGATTATAATTTCTACGAAACATCCCAATAAGCATTTTTCAAATTATTAACTTTTTTCTTAAAAAAATAATAAATTCTGTATAATGTGAACAGGTTCTTTTGTCTATTAGTGTGAAATAAATACCTGAAATTTTAAAAAACGGCATCTTTGACTAAACGATATTATCGAATGAAAAATCGATATCAGACGATATTATTGAATAAAAAAATATCGATTTTAATCTCGATTATCGAAAAGAAAATATCGATATTTTTGTAAAAACGATATATCATGCGCATCCCTACTAGGCATGTTTAAATTTTTTATTAAGAACAATTTTTATGAAAGGGATTGCACGATAATTTTCGATAAATTCTTTACCAGGTGAAAATCGCTTTAGACTACAAATAAGCATACGGTGTCTATTAAAATTAAATAATTATTTACCGGGCTTATAATGATTTGTAAATAATAATTTACGAGACAAATAAGTACATTTAATTTATGTTTAGGAGATATCATTATTTTAATTAAGGGCCTGAAGATAATATTTTAAAGCATGATGACTATACGCGACATGATACGGTAAAAGATTCCGGAGTTTGTAATTAATTTAGAATAGGGACGCTTTATTTTACAATTTAACACAAATTTAAATAAGGATAGAGACACGTTATGTTTTTTTTAAATTAGTTATACAATTTAAAGTGAGTTTTGTTATGTTTTATAATTCTTTATAGTTTTAAGTATTTGCTTTAAGTAAGGACATACAAATATACAGTGTTCTTGTTTAGTGTGGTGATTTATACAGAAAGAAAACAACGTTAGTACTTTTGAAGCAAAACAAAAAAAAAAAAAAAAAATGAAGCAAAACAAAAAACAATGATGGATCCTCTTTATTCTTTACAAAAGTTTTAATTTACTCTACGGTACTAGTTTCGACATTGTGTCATCTTCAGCCGAGAATCTAAACAAAAATTAACCGTTACAAAATTTTACCACGAATAGGTATGTATAAAAATATCAAATGCAAAAATTACACGTGTATGATACTCACAGTCAAATGTTTTTCAAATTATCTCTTATCATAGGTTAATGTATGCAGATACAACTATGGATTTAACAGGATCTTTAAAAATACTTGATAGGTGGTTTTCATATTAAAATAGGATGATTATAGATAAAAATTTTTTTAGATAAAATTATACGTAAAATATTAAAAACACAAGTCACGTGACATGGTGGACAATGCACAATATAACATGAAGCAAATAAAATACCATACAAGGTCATGCACGCTATTGATAAAACATAACAATAAATAAGTTACTATCAAATAACAAACAAACTAGAAATCGCATAAGTCAGCTTAAAAATGTAAAAGACAGCAATCCAGGCAACCAAAGATGCAGGACGTGTTGTTATATAGTTTCTAAAAATGAAAAGAGTGGTTTGTCATGTGTATATACTTGATCATTTAATAAATTGTAACGATGTTTGTGTCTTTCAATCTCTAATGTTTCTAACAAGTTAAGTTTTAAGCCTTTAGATTGTCTATGTAAAATTGAAATATTTTGAAAGTCAATATTATGTCCAGTTTCAAGTCGATGTTTGAAAACATTTGAAGTTAATTGATTTTTGTGTTCATACAATCTGTTACATAATTGTCGTCCAGTTTGCCCTATATAAATAGAGTTACACTGAATACACTTCAAAGAATAAACACCACTTTCCTCTAGGATGTTTTGTTTGGGTTTTACATTACTTAAAATGTTATATAGTTGAGTATCTGTTTTGAATGAAAGTTTAATGTCAAATTTGTTAAATATTGGTTTTAATCCAATAGTGATAAAGTTATATGGTAGAGACTTATATTGTATATTATGTGAAATATTGTTATTTTTATTATAAAGAGGGTCTTGTTTTAGAATGATATGTTTTATCAGTTTATTAATTGTGTGAATAGGGAATTTAAAATTTGTAGCTAATTCATAAATATAATTAATTTCTTTAATTTTTGAAGTATGGTCTAATGGATATGTTATCGCTCTGTGTATATAATATTGAAAAGCAGACATTTTTTGTGATATACAATGATATGAGTTGTATGGGATTACAGTTGTAATAGATGATGGTTTCCTATAAATGTCTATGGTAATGTTATTATTACACTTCGTAAGGGTGATATCGAGAAAATTTAATTTTTCTTCTTTTTCTATTTCAAGTGTAAATTTCAGGTTATTATGTAAATTGTTTAGGTAACTGTGAAAATTGTGGAGTTCATCTATAGTACCCGACCACATGCAAAAAACATCATCTACATATCTTAACCATTTTATTATCTTATTGTGAAAAGGGTTATTAGAGTTAATTATATTAGTAGTTTCTATATCGTTCAAATACAAATCCGCAAGTAGTCCTGAAAGTGGCATGCCCATTGGTAATCCGTCATTGACTTTATAAAATTGATCATTAAATTTGCAATAGTTTTGATTTACTATAAGTTCTAAGATTGACGTTAAATCATTTACTTTAGATATATCTGTGTATTTCTGGGTAAAGATATTTTTAACTATTTCTAATGTATGATTTATAGGGACATTGGAATATAAATTTACTATATCAAAGGAAACCATTATAAAATCTGTATCTAAAGGTGTATTTGTAATGTTATTCATGAATTGTTGAGTATTGTTAACAGAGCAGGTTGATGTAAAGTTTATTTCTTTAAAGACTTCTAACATAATTTTTGATAAATGGATAGCAGGAGAAGAATAATATGCAGTGATAGGTCTAATCGGTATATCTATTTTATGTAATTTAGGTAGGGCATATAAAGTTGGAATTTTTGGGTTCATTGGTATAAATGTATTGGAGTGTGGTGAATACTCTAGGAGTGTACCTTTACACTGGTTAATAATTGACTTCGTATTGCTAATTACAAGTTTTAAAGGATTCTTTTGTAAAAGAGTGTAATTGTTATTGGAAATGAATTCTAAAGTTTTATCTATATATGACTTACGATACATGACAACCGTGCCTGCGCCTTTGTCTGCCCTTACATAAATTGCGTCCTGCACCTCCAACTTAGATTTGATCTTTTTAATAATTCTCCATTCCTCCCTAGATTTAAGTGATATGCTGTGATTTCGCTTTTCTTTATTTCTTAATGTTGGAATGACTTCATTTCGTATCCTATTTTTCTCGGGATGCCTCTCAATCGCACATTGTATATCGATTGAATTTAAAGGATGAGATATTTTCGTTGGGTGAAGGGCATATTTGTGTCCATTGTTAAGCAAATCGATCTCTTCCCTTTCAAAAACAATGTTTGTGAGGTTTACAAATTGTTGTATCGGTTGTTCATTGTTGTCCCCATGATGTCGTAATATTGATATGCCTTCTGTAGGAGTAGAAGGATCGGCTCCTGTGACTGTTCTGTTAATGGAGTTCGAATTCATGTGTGTTCTGACATTTTTTGTTTTTCCTCAGCGACCTTAGCTTGTTGTTCTTACGTGAAAGATCATCTTGTTTGATTGAGAATGCACGTTCTTTGGCATCCAATATAATTTCTTCTATCTCCAAATAATGAAACATCTCTCTAAGGTTTCTGTGTAACAAAGTCAGTCTATCATATAGCCTAGCAATGGTAGAATGGTGTTTTCGTTTTTCTTTAATGAGTAGCTTGTGTTGAATATGTTCCCTCTGTTTAGTTGTTAGTTTATTACATTTACTCTTGACAAAAGTTGGGGTTAACTTTTCTCTAATGCATACATCAACAAAGTAAATATGGTTATAGTAAATATCAATCCTTGCGTAGATTCTTTGAAAATCCAGGACAGAAGACAAGGATATATCTTTCTTTAAATAATAAATGTCCATTTGTAAAGTTGTAAAATGAAGCAAAACAAAAAACAATGATGGATCCTCTTTATTCTTTACAAAAGTTTTAATTTACTCTACGGTACTAGTTTCGACATTGTGTCATCTTCAGCCGAGAATCTAAACAAAAATTAACCGTTACAAAATTTTACCACGAATAGGTATGTATAAAAATATCAAATGCAAAAATTACACGTGTATGATACTCACAGTCAAATGTTTTTCAAATTATCTCTTATCATAGGTTAATGTATGCAGATACAACTATGGATTTAACAGGATCTTTAAAGATACTTGATAGGTGGTTTTCATATTAAAATAGGATGATTATAGATAAAAATTTTTTTAGATAAAATTATACGTAAAATATTAAAAACACAAGTCACGTGACATGGTGGACAATGCACAATATAACATGAAGCAAATAAAATACCATACAAGGTCATGCACGCTATTGATAAAACATAACAATAAATAAGTTACTATCAAATAACAAACAAACTAGAAATCGCATAAGTCAGCTTAAAAATGTAAAAGACAGCAATCCAGGCAACCAAAGATGCAGGACGTGTTGTTATATAGTTTCTAAAAATGAAAAGAGTGGTTTGTCATGTGTATATACTTGATCATTTAATAAATTGTAACGATGTTTGTGTCTTTCAATCTCTAATGTTTCTAACAAGTTAAGTTTTAAGCCTTTAGATTGTCTATGTAAAATTGAAATATTTTGAAAGTCAATATTATGTCCAGTTTCAAGTCGATGTTTGAAAACATTTGAAGTTAATTGATTTTTGTGTTCATACAATCTGTTACATAATTGTCGTCCAGTTTGCCCTATATATTATTTGGAGATAGAAGAAATTATATTGGATGCCAAAGAACGTGCATTCTCAATCAAACAAGATGATCTTTCACGTAAGAACAACAAGCTAAGGTCGCTGAGGAAAAACAAAAAATGTCAGAACACACACATGAATTCGAACTCCATTAACAGAACAGTCACAGGAGCCGATCCTTCTACTCCTACAGAAGGCATATCAATATTACGACATCATGGGGACAACAATGAACAACCGATACAACAATTTGTAAACCTCACAAACATTGTTTTTGAAAGGGAAGAGATCGATTTGCTTAACAATGGACACAAATATGCCCTTCACCCAACGAAAATATCTCATCCTTTAAATTCAATCGATATACAATATGCGATTGAGAGGCATCCCGAGAAAAATAGGATACGAAATGAAGTCATTCCAACATTAAGAAATAAAGAAAAGCGAAATCACAGCATATCACTTAAATCTAGGGAGGAATGGAGAATTATTAAAAAGATCAAATCTAAGTTGGAGGTGCAGGACGCAATTTATGTAAGGGCAGACAAAGGCGCAGGCACGGTTGTCATGTATCGTAAGTCATATATAGATAAAACTTTAGAATTCATTTCCAATAACAATTACACTCTTTTACAAAAGAATCCTTTAAAACTTGTAATTAGCAATACGAAGTCAATTATTAACCAGTGTAAAGGTACACTCCTAGAGTATTCACCACACTCCAATACATTTATACCAATGAACCCAAAAATTCCAACTTTATATGCCCTACCTAAATTACATAAAATAGATATACCGATTAGACCTATCACTGCATATTATTCTTCTCCTGCTATCCATTTATCAAAAATTATGTTAGAAGTCTTTAAAGAAATAAACTTTACATCAACCTGCTCTGTTAACAATACTCAACAATTCATGAATAACATTACAAATACACCTTTAGATACAGATTTTATAATGGTTTCCTTTGATATAGTAAATTTATATTCCAATGTCCCTATAAATCATACATTAGAAATAGTTAAAAATATCTTTACCCAGAAATACACAGATATATCTAAAGTAAATGATTTAACGTCAATCTTAGAACTTATAGTAAATCAAAACTATTGCAAATTTAATGATCAATTTTATAAAGTCAATGACGGATTACCAATGGGCATGCCACTTTCAGGACTACTTGCGGATTTGTATTTGAACGATATAGAAACTACTAATATAATTAACTCTAATAACCCTTTTCACAATAAGATAATAAAATGGTTAAGATATGTAGATGATGTTTTTTGCATGTGGTCGGGTACTATAGATGAACTCCACAATTTTCACAGTTACCTAAACAATTTACATAATAACCTGAAATTTACACTTGAAATAGAAAAAGAAGAAAAATTAAATTTTCTCGATATCACCCATACGAAGTGTAATAATAACATTACCATAGACATTTATAGGAAACCATCATCTATTACAACTGTAATCCCATACAACTCATATCATTGTATATCACAAAAAATGTCTGCTTTTCAATATTATATACACAGAGCGATAACATATCCATTAGACCATACTTCAAAAATTAAAGAAATTAATTATATTTATGAATTAGCTACAAATTTTAAATTCCCTATTCACACAATTAATAAACTGATAAAACATATCATTCTAAAACAAGACCCTCTTTATAATAAAAATAACAATATTTCACATAATATACAATATAAGTCTCTACCATATAACTTTATCACTATTGGATTAAAACCAATATTTAACAAATTTGACATTAAACTTTCATTCAAAACAGATACTCAACTATATAACATTTTAAGTAATGTAAAACCCAAACAAAACATCCTAGAGGAAAGTGGTGTTTATTCTTTGAAGTGTATTCAGTGTAACTCTATTTATATAGGGCAAACTGGACGACAATTATGTAACAGATTGTATGAACACAAAAATCAATTAACTTCAAATGTTTTCAAACATCGACTTGAAACTGGACATAATATTGACTTTCAAAATATTTCAATTTTACATAGACAATCTAAAGGCTTAAAACTTAACTTGTTAGAAACATTAGAGATTGAAAGACACAAACATCGTTACAATTTATTAAATGATCAAGTATATACACATGACAAACCACTCTTTTCATTTTTAGAAACTATATAACAACACGTCCTGCATCTTTGGTTGCCTGGATTGCTGTCTTTTACATTTTTAAGCTGACTTATGCGATTTCTAGTTTGTTTGTTATTTGATAGTAACTTATTTATTGTTATGTTTTATCAATAGCGTGCATGACCTTGTATGGTATTTTATTTGCTTCATGTTATATTGTGCATTGTCCACCATGTCACGTGACTTGTGTTTTTAATATTTTACGTATAATTTTATCTAAAAAAAATTTTTATCTATAATCATCCTATTTTAATATGAAAACCACCTATCAAGTATTTTTAAAGATCCTGTTAAATCCATAGTTGTATCTGCATACATTAACCTATGATAAGAGATAATTTGAAAAACATTTGACTGTGAGTATCATACACGTGTAATTTTTGCATTTGATATTTTTATACATACCTATTCGTGGTAAAATTTTGTAACGGTTAATTTTTGTTTAGATTCTCGGCTGAAGATGACACAATGTCGAAACTAGTACCGTAGAGTAAATTAAAACTTTTGTAAAGAATAAAGAGGATCCATCATTGTTTTTTGTTTTGCTTCATTTTACAACTTTACAAACGGACATTTATTATTTAGTTAGTACTTTTATTTGGAATTTGTAATTTTTATATATAATTTTGTGTTTATTCATTGGAATTAGACATGTTGAGTTTTCTTTGAATTAGAGATGTGTTAAAGAAGTTTTGCAATAATGAACTTATAGAATGGAGCGCTAATTGATTCTCTGACATGAATTTGTGGTGAGAATGTCATTCAGAAGTGAGAAAATGCATTTGAATGAGATTAATATCAGCACAAAGTCGGCGTTTTAATGCATATATAAACATTTTTATTACGAATTTCTAATTTAATTTTAGAATAATTTTTCATTATTTCTTTTGAACATTAGAAACTCGACACGTTGTGACGTAGATCAAGGGTGCATTTGATAAGTTTTAAAAGATAAACTCATAGGATGGAACCTTGATTGACTCATTAGAGTGAATTTGCTTTTGGAATGTTATCAAGAAGTGAGAAAATTCATTTGAGTAGAATTAATATCAAAGCAAAGTCTATCTTCTAATGTGTACATTATAATAATTTTTTCTTTTTGCTAACTATAACGTATCTGGTAATAAATTTCTTGATTTTATCTTGTATTAGAAACATTGAACTCAACACGTGCGAGTACGTGTTACCTACTTACATATTTTTTAATTTATTATGTATATGTATATCGAATGCTTAATTTTAGTTGTATAGGAATAAAATAATTTAAATTAATCTGTTATTGTTTTTGAGTGTATTATAAATGATTGTGTAAAATATTTCTGTATTTTATTTAATGTATCTGACCTGTCGGAAAGCTAAAGAGTACAATCCTTTGCACAAAGAATATTTCTGTCCCTGAGATGAGATATTATTAGTGGTACTATTATTTGAGCTAGAGAAGTGCGACATTGCCTAACCCACATTTTTGCAGAAGTGATAAAAATCTGAGATTAGCATAAACCTTCATATTTTTAAGAATACAGACCTTTAATAATGTTCTTATATAATAAATTCGCAAAGGTCACATCAATATGTATATGCAAGTTTTAACTCTTGGATTCAAAAATATAATATATGTAGTTCATTATTAAAGAGCTTTGCTTTTCTTTTATGCATATATTAGCAAAGACGAGATGGCATAGTTTCGGTTGTAAGAATTATTTCATAATAGTTCGTCGCTTGAATGCAGAACTAATCTCCAACTAAGTCCAAAAGTTTCCATTTTGTGATTTAGATACCCTATAAAATTTTATATCTCATTTTCTTACATGCAGAAGCATTCGACCTCCAAACATCTGGATAGCCACCAACCAAGATATAATGACAAACTATTCTATCTTGACTTGGTGTGGTTCAGTTAATACAGAACTATCGTGTTGCATGCATGTTGAGTCAACGCACACAATGTGAGATAGAATAGCTCTGCTCTATACATACTGTCAGTTAGCATAGTAATAACTGCATATAGACTACTTCTGCTCAACTTTAGTAAATAACTTTAATTTATTATGGCAACTAGCAGAACATAAAAAAATCTGAATTTGATTCGGAAGAACAGCAATCCAAAGCCACCTATAAATTTATTACCATTGGTAACATTTGTATGCTGTATGTATATTATTTACATATATTATACCTTGTTTAAAGTGTTTAAACCTAAACTATACTTTTGGTAACAGAATTTCTAAAAAAGAAACCCAGCCCTCTACAAAAGCGACAAATTGTGAAGATCTCATGTTAAAATCGGTCAAGATGGATGGGGGGCAGTCAATATGAAGATGTTAAACGTGATACCATCAATAGTTGCGTTATATTGTTAGGTAGTAGTAATGTTTATACCGAAAACGACAAACATACAACACCCGAACTTGATACGTCTGCAAGAGCATTGAATTGTGTTGAACAAAGTAGTCTGTACAAAGACTGGTATTCTTCAGATTTTGACCCCTTCTAAACAGATAATGAAAGTGATTATCCCAACTTTGAGCCTTCTGGTGAAAGTAGCAGTAGCGAAAATGGTTACAGTCGTAATAAAAACCTTAGAAGAGATGAGAAGATTCGGCAAGTGAGTAGAAAAAGACAAGAAATCCTCAAATTTGTCTATATAAAGGAATGGAAAAAATTCACAAACGTCTACAAAATAATGGTATTTAAGAAAATGAAAATAAAGAAAAACCGAGTAGGAGAAGGTTTACGTATAAACCTGCCACGTAGCCATACAAATATAGATGTCTGCAAGACATTTTGTCTATAGACTTTGAATATTAGTGCACAAATGGTGCAAACAGTATTTGCTAAAATAGGAAGCGCAGGCGTTGTATTAGAGGATAGAAGAGAAAAACATGAACAAATTCAAAATTGGATGATTCAGTAAAAACTTCCCTTAAAAACCACATACATTCCTTTCAAACTGTCGATTATCATTATTATAGGAAAAGCATGGTTCGAAAGTATCTCCCTGAAACTGTGTGTTAAACACAAATGACATGCCTCCGTTATGTAAATTTAACATACAAATGAGTATAATATTTACAAGACCAAATTTAATTTTCTTAGAAAACAAAAAAATACTCGCCTCTAACATTTGAATTTTGTGACATATACTACTTCTGCATTCAGACGACTGATGTTAGCAGAGTAAATAAAACTAAAGGTTTTCACAAGTTCGTTGATAAAATTTTCATACCTTAATAAATCTACTATTTATTTTAATTCCAAGAAGGTCCATGTTGAACGTGGAATTCTCTATTTGAACCATACATAAAAGTCGTCAATTTTTGGTAAATAATTCTACAATTGTCAATATTATTGTAATGAGATAAGCCCGCAAAAAAAAAGAAGCAGACCTCCGGGCGACGACAAAAAACATACCGGTAAACAAGTCGTAAATCAACTGCAGTCATATACTACGACAGCGACAGAAAGTCTCGAATATGGTAGAAGAAAGGCAGAATTTGCTGGTCTATCTCTAGACCTTTTGTCTGCACATATATATATAAATGCCGCCGGTGGGAGAAGGAATTCATTCATTCAATAGTAGTCGCGCGCGGTATTTACTGAACTATTCAAATAAACATAAATACAGTGAATGGTGCAGTGTTCTTATAGTTCAAGAAGTAAATAAATATTACAGACATATATAGTAGCAATAAAAATAAATACGTGTGTTAATTTATTCGTAGTAGTTTTAAGTGCATTACATTTACTTTATATTTTTATATTGTGATTAGTTTTAAGTGTGTAAATATACAGACTGTTTCAAAACAATTGCACGAGTTTTTCATTTCGACCCCGAAAACGCTACACTATATTAACCATGACGACTTTCTTAAATAATTTTGCGTTTACATGTTTTTTTTTTAATTTTACTTAATGGGTTATGCAGCATTTTTAAACGTTTTTAACATTTATTACTGAATCAGTGTGTTAGATTTTATGTGCCACAGCTATTGTATGAAAGTTTTACAAAATGACGTATGACAAAGTTATTAGATTATTTATTTTAAATAATTTGTTAAAATCGGAAGAACTACTGAACATCAAATAATTCAGGCAAAGCAAATAAATTTCATATTTTAAATGGAACGTGTATTATTGCATATTCTGAATGTATATGAATTTATTTTTTGCAAGAGTATATCACATCTTATACTTATTTCATTAATTTGCCGCGTAACAGAATAACTAACTGAGCGCGTTGAAAACGTAAACAGTGCGTTTGCGTGTTCTGCTAAGCACTGACGACGCAGAAAACTTACTCGAGAAAGGCAACTTAATAAACAGAAATTGTGTCCAAAAATTAGAGACATATATTCTGGCAGTGCGTAAATGGTGCGTAACTTTGCTATATTCGGCAATTCTCTACACGCGGTTTTTTAAATTTATACTTATACAATATTAAAGATGTGTTACAGTACCCATGCAACATTTTTCGAATTTCGCGAGTGTTTAAGATTGCAATGCACACCTGCGAAATTCGAAAAATGTTACATGGATAGTAGATCCCTAGTTATTAATTTTAGTCCTATCTTGCACGACAGAAAATACAATTATAATTCTTAGGAGTAAAATTAATAGTAAAGTAAAATTCAAAAATATTCGTCAAAGAAATAATGGTAAACCTATATATTATTTACAACACATTTTTAATAAAATATATTTATTCAATAACAATATACAATAATAATATAGAATACAAAATAAATAACACAATATAAAAATGTATGGTAACAGGTACCTATTATATTCTCATTTTATCTTTTATTTTGAATGTTTAGTCAAGACATGTGAAAAGTTATTATAAATAATGTGTATAACATTTTCTTTCTGTGAAATGTACATATTTTTATTACATAAAATACAAACAAAACTTCAATTTCAATTTTAGCAAAAATGGTCCACTACAAAAATATTACATTTTGCATGTGTCTCCAGAAAGTATAGTTGACATATGTTTAAAATATAATTATTTTATGTTCAAAAGACAGTATATCGGGAGCATTAATTGTATTACAAAAATCAGGTACAGGAATTTTAAATCAATTTATCCCCTATGGAGCTCTAGAGGTTCTCTTACAGAACAAGGGCAATAATCTACTTTACATTTCATATTGCTACAATAAACTAAAACGAGTAACTTTCAGCAAACTGAAAAATAATAATTATATGTGTACCATCAGCTGCATAGAAAAGTAGTACTTTTGGTTTTAAATTAATTGATTTTGGCTGTAGCATGTCAAAATTATATTTAATGTCATTTATATCTGTCATATATTGTCAGGATAATATGCCACAAATGAACAAGATTCAAAAAGCTATAATTCGAACTAGTCTGCATGATGATAATTTATTTACATTTCGTTTGAATTTCCTTTTTTTCCGTCTATTAATAAATAAGTGTTTAGTTTACTTTAAAGTTCTATTTAGAACCCAGGAGCCCAAGCAGCCCAGTTTCCATGTTACTTGACAGACTTCTTACACAACTAAAAATTTCAAATATTCGGGTAATTTTCTTTTTGCTGTACCACTTTTCTATGCAGCCGATGGTACTTGCTTTACAAAAGTGATATGTATTAGAAATGTTTATCCTTACTTCCAATAAAAAACCACAATTAAAATGAACGTAGTAGATCAAAAGGTTAGCAACTAAAACAGATTTCAATATCAGGATGACAGTAAAAATCTCACACAATGATTCTTACTTTCTCTGTCCTTATAACAAATACAGATGGTAGAAATTAAATTAAAATTAAAACTAACAAAATACACAACCACATTCCAGCAAAAATAAATGTTAACAATTAAGAGACGCAATTGATACACACATAAACAACTTTTCTGGTAAACAACTAACAAAGAAGCCATCTGTTGGCATATTTGGGCAAAAGTTACGCACTGCTAGCCGTTTGATGGCGCCACATTCACTAAGTTTAAATGCCTAACCGACTTACCAACCCCCGACTGACGAGGAGGCATGCTATGAGCTCAGTTGTTATTGCTAGCGTGTCGAAGTGACAGTAAATTGACATTGTTCATTTTCATGCCGTGACACTTCTATTAGTTGACTATGAGTTAGGCTGGCGCCTTTTATTTCTAATCTGGATGCGCGTTATCATGAGAGTGAGATATTGGGATTATATTAGTGTCTTCTTATAGTATCATTTGTTTAAGGCCTTTGTGTCTCCATGGTATTCCGAAGTTCCCTCTCGCTTGTGCCCTTTAAGCCCATGGGGCGGGTGTAGTTAGTAAAACTATTACTTGTTGTGTGATGTAGTTTTATTCTAGTTCATTCGAGTTTCGTACATTGCTGATACTCATCTCTTAAAACTAACTATAAGACTAACTTATCGACTAACATGTGTAACTATATATAATCCTTATTTAGGGTACCCTCCTTATAATTGTTCTACTTAAACTACTTATCCTACTTAACGGGGTCGACATCGATTTCATTGATAATATTATATGTTGTATAAATAAACAAAACTGTGTACTGTATTTGGTCGTTACAAAATCCGCGCAGTTGTACATTTCGTCACCTAGTCTATTTACACAACATACATACATACACTGCATCTTCCCCTTTAAGGAAACAAAATCTTTATTCATGTAATAAAAATTTTGTCTTAAATTACTATACACTTGAAAACTTCCCATTATAGGTATGTTACTTATCCTATCCTATTTAGATTACATCTTAACTTAGACACTTTTCCTTATATGTTTTAATCTATTTTTATGAATGCTCACTAATTTACCTTTCACTTTTATAGTGACGTTTGGTGTCTCTTCACTAATCACTTTGTATGGACCATTATAAAGTGGTACTAATTTATTTGTAGATTCATTTCTTACTAATACCTTATCATTGAATCTATATGTAACTTTCTTTAAATTTTGATTGAATTTTTCGGTTCTTGTTAATTTTGTTTCTATTAAGTTATTTATAGCATCTTTCCAAGCACTTGACAAACTAAATTTCAACTCATTCGGGTAATATTCGAAATTGTAAATTGTATCATTTGCATTCAATAGATTACTGGGTAATTTGCATTTTTTCCCAAAAATGAGTTCGTACGGGGTATATTTTGTTTGTGACTCGTATTAAATGAAAAACACCAGAAAGGTACCCATGAACTCCATGCGTCCGGATATTTGGACGTCTGGATCCGCAGATACGCTCCTAAATGCTTATGAGTGTTTTCTAGTGCGCCCAAGGTCTCATGATGATAAGCAGTACTATTTAGCTGTTTTATCTCTAAAATTTTTGCTGTTTCCCTGAATATTCCGGCTAAAAATTCTGTTTCTTTGTCAGTAACTATCTCATCTGGTATTCCATATCTAAGAATGAAATTATTAACAAATGATCTGCTACTGTCTCTGCCTCTTTATCTTTAATGGGAAAACCTTCAACAAATTTGGTCAATTCGTATTGCAGCGTTAAAATGTACCTGTTATCATCATTGTCTTGATTTATTGGACCCACGAGGTCTAAAAACACTTTTTGAAAGGATGATGTTGCAGTTGTGGTTACTGTCATCGGTTCCACGCGACTTTCCCCATGCTTGTATCGTTGACCAGCATCACATCTTTCCACAAATTTGCATAAATCACTTTTCAAGTTATTCCAAAAGTAATACTTTTTAATATTAGCATACATTCGGTTTATTCCGGCGTGGCCTCCCGTAGGAAGGATATGAAAATCGTTTAAAACCAATTGTTTCGTTTCATTGCAATTAATTTTTCTTACATTTGAAATGATACCTACCTTTATATTATACTTCCTGAGAGTAGCTAATTCTCGGGACATTTGGGCTATTAGGTGCTCATTCTCTGAGCTTCGAAATATAATTATTTCAGGAATTACATATTTGTTACATATTTCTTGCAAACATCTCAGTTCAGCGCCTAAGCCTGTCGCTGATAGATATATTTGCTCAATGTAAATTATTTGTTTCGACGCGTCGTAGTATAAATTGCCCATTTTTATCAAATTATCATTTCCTATATTATTTAAAGCTGTATTATTCACCTTTTCAAATTCTGTACAATTGCTGGGTGGTTTTAATAATTCAACGATTCCCGGATGCCGTATTATATTTTCAGTTTTTGTTCCTGTTAAATGTTCTTTTTCAGGATTTTGTTTAGCACTTGCTCTAGTAACTACATTAACGTTTGGAGTCATTTCTTTAAGATCACTTGATTACAAATGTATTCTTGACAATGCATCAGCTGCCACATTTTCTTTACCTTTTATATAAATTACTGTAAAGTCATACTCTTCCAGTAACAATCTAAACTTAGTGAGTCGTGAAGATGGATTTGTCATTCCGAACAAATATAGTAACGGCCTATGATCCGTGAAAATTTGGAATTTCCCACCTTATAAGTACGGCCTAAAGTGCTTTGTTGCCCAGACAATACCCAAGAGCTCTTTCTGGATAACCGGATAATTCATTTCATTCTTACTGAGAGCTCTACTTGCGTATGCAACTGGTTTTCCATCTGCATTCGATAGGATTGCTCCGATTGCATAGTTCGACGCATCCGTTGTAAGAATGAACTGGTTATCCTGAGAGAAATTTGGATACTGCAAAATAGGCGAATTTATCAAAGACGTTTTAAGTTTTTCGAATGATTGTTCGCATTCTTTATCCCAAATGAAAGTTACTGCTTTTCTTGTTAGTTTATTTAAAGGATTCGCTATTTTTGCAAAATTAGGAATGAATCTCCTGTAATAGTTTGCAAATGCTACGAATCTTTTTACCTCTTCCGCATTTTTCGGTACGGGATAGTTCTGAATAGCTGAAATTTTTTCTGGATCAGGCGAGATACCATTAGATGAAAGTACGTGCTTTAAATACAAAATTTCTTTCTTTAGAAATTGGCATTTCACAGGATTTAACTTTAAATTTACTTTCCGTAATCTGTTTAAAACTTTAACTAAATTTTGATTATGATTTGGTAGATTATTCCCGAAAACAACTAAATCGTCTAAATACACAAAACATGATTGGAAATTTAATCCAGACATAACTATTGTCATGACTATTGTCGATGCCTGCTGATTGGTCCGAGACTGGCGGGTAAATCTTCGTTTCGACGGCCTCGTAGCATTTTGATTTCGAACGTCAAGCAAATGCGCTGATATAGAAATAGAGCGATTCTGCTACCCTCTTCATTGCCAGTGTATAATTAGTAAACTGTTAGTCTGTGTTTCGTTTAAGTCACACGTTTATTAGTGGATTATTACGGTGGCATTTTTATTTGGTCGTATCGTATAGTTGATACTGCATCCTGTAGGATTTTGTTTGATTGGGGTTAGATTACTCAGAATCGGTAAGGTTTCTAATGTCTTTTGTAATTAGTCTCCGGTGATTAATGCTTGTTCGTGTTTGCCTTGTTTTTAGCTCTTTTTGATTACCGCCTATTGTTCACATCTGTGTGCGAACACGTTTTTGGAACCTCCGGAAATAACGACACCATTGCGATCGCCATTACATCCGCGAAGCACATGGTAGTCGCATAAATCTTGGATTTGGGAGTCCCTCCGATATCGAAGTTGATTCTTCATTATTATGGACCCGTAACTATTGTGATTGTCTTATGGATGCTCTGTAGAAGTCCTTGTCCACTGGAATTCATGTGAGTCAAGATATGTATATGTGTGGTTAATTTTCTTTTTTTTTAAATGGAATTCTAATTATCCATTTTTCTTAATTAAATCTTATGCTGGAAGTTGTGATCTTACAGGTAATTTATATACAGTAATGACTTGTGCGAATTTTATAAGATTCGACAAGATTTTTGCCGAATCCACAAGGATCGGTTTGATTAGAGCTATTTAATTTAATTATTCATTAATTACTGCCTCGGCAGGAGTCTGCTTGTAGTCTACCATTATACTACATGCAAGCTATTAGGCCTATCGGAAGTTTTGACTGGAACTTTGTTTTTTTGGTTGTTTCACTTAAGAACCGAGGGATTCTCTGAGGAAATTAAATTTAATTTACATGTAACTTAATTAATCGGAGATCCTGATCTCAGATTACAGAGTAAACAACTTCCATGATTTAATGTTGACAATTGTTAGGTGGTAGACTTACATAATTTTATATTGTACTTTACTGTTTAATTAATTTTCGTAATTTCATGACTTTAATTTTTAAGTATTAATTTACAATACAGTGGGTGTTGTAAGTTGCCCCACCTATGTAAGGCGAGATCTCGATCAATTTTTTTTTGTTTGTAATTATTTAATTAAGTTTGATTGCTTACATGTGTTTTAAAATTCAATTTTGAATGCTCTCTTGTGGACTCCGGTCCTATTTTTTTTTAAAACTTAAGATACAAATTTCTAGCGCATTTATGCTCTTTTGTAGCGACTAGTTTGTTGTTGAATCCGAGTTTAATTATTTAAAAGTAAATATACAGGGTGATCTGGCCATTGGTGAATTTGATGTTATTTGTAATTAAATCTTGACATGCCATGGTTCAATGTTTTTGGGGTAATAAAGTTGTTATTGTCGATTATTTGAGTGTTGTCGTCTTGCATACCTGGTGTTCCAAAATATTATTTTTGTTGTCGGAATAAGCAACCCTTGAGGCGGGCCTGAGAAGACGACTGGCGCCTTGGCATCCACTTCAGTTTACTGAGGGACCTTCTGACCCACAAAACCGGCAGTTAGCGGCACAGGCTCCGTCCCATATTTTCCATCGGACACTAGGGTAGCAAAAGGCTAAGGCAAAGTGAAGGTGTTGCACAAAGTAACTCCGAAACGTTTTATTTTTATTTTTATTTTTGATCAGTGCTTCAAGGCTTTTGTACCACAGGCATAGGGGCAAATCTTTAATAGACGTCTGGATGTCTTTTGCGTAATTATCGAGGCGCCATTTCTACCTCCCCTCCTGCCAGGCGGAGCCTAGGGCGAGGAAACGTAGCACTTTGTCAGTGCTGAATGCCGTATATTTCCTACTTGAAGGCTCTAACTCTACCTGATAATATCCTTGGGAAAGATCTAAATGTGTAAAATATACTGCACCCGATAGTGAATCTAAAATCTCTGTTATATTAGGTAATGGAAAACGATCGTCCTGTATGTTTTTATTGAGAAGACGGTAGTCTATTACTACCCTCCATTTTTTATTACCATTTTCATCAGCTTTTTTTGGCACTATTAATAAAGGTGATGACCACTGTGATTTACTCTCCTCTATAATGTTAAAATAAAATTTTAACATTTTAGTTATTTCTTTATCTATATCTGCTTTTTGTGATTGAGGTAATCTGTACGGTTTGACATATATAGGTTTTATATTTTCTTTCAAAATAATTGTTTCTTTAGTTATATTGGTTACAGATACTTCAACATTTTCTAACAAAAAAACGTCACTATACTTTGCACAAATCTTTGCAATAGTCTTCTTCTTCCTTATTTAAATTTTTCATATCAATTAAATCTAGTACTTTTTCTATTCTATTTACTGTTATTTCATTTGTATTAAAATTGTATAGTTCGTAGCCTGCTAAATTAGCTGTACTTGGTTTAAAATTTCTAATTTTGACCTCTTTATCGTTTGTGTTTAAAATACGAACTGGAATAGTATAAGAATTTGGTCTTGCAATAATGCCTGCAGTAAATACTCCTTTCGCAATTTCGGAAGGATATACTAAACATTCATTAGAATTGTCTATCCAACAATGTTTTATGATTTCACAAAGTGCAGGGATTATTGTTAGACTATTCTGGTGTGATTCTAACATAGTCGTTATTTTAGTATTATCTAAGAAAAATGAAAAAGAAAATTTTTCGTAATTTATTATTCCCTTGAATTTTATAAAGAAATCTGCTCCAAGTTTACCATAAAATTTATTTGTAAAACTATTTACTATGTGAAACTCATGGTTAAATTTATTCCGATGTGACTCTAGCGAAATAAAAGCTGAGCCAATTGATTTTACTGAACAGTGGCGGCCCGTGATTTTTTGGGACGGGAGGGCACCGGGGGTCTGAGTGTTTAATATCAAAAATTAAGTACAGACAAAAAATAAACTCAATATGCTATTTAATTAACTTGTTTGAAAATAAAATCCATCCGCCGTTCCTTACGATCAGCAAAATGATTAATAACTCATTCATTGAAGTTTGGTGTTGATGTCAGTAATTGTTTTTCAATGGAACACATTGCTAAGGCACATAGTCTGCTTTCCCGCATGGTATTTCTAGAAAATGTTTTTATTCTCTTCAAAGTAAAAAAAAAAAACACCATTCATTTGATTTTTTCTATTTTGCACGTCCCCAGAAATTCGCAAAATAGCAGAAGACAATTTACAAAATCTTTCGCCAACATAGTCTCGACATATTATCAAAAACAAACTTTTATAACAGTTGTACTATTCAACCTTGGAAGTAAATTACAATAGTAGCATCAGAAAATTTATCATCCAACTCTACTTGACAATTTATATTGTTAATTAGTAAATAAAATGTTAGCATGTGTGCTTTTTATTCTTTGTACAACTTCTATTGCACATGTTTGTTACATTAAAGGCTTACATTTTGACATTTAAATATAATTTGGTTCGCTTTTTTTTTTTGTTACCAACGTCAAAACAACAAAATTAGCGTGCGATAAAGAAATACTTTTGCAACCGAAACGGATGTCGTAAAGTGAACTTTATAGCACCGAAATAGAAAAAAGCATTTTGCACATTACACCCACACAACCAGTCTGATAAACTGTAAGAGCTTCTGTTGAATTTTCTCGTCACGGTTTTATTAGTTTTCAAATTGTGATCTTCTAGTTTAATCATTAAATCTGGTCTAGGGAGACCTAGATTTTTTAATTCTGTCGTAATGTTACTAACGCAATTCATAGTTGCATTTGCACCGATAGAAATTACAACATACACTCACTGCTGTATACCGCCACCAGGACCCGGCACCATAGAGTAGTGCCCCGCCGCCTACATATATACGCGCGCTACCCGCGCCAGATTCATCGCTCCATTTCTAATATAGGCGAGGCAGTCGCGCGAGATGCCCCGAAGCCTACGTCAGACTGCGATTTTTAAACGGGCTGAAAAGACGGACTGTTACTTCCGAAAACATATTATTTGTTATCAAACAAATCAGAAAAATTACATACAAATTAGGTATTTATAATTAATTTATCTGTTAAAAGAAATTTGTTACGGGGCAATTTGTCACGGGGGGGGGGGGGGGGGGGCAGTGCCCCGTTGCCCTCCCTGCAACAGCCGCCACTGGTACTGAACCCGATATTCCATTTATATTAAGTTTCTTATTCTTATTTATGTGCTGATATTCATTTACAAATTCCGAAAAAAGTATGCTGACTGTGGCGCCACTATCCAGTAAAAGCATTATATTTTTTGTTCCGTATTTAAAAGTAACAAAATTTAAATTATCTACATCTTGCAAATGATTAATATTCGCCTCGAAAAAACTGCTTGCCTTGCGAGCTGTTATGTTTATTTGCATTTGTTGATTCACTAGGATCGGCTACTGTTACGTTTGCATGCTTCCTTGTAAAGAATGAATTATGTTTTGATTACGATTGCTAAAATTATTGTCATTCTTTCGGTCATGCCTTGACCTACACCGTGGTTGAAACCTTGCAGTGTAAGTTTGTTTGCCGTAATTATACTTACTGCAATTGTTTTGATTATTATATCGACCGTGAAAATGTTCATGTTTATTTCCGCGTGTTTGCTTAGTATGAAATATATTTGCCGTAGAAGGCTTGTTTAAGTCTTCTTCGACTGCCGTTGTTATCGCGTCTTTTAACGTTTTCTCATTTCTTGCCTTAAGAATAGTTCTTAAGTTATGATTTCTCAGACCGTTACAAAAAGAATTCATTGCAATTTTTTCGTTTACGGGTCGCAATGCTTTTAACAATTTATCGTCATCTCCTGACTGTGCAAGAGTAAGTTCACCCAGTAACTGCTGCACTTCTTCTCCAAATTCGCTTACTGATTTATTTGTTTGTCGAATTTGCTGTAACTGAGTGGACAGTGTTAAGGACGATTTTTTAGATATAAAATTGACGGATATGTCTTTTATTAGTGCTTCTACAGAATCGTAGGCTTTGTCAACAATTTTTTTTGATCTTCCGCAATGAGACCCGAATAAAATGAAATAGAGTCAATCAACTGCTTAGTTGTTTGCTCATTACCGTTCATTACTGGCAATAGGCCGGATGCTACTTTTAAGTCGAATTTATCACCCATTGTTACCGACTTTTGTTGTCTACTCTAAAGTATAGATTGCAATGCTATGATATTAGATTTTATTTTCTCACAATAATACTTTGCTCCTTCTGCAAAGTCTACTTTATTAATATTATTTTTGAATTTACTTTTTAAACTAGTGAACCTGTTTGTAAGTGATCCTAAGTCTTTTAATTTTTTCTCTGTATGTTCGAGATTTTCTTTTCTATGTTTATTGTCTTTTGCCCTATTTAATTTAAAGTGATCTGTATCTTGATACAACACTTTAAATTCGTCAATGTTCATTTATACTATCTTTTATGTACTAACCTTTAACCTTTTCGATCATTTCGAGCTGTTCGCGGCTTTTTATGATTTCCGCTCTGATCTTCTTCTCCCAGTGCTTCTTACATCTGTACCAGGCGAAGTAAGAGAAAACCATCATGATGAATAGTATCGCTGCTGCTCCACCAATCTCCCAAGGGGTGAATGTTATCTGTGCTGCGCCGGTTGATCCGCTGTTTCCAGCCTATGCAATTACGATCTCCTCCTTTGTTTGGGAAGAACCCATATTTCTTATTGAAATATCCTATTGCTCTGCAGTTAGGATCGCTTTTTGGCTGCCAGAAGATTCAATAGTTCGATTGCAGGATCGCCATCCGAAGTTCCCTCTCGCTTGTGCCCTTTATGCTCATGGGGCGGGTATAGTTAGTAAAACTATTACTTGTTGTGTGATGTAGTTTTATTCTAGTTTATTCGAGTTTCGTACATTGCTGATACTCATCTCTTAAGACTAACTATAAGACTAACTTATCGACTAACATGTGTAACTATATATAATCCTTAATTAGGGTACCCTCCTTATAATTGTTCTACTTAAACTACTTATCCTACTTAACGGGGTCGACATCGATTTCATTGATAATATTATATGTTGTATAAATAACAAAACTGTGTACTGTATTTGGTCGTTACAAAATCCGCGCACTTGTACATTTCGTGACCTAGTCTATTTACACAACATACATACATACACTGCAGTATATGAGGGTCCATAATTCAGAGTATTTTCTAGGTCTGTATTTGGATGGTTTTCAATTTTGTCATAGAACTTTGTAGCAAGTTCTTTTATATAGATGTCTATTAGCGGAGTATTTGTACTTGAGTAAGTTTGCATATTCCTCATGTATCATGGAGCGTTGAGTGCCATTATTAATGTTATGTTTTGTATTTGCTGGAGGGAGCGTACGTGAGCTGGAGGTGCATTTATCCATATAGGGGCAGTGTATGTCATAATTGGGCGGATTATTTGCTTATGTATCCTTAATTTTATGGAAGGTGATAATGTGCTAAATTTGCCTATGAGGAGTCATAGACGACCACGTGCCGATTTAGCTTTCTTTGCAGTATTCTGTAGATGTAATGAGAAGGTGAGTCTTCGGTCGAGTGTAACTCCTAAGTATTGTGCATGCCGTGACATATAATGGGGATAATTATTATTCTAATAATGAAAATATTTATATTTTGAGAGCGTACATCAAATGCAATGTATTGTTGCGTTTTCGGGGTCGAAATAAACAATTCGTGCAAATGTTTTAAAACGGTCTGTATATTTTCAGACTTAAAACTAATCACAATATAAAAATATAAAATAAATGTAATGCAGTTCAAACCACTACGAATAAATTAACACACGTATTTATTTCAATTACCACTATTTATGTCTGTAATACTTACTAACTTCTTGAACTATAATAACACTGCACCATTCACTGAATGAATCTCTTATCCCACCGGCGGCATTTATATATCTGTAGACAAAGGGTCTAGAGATATACCAGCAAATTCTGGCTCTCTTCTACCATATTCCAGACTTTCTGTCTGACGCAGTATATGAGTGCAGTTGATTTATGACTTATTTACGGTGCGTCGCGCCGATGTTTACTTTCCTTTTGTCGTCGCCCGGAGGTCTGCTTCTTTTGTGGGCTGATCTCATTACATTGCCCTCTTCTTAAGAACTGCGTTTCGTCCCGAACACGCTATTCCATGTTCTTGTTGTTGGTGGATGACGGAATCTACATTGGGACACACGGGTGCATCTAGTTGTCTTGTGGAAATGGCAATCCACCGTCTTAGGTTGCATAACGGGCCGATTGGGCCGATAGCTGCATACGACTATTTCCATACCAGTATGCCGAAACACCACCTCCAGCATATTTCTTACGGTTCTCCATTCCAACCGGTCTAATCCGCAACCCAGTTTCGGAATTGCCAGCCTCTTTATGTTTTGTTCGAGTGCACGTCCTCATAAATGAACAAGGAATTCTCACAATGCATGATAGGTCGGCTTTTCGTTGGAGACATCTTTTGTGACCACCCTTTATCTCCAGAGTTTTACCAGCCCTTGGTTTTTGTTGGATGAGTTCATTGACCCCGCCATATCTCCTCTTGAATTCCACGGCAATCCCTCTACGCATACATAGGTCCTGGGCCACACAGTGAGCTAAGGCATAATCACTGGGTACCGTAAAAAGATCCTGTTGCTTCTCCGTGGTAATTCCAAAACGAGCCTTCCTGGTGCCCGAATATTCTTTCATGAAATTACCATAAGTTGGCTCTCTAGGTTTTCTGGTAATTTGTCGCACATCCCTTACTTCGCCGTTGCTACGTCCATGGTATGGGGCCAATCGGTTGAAACGCACCACCCTTGACTTACTATGGAGTGTTCGTCTTTGGGGTCCATTGCTGGCGGCACAATTTGCACATTTTCGGCACCATTCCTTTACATCTCGTGTGCAATTCACCCAATAAAATCGTTGGCGCACTTGTTCGAGTGTCTTGTGCACGCCGCAGTGTCCTCCGGACCTGTCCTTGTGGAGCTTTTGCAGTACATCTTAGGGATGACCACCTGTATCTTTTGCTCATATCCATCTGGGTTCTCCACAACACGCTTGAGTAGGCCATTCTCCACCTTCATAGAGTCCCATTGAGCCCAGTAGGATTTCAGTCCCTGTGAACGAGGAGCTACTTCTTGCCAAGCCGGTCTGTGACCAGTACCTTTCCAAACCATCAAGGAACCAATGTCTTCATCAGCTTCCTGATCGATCCTCAAATTGTCAGGTTGCCATTGATCGTCAACCACGGTAGTTCTGAGTGTGTTGGCCGATTTTTCTTCTACCCGGTTGCAATGCCTGCAGTCTTCTGGACATGGTCTCCTTGAAAGAGCATCAGCATTTTGGTGTTTAAGAGACGCAATTCGCGCTATTGATTTTTCCTGCTGCTCCGCTATGGATTTTTTGGGCTCCTTCTCGCATTTACTACGAACATAGCCCCTTCACCACAATTCCAGCATCGGAGCGTTCTTTTCTTAGGTTGCACCTGATTCATTAATCGTTGGACTACCTGTTCTAAGGATTCTTCGGCTTCTGGTAGATCTCTGATAGAGCATACTCTTGCAGGATTCCGAGAGTACAGCTTTGCGGTTTCGAACTCCAGACTATGCGCCAAAGCATCAATTAGGGTTTTTGGTCTTGCCAGCCTCAGTGCTAGCTGTGTATCGCCATCTCGAAGACCATCTATGAATGTCTGCATAGCCAACTGTTCCGACAAGCTATCTGGAGCCGTTGGATACGCCAGACGAACTAAACGGGCGATATCCGCTTCGAATTTTTGGACGCTTTCACCCTTTTTCTGCAGTCGATTCTTCAATTGTATGTGATAAACCTGCTCCAGGTGTTCATGCCAATACCTCATCTCCAGACGCTTGATCAATTGAGGGTAGTCTTGACACTCTTCCGGAAGTAAGGTCTGCAGAACATCACTGGCCTCTCCTCTTAATGACACAATCACAGCAGTAGCTTTCTCCGGGGACGTCCATCCATTTGCTACTGCAGCGGCTTCGAATTATTTCAGATACGTCATCCATGACGTCTTTCCATCGAAGGTAGGAGGTTTTACCTTTGCCTTTGCTGTTCGGCAGATGTCCAGGTTTTCGCTTGAGGTGTCATGGGGACTGCAGTCGTTCATCGCTGGCAATCGAGGCTGAACTTTAAAATTCGTCCCTCAATTTCTGTTCTACGGCTTCGATGGCCTCAGAAAATTCCTGTCTCATATACGATGAATTCTTCTGAATGTCTTTTTTAAAAGTAGACTCGAGTTGTTTTGAATTACTTGCAATTTCATTTCTTAAAGCTTTTGAATTATTTGCAATTTCATTCTTTAAAGTTTTTTCCAAAATCTTTGAAATATTTGACATCTCATCTTTTAGAGTCTCCATAGTAATCTCGAATTGTAACATCTCATCTTTTAGGGTCTCCATAGTAGTCTCGAATTGTTTTGAATTATTTCCAATTTCCTCTTTTAAAGCTTTTGAATTATTTGCAATTTCATCTTTTAAAGTCTCCATTATAGTAGTCTCGAATTGTTTTGAATTATTTGCAATTTCATCTTTTAAAGCTTTTGAATTATTTGCAATTTCATCTTTTAAAGCTTCTGAATTATCTGCAATTTCATTTTTTTTAGAGTCTTCATAGTAGTCTCGAATTGTTTTGAATTATTTGCAATTTCTTTTAAAGTCTCCATAATTAAGCTTGAATCAGCCTGTACTTGAAACAAATATTTTTCGGGATCCTTACCTTCATTTATTAGAATGTCACTAAGCCTGTCCTGGAGAATTATTTTTTCCCCAGACGTATCTGCGTCCCTTTCTTCTAATTCTGCCCTTAACTCGGAGACCTTTAATTCTTCCAAACGTTTGGTAACTATTTTTTTTTGCACTTATTGTTCACCCCACACCTGACACCAAATTGTTGCATTTTCGGGGTCGGAATAAACAACTCGTGCAAATGTTTTAAAACTGTCTGTATATTTTCACACTTAAAACTAATCACAATATTTAAATATAAAATAAATGTAACGCACTTAAAACTACTACGAATAAATTAACACACGTATTTATTTCTATTACTACTATTTATGTCTGTAATAGTTATTTACTTCTTGAACTATAATAATACAGCACCATTCACTGTATTTATGTTTATTTGCACTATACGAATACTACTGAATGAATGAATCCCTTATCCCACCGGCGGCATTTATATATCTGTAGACAAAGGGTCTAGAGATATACCAGCAAATTCTGGCTCTCTTCTACCATATTCCAGACTTTCTGTCTGACGCAGTATATGAGTACAGTTTACTTACGACTTATTTACGGTGCGTCGCGCCGATGTTTACTTTCCTTTTGTCGTGGCCCGGAGGTCTGCTTCTTGTGTGGGCTGATCTCATTACAGTATTTTCCATTCTAAAAAATCATAAAATGACCGCCTATAAAATTAAATTGATTCCCGATTTAAGAGTGGGGTATTCTGATAGGAGGTTAATATTTTGTAACTGACTTAACATTGATCAACATTTAGTGGATGTCATTCTTTAGAGTAATGAATGTAATTTCAGTAATAACGGTATTTCTAACAGAAGAAACAGTCATTTGTGGGATACTGAGAATCCTCGTCAATTTCTGGAATGCATGTTCCAACACAGATACTCTATTAATGTGTGGCTCAGTTATTTATTCTGTTACGCCGTAAATTAATAAAATAAGTACAACATATTGCAGTGATCTTGAGTCTGGGATTGAATTGTAAATAAGCATAATTAAGATCACTCCTAGATTTAATTTAGTTAATTACTATTTTATTTATTTTATAATGATCATTGTATATAAATATTTATTAAGTTAGGATTTTAGCAAATTTAAATTTATTTAATTAAAATCATGTAGGAACGTTATTATAAATTTTATTCATAAAATTAATAATTAAAATAAGACTTGTAGTAGCAAGTAAATATTCACAATAAAGTGTTTACCCGCAAGCTTTAGCGCAAGAAAAATATTATGACCGAGAACGATCGACAAATAGGCCCGTCGAAACAATATTCTCCGCTACATGCGATTAACAATCACGGATGTAAACAAATCGACATCGACATGGATGTTTGTTTACGTTTTTGAAAGGCTAGTAATACACCACTTTACTGAGTGGTGCAGCACTGTAAAAATATAATTGAAGAGGTGGAATCGGTATCGTACCGAGGATAACCGTAAGTTTTTGTTAAGAAAAGATGAATATAAGCGAGAACATGAAAAATTTGAGACTAGACGGCTGGTGAAAACCGCTCTGCAATATTTCACTGAGATATTAATTTGTACTTACAACAATTTCGTTTAAATAAGACTTTAATATTTTTAGCGAGTTAAGTTCTTTTTTTTTTTTGAACTAGGATGTTTTATTCTTATACGCGGGGTCATTACACCGTGCGTTATGATAGAACATTTTTAGAAATTGTAATGATTTAGTATAAGATTTAATGAGAAAGTATTTGTTATCAAATTGGAATAAAAGTATAGACTCTTCGTGTTTGAAACATTTATCAGAAAAAAGTATTAAGTTGAATAAAAGTTTTTATTTTTAGCAGACAGAATCAATAACTGGTGAGGATAACATAAAAACTCCCACTTTATCACACCTGCAAACTCTCAAAATCATCACAATTTTCGTTATTATAACACCTTATCTTTTTGATGAAAATGTTAATGGAGGAGAGTATCTTTGTTTTCTACGCACGGATTTTCAAAAATTTTTGAAGACATGAACATTAAAATCAGAAAAGCGTTTACAAGAATATGTCGAAAAGTCTTACGTAACGTTAGTACTTCTTTGGAAAACAGAATGCTCATGTGCACTGTACAAAATTGTGGTTATGTTGAACATATTCTTTAATAAAATTTGTGTTTCTTGCTTTTGATTGTTGTTACGTTGCTCAATAGTTTTAGGTTATTTAATTTCTTTTCTATGAAAGTTTTAGGACATCAATTTATAATTTTGAAAAACTACAGTCAACTCCTATGAAGAGCTTCAACAATGAGAGAATAAGAGCAATTAGGCAAATTAAATTGAGCCACAGCATTGTTTCATGTACCTTTTAGAGGGGCGGCATCTTCAACTATGTCAGTAAACATAACCTTTATTTGATTTCGTTGTTAACCAACAGTGTAAACAAAAATACTGCAATTGGAAATTGCCGGAATTAAAAAATTGAAATGCGATGCTCTTCATTCAGTAAAATTATTACCTTTGGTATAGTTAGATTTAACCTATACTTTGTTTGACAGTTGACTAAGGAAGTCTGGTCCCATTCCTGCCTTCAATTGGTTGAACGAATATTTGGGTGCATAGAACACAGCACTTAATTCACCGCTAATTGCTCCTATACTGATTATCTCAGAAATTACAAAAAACAGGTATAGGACATTGTTAACAAAAATGAAAGAGAATAGAAAAAGGAACAAAATGCCTCAATAAAATACGGCGTGTTCCATTTAAAAAAAATATGTTTTTGGTATGTGAAAATTTAGAGAAGTAGAAGTTTTATGAGGCATTGTCGAGTGCAACTTATACCAAATAATGCATAATTTTCTTGGCTACACACAAAGCAAAGTTAATGTTTTTACTTTTAAAAACAATGTGAAAATTAATTTTTTCTGAACACGTATTTTGGTCAAATATTTTCAAAAAAAATTAATAACTCAAAAACTATTGGCTCAATTTAGAAAAAGAAAAAACAGTTAAAGAGATAATTTAAAGCAGTACTAGAAAATCCAAAAATATATAGGGTGAGTCATTAAAAAAAATTAAGTTCCGTGCATTTCCGGTCAAACCGGAAGCGCGTCAGGGCTTTAAGTATTTTTACAATATGTGCCACAAGCAACCACGAATCTTCCACCCATTGTTTTTCCTATAATTAAAACACAAAAGAGCAATCGAAGAAGCGGCTATTAATGACTCACCCTATGTATATGTTAAGAAGTATTTTTCCCTTTCATAACACACGTTTGACAAAAAATAAGTATCCACAGCAAAGATCCCATTAACCAGGAACATACAGATAAATGAAAAAAGAAAAAAAATGCGCGAATATAACAAAAGAACCTAAGAAAAATTGATTCAAACCGTTATTATGAATCAAAATGAAATATTTGCTGGCTATTGTAAATAGACTTTGAAAATCGTTTTGTTTCTCCGAGGACTCTCATTGCGATTATCTTTTCTCTTACTTCTTTTTGGTGCTGTCGTCAAGGCATTAGTGTCAATTTTCTATAAGGACTTATATATTAGCAAAATCAAGACCACAACTGAAGTGTAGAAGCAATAACAACACCATAAACCATAAACAGACGAAGGTTTATTTGATAATTTTCCAAAGCCTATGTTTCCTATGTTATACTTTCCATTCATTCCCTTATTAGAAATTATAAATCTAAGCATTTTATTTACATAAAACGGTGAATCACAGAAACAGAAAATAACAATGGTTATTATACCTATTATAAAAACAGCAAACATTGTCCCATTACAAGTAAAACGTTTTATCTTTTCAGTTACTAGGCATTATATCAATTATTATAGACTAGTATATAGTATATGTATTCGTTGCATAGATTAAAAACATCTTTAACATATATGAATATTTATGGTGTTTGATATAACTGTAATTTTACTTGAAAAAAAATTCTTTTAAACAAGATTTAAAATTCTGTCAATAATATTTAAAACGTTAAAATAAGAATAATGATAAGAATAATCATATATTTATGTTGGAAATATTCGAACTTGTTTACATTTACTTTATTTACATTCAAAGACTATAATGCCCACATTATATCCCTTTTTCGTATAACTGAAAAAGACGTTGGACGGCAGAAAGAAGTTAGGTAGTTTTGATATTTACGTGTTTATTGGGGGAGCATGAATTTTGAATGTTTGTGTACATGAATTTACTTTGTTGCAAAAATGAAGTATTACAATTGGAATTAATGAATATGATATATGTTTGGCGGGCAAAGGTCTGAAATTATTTGCTGACATAAAGAATATACACACATATATAGTTACTATTAATACTGTTAATCAAGTAATTGTAGCAAATCTTTATAGATTTGAAACTCGACTTCAAATGTATACAGAAAACGAAGGCAATACGTTTGAACAATTATGTTTTTATGATTTATATACGTTAAATATTAAATTACACGTACGTAGTAGTAAACTACCTTCAGGTAACTAATATTATTTATACCTTTCACGCAATTTTTAATTTCTTATGTAATGAATTACTTATAATAACTGTGTGGGAATGGATTCTTGAAAATAGTAACCTATTGCGTGTTTCATAATATTTTTATAATTTGCAAACTATAGATAATTCATGAATAACTAAGTTTCAAAAATTTTAAAATTTAATGGAAATTACAGGTCATGGCAACTCGTAATTTTAAATTAATAAGTCGTAATGGGGTTTATTCAAATAAAACATGCTATAACTTTTGCAACATCGCCTACAGACAAAAAAAGTTAGTATTTTTAAACAGTACATTTTTAATACTTTTTAGTAGTAGGTTGTTCCATTTAAATTTTTTAAAAGTTTGAACTTAGCGAAATGTATGTAATTCTAAAGAACATTTCGAAATTTACTTTAAATTCACGTATTGAAATGAGATCTTTACTAACTGGGTCATCATTAATCGTTATTTCATATAAATTTTAGGAAAGTTGCACAATTTTTGAAAAATAAAAATCATCTAATGCAAACTGATGTTAGTTTAATCAGTTCTTAGATGGTGATCATAGAATGCAAAAAAAACATAATTCGTTGTTGTTTAACATTCTGTATAAATGAAAATATTTTTAAATTAGTAGAGCTGAGAGAGAGAGAGAGAGAGAGAGAGAGCTCATAATTAGTTACAATTTTTGTATTAAACATTTTTCGCTATCAACTACTTTACTACCAATTTTAATCTAATAGTTGAACACTGGCTTTTCTATTTATACTTTCCATCATTAACAGCAAATTGTGTAGTAGTTAGGCCATGTTAGAATAGTTTATGCAGTTGGGATGTGATCAACACTGTAGTCATAGCTTCTTGTATAGCAAAGTTTTCCCATATGCGGGATTATTTTTGCGTCATGTCTGAGGTAACACAGTATAACAAGATTTTGTGCAAAATCACGTACTATAACGACTCTCAAAAAATATACAGAAAATTTCATTAAAAAATCTATTTACTTAGGTTTGTTCTGAAATTTATTTATGGACCATTGTAGCCAGCGGCAATTATACTTTATTTGGTAATTCAACCGATCTTGTAACTACACTACTACTAAAGTTAACAACAATGACTCAGTAACTTTCAAGAACTTGTATACATACATACCTTGTTTTAAAGAATTTGTTCTAGTTGTAATAGTTCGTAATTTTTCAACACGAGCTTTTCTGCCTGGTAATAAATAATATTGGAGATTTGGCCCATCATTTATGAACTGCTGATTCTGCAAAGTAGGCAAATTTCCCCAAAATAACCGTGGACGAGACTGTGATGATACCCATGCGGCATCAATTAACTGCGGTTCGCATTGTAGAAATCTGCGATATAGTGTATATACTAAAATAGGTGTCGCAGAAGACTTATAATAGTGTGTACCTTGATATTGACACTCTACTCTGAATGGACATGGAGGCTACGTTTTCGTAAAACCAGAAAAATGAACCTGTATTATACATTTTCAGGTTTGTTAATATCCTATAAAATTCAAAAAACAGCACTCCAGTGCCTTCCAAATCTGAAAAATAATACATTACTAAATTATTCCACAAACTTTCCTTCTCATATAATATTGTAATTAATAGGGAATGTAGAATCACCTTCTCCCTAGTAGCCGCTTCTTCGATTCGTCTGTTGTATTTTAGAAAAGAGAAAAAGCAATGGGTGGAAGATTCATGGTGGCATAGAACGCATATTCTAAAAATACTTGCCTCTCCGGCACTTCCGGTTTCATCGGAAATGCGGTAACTTAATTTTTTTAAATAAGTCACACTTTATACTTTTTGGTTTTCTATTAAATTGCCTATTCAACTCTTTTTTCTTATTCAAAATTGAGCTAAAAGTTTTTTGATTATTAATTTTTTTGGAAATGTTTGACCAAAACACGTGTCCAGAAAAAAAATCATATTCGCGTGGGTTTTAAATTTTAAAACAGTAATTTTTGTGGTGCGGGTAGCCAAGAAAATTCTACAGCATTTGGTATAAGTTGCAACACTTTTTTTAGATGAAACATCCAGTATTTTATTATGGCATTTTTTTCCTTTTTTTATTCCAAAGTAGTGTCGTACATGTTTTTGACTCTCCGCATATATTTATTGTTGTCACTAACAGTTACTAGTAGTTTTAATTTGAAACTTATATCATCGAATAGAGTAAATTTTTCTTTGTGTGATGGTGCTTTTTACATCGTTGCTTGCTGCTTATATCCCTTAGCATTAAATAAGTAAGTTCTGTTATTCTTATAACTTGTATTCTGTTAAAACACTTTTTGCGTTGACCGCACATCTTGTATTTGTTTTTTGATCTTTATTTTTCATGATTTACGCATAGACATATGTATTGAAGTATTCCTACTACTATCCTCTGTCTCTTGTACGGGATCCTCTCCTTTACTCTCCTTGTGTTGTGTCTTTTTTAAGTCGCCGCGACGGGCACCGCTGGCGTGACACGTGTATCACTGTTTTTTTCTCTTACTATATTATTTAATTATTTGTTATTGTATTATAAAATTATTTGTTTTATTCTTTTTTAACATGCCTTCTTGTGTTTGTTGCGGAAAAGTCGATGACCCTCATAGGATCGTGAATTGTTGTATTTGTAAGAAAGGATATCGCCGAGGGGGAAACCACTGAGGGATTATGGTGTACACCCCGTAGGAATTCCAGGAATTATGTGGGATTATTGGAATTATGTGGAATTATTTGGGATTATATCGGATTACATGGGATTATTTGGAATTCTATCGTATTATATGGGATTATTTGGAATTATGTGGAATTATGCGGGATTATTTGGTAGAATTATGAGGGATTCCACGGTCATCAGAAAGAATGTTTTTGTATCTATTGTCCTGTATAATCAACAATACTTTATGCAACCGAATCATCCCTTCAAATTAAACGTCATGTACATAGTTCAATCACAGTAGTAAAGATCAAATTGAATTTTAACAGAAAGTGCCTTTGGTAGTTTTTCCCTACTACGAATGACGCCTTACGACTCACTACTTGATCATACGATATTTTGCGGTAAATTGCTGATCGTACACTAGTTGGAACCGATTTGAACCGAGATTTGAACGCATACGCGTTCCACTCGGCATTTTATTTATACAGGTCAGTGTAATGCGGTATGATGTGATATTCTAGGATGTTGTGCTGTTTATTTTTGCTGCCACTGAATTATTGCACAGATAATCTTGAGGATAATTTTTACAGCTGAAATCAAGGTATGATTCTCACTTGAAATCTATTACCGAGTCCTTTACCAAGAGAGTAATTGTAATTTGTAACCGCCCGTTGTTTTTCTGGAGATGGAAGTTTCACAAACAGGGGCTGAGTGCTTCACCGAAGTTGAAAGTAAGCTAAATATTTCCGTGCCTGTCTGCATAAAAAATCTTTTAAGGATCAATTGATTTACTAACGCACAATTACTTGCTCAAATCACAAATGATGACATCTTGGAGATGGAGAAATTTATGGCCGAGACAGTGCCAACATTAATTCCCAAGGAGGAATAGGAATCGTATTTTGGAATATTTTCGAAAAAAACGGATAATTTCAAACTTATTCAAGGTCGCAGAAAATTAATTACTATAATTTCTAGCCATTTCAAAAGAAACGTTCTACAACAATCGAAAACGCAAGATAAATCCCTTGCAACAAATTGGTGCACTGGAACCAAGACTGGAAATTTAGGTAAGCGAAGATGTCGGCCGAAACCTCAGTTAATCTATACTATAGTATATGTACAGTAAAACCCAGATTATCCGAACAATTCTCTTATATGTTAATCGTACTCCATATTATCCGACCCCTGATTCATTATTTTATGCATATCTTGTAACAAAATAGGTGTGAATATTGTGGAAACTTATTTTTCTTTTCAATTAGTGTGATATTCATTTCGCTATTACTCCATTTCCGTCTAGTGCAACGAGAGTATTACACATTCATAAGTCAGTTACGTGGTTGGTTACGAGGTTAGTAAAAATGCCAAATTTTAAAAAACGGTAGAATAATTATTATTTAGAAAAAGAGACCAAACCTTTCTCTAACATTCATTTATGATTTTATATATATATACCGATTTTGATTATCGGAGCACGATCCGGTCCGCATTAACTCGGATAATAGAAGTGCTACTCTACTTGTAGTTCTTGAAGATGAAGAAGTATTAAGAACGGATTTCAGAATAAAGTTTTGCTTTACTTTTAGGGACAAGTCGACAGGCAGGTATTACATTAGTGGGTGCATCAGGATCACAACCGGTAGTTACCGACGAGATTGCTACAAATCTCCCAGAAGAAACTTCTCATGTTTCACGTACTATATGAAACTGGATTAAACATAAGTGCATCAGCCACGGTCAAAGATACTTTTTTAAAACAAAATTTTCTGAAATCTTTTTCGGAACCAAATATGGAATACGAATTGAGTTACATTGCGTTATGAGATGCTACTGTAAAAGTTCCTATAAAATTCAAAAATATTCGCAACAGCCAGGCCATTCTAAGAAATGGATTTTTGGAAATATTTACAAGCATTTATCTTAACAAATAAGTGCTTATTCTGCACTTTCTTCCGTATCTAAAACCACCAACACTAAAATCAACGTTAAATCCATCTTTGACATGTGATCCAAAGAGAAAAAGTGAGAATTAAAGATATTAAGTGGTTTTTTAATCAGATTTCTAGCTCTGAAGCGAATACTTCGATTGAACAGGCTGAAAATTTTTCTGTTAATGTCAGTTGTGATGGAGAAGCCCGAGATGGAAACTAATATTCCCGAGAACGTTCCAGATGATTGTGAGATGGCAATTGATGAAAATATTGTTACCTGCACAGAAGAGTCAAATAATGTTTTTCAATTAGTTTCGGACCTGGGTGACTCGGAACACGAACACAAGGAGATGGAAATACTACACTTGAATTTCACAATGACCTCAATTTCAACGATTTTTCTTCAAGAATCAAAAAAGAAGGTGGGAAATCTTCGAAGAAAATTTATAAAACTGGGCTTTTTATTACAGTAAAGGTCAATGGAAAACCTGTAGTCATAAAGAAGTCATCCTTATGTTGGGGCTTCTGGTCGATTTATAAACGTAAATAACAGTAAAGCAGCAGAAATGATATTGTCGTCATTTTCGCAATCATGTGAAGGCAAGTCCCGACGAAATGCAATGTTTAAATCGAGATGTAATTCAATAAGCAAGAAAGGTTTGAAATATATTACTGGAGAGAGTTCGAAGGAAAGTGAGGACGATGATCGGAATGATTTCAGTATATTATATATTAAATGTTACTTTTGCTGTGTTTACGTGCACAAAATCCTCAGAACTCGTGGAACATATAAAGAAATAATTAGGGATTATTTGAGATTATCGGGATTATATGGGATTATGTGGGATTATTTACATATGATGGGGTTATGGTGTACACTTCTGAGTCAGCGGTTTCCCCCTCGGATATCGCATTGATTGTGCTAACATTTCAGTAAGCGAGGCCCGCAAAATACATTCGCTTAGGCGGGTGGACAGCATAAAGGACCTTGGCGTGTTCTTTGATACACATTTGAAATTTTCCAGTCATATATATTTCATTTTCAATTCGGCTTCAAAGGCTTTGGGCTTTGTTTTGCGCAGTTGTAAGTTTTTTAAAAATCCACTGCTTCTGAAGGCTTTGTATTTCAGTTTTGTCGTCAGTAAGATGGAATATGCATCACAAGTATGGTCACCTCAGTACATATATCTACAACTAGCCATTGAGAGAGTGCAGCGGCGATTCCTGAAATACTTATCTGTCAAGGATATGGGAATATATCCGGAACGTGGCATCGATTACAATCTCTTGCTGCAAGCACATGACCTCCAATTACTGCGGGATCACCGAGAGCTTCATGGTGCTCGCTTCATATGGAAGCTGTGTAATGGAACAATTGATTGCCCACATCTCCTATCATGTTTGAATTTCTACACTCCCAGAATTTCCTCTCGCTCCTCCTCCACGTTTTGGTTGCCCTTTTCGAGGACTAATCTTCTTCGGGGATCGCCACTGGTCACCATGTGTCGTGCTGCAAACTTACATTATGATAATATATTTTTTATTACTGTGACTTACATATATGCCTTTATACGTAAAAAGTATATGTATATACCGTGTGGCCGCCGTTCATAGCGCGATGCATGTATTAGTAACTACTGGTCGACTATAAATGGGCGTGCCAACTTGAATTGCCACACCGACAGCGGGCGTATAAGTTATACGTATAAATGTATTCGTAGGCAAATCAAGTGAAGAGCAGTGTAATAGGTATTGCGTTCCCGTTGTAAGTAATTATTTGTAGTTGTTTGAAGCATCAGATAATCACTGATAATATGTCAGTGAAGTAACTCATCACAGCTTCATAAACAACATAAAAGAGCAAAAACAAATAATAAATAACTCCTTGAATTTAAAATAAAAAAAACTTCTTAACTAAAATAATATTTTTCAACAAATATTATAATGTAAAAACTCAACTATAATAAATTACTGAAACATAAAATATTTACTTCTTAAAACAGAATTGTAATTCAACATTGCAATTAACCTGTAATTAGCTAAAAAAATGTTATTCTTAAGCAATAAAAAAACTCGAACTGACGCCCATATGTGGAAGCGACTGCCCGACTACACCGTATAAATGTGAATTTTTTGGACAAATACGAGTGCATCATAGGCATATGCGAAATACTAGCTCTGTTGTAATCCAGTATAACACTGCGTCTACTTGTTTACCGTTCTAATACACAGACATCTCTATCTGTTTCGCTTACTCTACAGGTATCGCAATAATGCAGACGCACGCGGTCATATGGTATGCATGTGTTTGAGATACACACATACATTAAGTGCCATTGCCGATAATCGAACGCACAGACACCGGTGTTTCGACCTATGAGGTCTCATCAGTGTACGTGGAGATTCTCGACAATAGCTTCAAGACTTAAATCGCTGCCTATGTCATTTTCGCATGTTAAATGTAGTGAGAGTATCACAGCGACATCTAACACCCAAAAGATGACACGGAAAAAAGCGATGGCTTCTGACAGCATGTTCTGCTATACAGAGGCCTGTATGTTAATAGTGTATCTCGTGTAATAGAGCCTCAGGTGGCGTCACCAATCAAAACGAAAATGAAAAGTGTGAACACATGAATGTTAAAACTAACATCAAGCAGTAAATAATTACTGTGACTTACATATATACCTTTATACGTAAAAAGTATATGTATATATGCATGTGTTTGAGATACACACATACATTAAGTGCCATTGCCGATAATCGAACGCACAGACACCGGTGTTTCGACCTATGAGTCTTGAAGCTATTGTCGAGAATCTCCACGTACACTGATGAGACCTCATAGGTCGAAACACCGGTGTCTGTGCGTTCGATTATCAGCAATGGCACTTAATGTATGTGTGTATCTCAAACACATGCATATATACATATACTTTTTACGTATAAAGGTATATGTGTAAGTCACAGTAATTATTTACTGCTTGATGTTAGTTTTAACATTCATGTGTTCACACTTTTCATTTTCGTTTTGATTGGTGACGCCACCTAAGGCTCTATTACACGAGATACACTATTAACATACAGGCCTCTGTATAGCAGAACATGCTGTCAGAAGCCATCGCTTTTTTCCGTGTCATCTTTTGGGTGTTAGATGTCGCTGTGATACTCTCACTACATTTAACATGCGAAAATGACATAGGCAGCGATTTAAGTCTTGAAGCTATTGTCGAGAATCTCCACGTACACTGATGAGGCCTCATAGGTCGAAACACCGGTGTCTGTGCGTTCGATTATCGGCAATGGCACTTAATGTATGTGTGTATCTCAAACACATGCATATATACATATACTTTTTACGTATAAAGGTATATATGTAAGTCACAGTAATTATTTACTGCTTGATGTTAGTTTTAACATTCATGTGTTCACACTTTTCATTTTCGTTTTGATTGGTGACGCCACCTAAGGCTCTAGTACACGAGATACACTATTAACATACAGGCCTCTGTATAGCAGAACATGCTGTCAGAAGCCATCGCTTTTTTCCGTGTCATCTTTTGGGTGTTAGATGTCGCAGTGATACTCTCACTACATTTAACATGCGAAAATGACATAGGCAGCGATTTAAGTCTTGAAGCTACTGTCGAGAATCTCCACGTACACTGATGAGACCTCATAGGTCGAAACACCGGTGTCTGTGCGTTCGATTATCGGCAATGGCACTTAATGTATGTGTGTATCTCAAACACATGCATTTTTACGTATAAAGGTATATATGTAAGTCACAGTAATTATTTACTGCTTGATGTTAGTTTTAACATTCATGTGTTCACACTTTTCATTTTCGTTTTGATATATTTTTTGTTTCCAATTCAACAAGTAATACATAATTCAGCAACTCTATAGATAAATATATGTATATAGTTGTAAATTTTTTTATATAACAAATAAGAATATAATTGATTTGTATTTTATTAATGTACGTTTAATTCTTTGTCCTGTAATTGGTTTGTTACTGTTGGGCTGAATAAATTATTATTATTATTGTTATTGTTATTATTATTATTATTATTATTATTATTATCTTTCATTTTTGTTCATGTCCTATAGCTGTCTTTTGTAATTTCTGAGACTATCACTATAAGAGCAATCAGCGGTCAAATAAGGAACTACGAGCGTTGTAGTTCTATGCACCCAAATATTCGTTCAACCAATGGGAATGTCCTACTGCCTAGTTGACACAGGCAGTAGGGCCTTCCCACTGTCAAACAAAGTAAAGATTAAACCCAACTATTCCAAACGTCATAATTTTACAGACTACATTTTCAGATAATTTTTTAATTCCATTAATTTTCAGTTCCAATATTTTTTCTCAGTTTACTTTGGCTGATTGCTCCTCTTCATTCATTTGGTTAATGCTCTTCAGAACAGACAGCTGTAGCTTTTCAAAATTATATACTGATAGCGTAAAACAAAACAAATGTAAAAATGCAATTTAAATAACCCAATTAATTATTAACCAAAGCAATAACAAACTAAAGTAAGACAAACAAATTTCATCAAATAATATGTTCAATATATCTTCTTTGGTAGTAGGTACCATTTGATAAACTAGATCTTTCACGTATCCCCATTAAAAGAAGTCTAATTTGGTCAAATCCGGTTATCTTGCAGGCCATCGTAAAGAACCACCCCTCTCAATCCACTTGTTCTAAAATTGATGATCCTGATCTAGATATTCACGAACTTGACGAATATAGTGAACTGGGGTTCCGTCATGTTATGAATTAATGAAAATTATGACGATTAACGTATCCATTTTTATGAAGTATTTGAATGATTATTTATTATGATTTTTTTTCACGAACTTGATGACTATTGTGAGCTGAGGTTCCGTCATGTTGAAACAACATATGACCAATTATATGTTCAGGAAGATTTTCCAGAAAGTTTTGAAAATCTTTTCGTAGAAAAAGATGATACTCTTCTCCATTAAAATTTCCAGCAAAGAAATAAGGTCAAAGTATGTAACTATTTACTGCCCCCCCCCCACACTTTTAATTACCAACGATTCTGAAAGCTTGCTTTTCATTGTGACGATTAATGTATCCATTTCTATCAAAGGTGGCTTCGTCGGTGAACAACAAAAAATTGAGAAATGCAGGCTGTTCTTCTAATTTATCTACTGCCCATTGACAAAAATGTAGGCGATTCTGAAAATCTCTTTCATCTTTTCATCTTTTCATTCTAGTTCATCTTTTCATCTGTTAGTTTGATATGATATGGATGAAATTTATGTTTCCTAATCTCTCGGGATACTGAAGTTTGACTTATATCTAAGGACTAACATTCCTAGTACTAGTATGGGAGTCTCGACTATACTCGTAAGTACCATAAACTTTATACTTCCCATTCTCTCGAACTTTTCCTTTACACAATCAAAGTCCCCTGGCTTCAGATTCCTTCTATCGCTGTGCATAAAGTCTCGACGCTAGCAAAGAATTTCTTTCAGATTCACCCAAAATGTAAATCATATCTATTAACTCTTCATAAAATTAATGCGTTTTGATGATAACGAATAGAGATGCTGCCATAAATTTGACATAAACGTTTACCGACTCAGGCAGTCGGGCCCTTCCACTGTTTGAACGAATATTGCACCCCAATATTCGTTCAACCAATAACAACGCTCGTTTAACCGCTGTTTGCTCTTATAGTAATTATCTCAATTACAAAAGATGGGTAGAGGGCATTGTTAACAAAAATAAAAAAGAATAAAAAAAAAGAACAAAATGCTAGAATACAATACAGGATGTTCTCTTTAAAAAAAATAAGTTTTTCTCAATAACTTTTAGCTTAATTTTGAATTAGACAATATAGTTTAATAGGTAATTTAAGTACTAAAAAAATCAAAAATATATAGGGTGAGTCGTTTAAAAAAAGTAAGTTTAATATATTTACGATGAAACCGGATATGCGTGAGAGCTGAAAGTATTTTTAAAATACGAGCCCCAAGAAACCATGAATCTTCCACTAATTGTTTTTTCCTTTTATTTAAAACACAAAAGAGCAATCGAAGAAGTGGCTACTAATGACTCAGCCTGTATATTAATAAATAATGGTGTTAAAAAAATCTGAACTTATAACAATGCCTTCTTGTACAGCTAAGATCAAATATAATTTGAGTAATCGCCTGGGCAAATAGCATGGCGAACAGGAAGATTGTATATACTACAATAATATATATATATATGTATATATATATATAAATCCTACTAACAATATAGCGTCCTTACGGAACTCATGAATGTAGCGTCCACCTTCGAAAAGTTAATTAGTTCGTTAATATTTTGCATATACTTTGTGTTTTTGATCAAAACAGGTATAGTATTATCACTAAATTAAATATCAGATAAAAAAAAGTTAGTTACATTTCACTTTAATGGCGAAGTAGCGCCCTTTTATTTTCTCGTGCATGAAGCGCCTGTAATATACCATTTAACTTTCACTTCTTCGCTATTCTGGCTTCCATCGGGTATATTACATTACATTTGGTAGATATTAGAGAGTCCAGCAATGTTGCCACAATGTGTCTGTATGCTTACTTTATAAAAATATATGTACTTTAAATCAAGAGGAGCAATACAATGAACACATTTATCTACATTCGGCGACACAGTGGGTTATATTGTTCAGAACAGAAAATAGTAGTAGTTTCTGTTTGTTTTTTTTTTGCGTCATACATAGACAAGAATATTCCCTGGAGAAATTAATGTCTGGAAATTAATAATAACCATTCGATAGTCATTCAAGATAAAGACTCGCTAAACATAAAATTCTATATTTGGAAAGACTTAAAATATATATAATATTCAGTTCTAAATATTTAACATTTTTATATAGGCGTTATTGGCAATTAATAATTACATATTTAGTCTTTTTATTAATATTTGAAACATACATTTTCTGATTTAAACTAATTTATCTGACGACCAGCTGTATGAATAAATTTTATTATGCCTATGCAATAGTAAAAGAAAAAAATGAGGTCTGGCCACCACACGACTTTTCTTTATACGTATGAGCGTTTCAAACTATACAACTTTAAGAATTTTTTACACAAAAATTATTCAACATTCTATTCTAACTACTTCTATTCTCTTAATAAATCGCTATAGAATACATACTTTGCAAGATATTCGAAAAAAAGTGCTTCTCCCTAAGAGTAAAAGTGTTACTTCCGGCCGAATTTTGAAATTTCATTTATACAAAAAATATTGCAAATCTAGTACTAAATAATTTTGTACTCTAGATAAATATATATAGAATGCATAATTTACGACATATTTGAAAAAAAATCGCTATTAGATAAGAGTAAAAGTGGTACTTCCGGTCTGAATTTTCAATTTATTTTTACACAAAAGATATTGAAAATTATGTTTTAAATACTTTTATACCCGTAACGTACTTGTCTAAAAAGCATGACTTGCGAAATATTCGCAAAAAACTGATTTTCGATAAGAGTAAAAGACCTACTTCCGGTAGGAATTTCGAAAAACTTTTTAAATAAAATTATTTTCAATTTCAATTTTAAGTATATATGAATTCTTTATAAATTTGTTTAAACTTAGTAGTTGACGAAATATTGTCAAAATTCGATTTTTTCGCTGAAGTAAACTGCTACTTTCGGTCTACCGATTTTACTGAAAAACTAATCAGATCTCAAGAGGGAGATTATACACGTAAATACAAAATTTGGAATTGATATCTACAACGGTTTGACCGCTATCGTGGTCACACACACACACAGAGAGAGAGAGAGAGAGAGAGAGAGAAAGAGAGAGAGAGAGAGAGAGAGAGAGAGAGAGAGACATTTTTTAAAAACCACTTTTTTGGTATCAGGGGACTTCAAAACGTGGACATCTGCAAAAATCTCGAGGCCGAAAATTTTCATCATTACAATACTTCCTTATACTACGTATAAGAAAGTAAAAAATGAGGTGTGGCCACCACACGACTTTCTTATACGTATGAGCGTTTCAAACTATCCAATCTTAAGAATTTTTTATACAAAACTTATTCAAAATCCTATTCTAAGTACTTTTATTCTCTTAATAAATCGCTATAGAATGCATACTTTGCAAGATATTCGAAAAAAAGTCTACTCGCTAAGAGTAAAAGTGCTACTTCCGGTACGAATTTTGAAATTTCATGTATACAAAAAATATTTCAAATATAACTCTAAATACTTTTGTACTCTTAACAAATATATATAGAATGCATAATTTACGACATATTTGCCAAAAATCGCTATTCGGTAAGAGTAAAAATGTTACTTCCGGTCCGAATTTTGAAATCTTTTTTATACAAAAGATATTGAAAACTATGTTTTAAATACTTTTATACACGTAACGTACCTGTCAAAAAAGCTTGACTTGCGAAATATTCGCAAAAAACCGATTTTCGATAAGAGTAAAAGATCTACTTCCGGTAGGAATTTCGAAAAAAATTTTAAATAAAATTATTCTCAATTTTAATTTTAAGTACATATGAATTCTTTATAAATTTGTATAAACTTAGTATTTGACGAAATATTCGCAAAATTCGATTTTTTCACTGAAGTAAACTGCTACTTCCGGTCTACCGATTTTACTGAAAAACTAATCAGATCTCAAGAGGGAGATTATACACGTAAATACAAAATTTGGAATTGATATCTCCAGCGGTTTGCCTGCTATCGTGGTCACACACAGAGAGAGAGACAGACAGACAGACAGACAGACAGACAGACAGACACACAGACATTTTTTAAAAACCACTTTTTTGGTATCAGGGGACCTCAAAACGTGGACATCTGCAAAAATCTCGAGGTCGAAAATTTTCATCATCACAATACTTCTTTATACTACGTATAAGAAAGTAAAATGCATAATTTATGACATATCTGCAAAAAATCGCTATTCGATAAGAGTAAAAGTGGTACTTCCGGTCCGAATTTTGAAATTTTTTTTATACAAAAGATATTTAAAATTATAATTTAAATACTTTTATACTCGTAATGTACCTGCCTAGAAAGCATGACTTGCCAGATATTCGCAAAAAACTGATTTTCGATAAGAGTAAAAGACCTACTTCCGGTTGTAAGTATACTATGTATAAGAAAGTAAAAACAGGATGCATACTCCTGTTATGACCTAGTCGTAATCAAAAATATACTTCTAGACATTTTCCGATAAATCCAAAAAAATTGCTCCAAAGAGACGGTTAGCTAAAAAATGTGTTTTTCTATTCCGGTGCTATAAAGTTCACTTTACGACACCCGTTTTGGTTACATAAAGTATTACTTTATCGCACCCTAAATTTTATTTTTTTGAAGTTGGAACAAAAAAAATGGAACCAAATCGTATTTAAATGTCAAAATATAAGCCTTTAAAGTAACAAAAATGTGCAATAAAATTGTACAAAGAATAAAAAGCACACATGCTAACATTTCACTTACTAATTAGCAATATACCTAAATTGTTAAGCAGAGTTGGATGATAAGTTTTCGGATGCTACTATTGACATTTACTTACCATGTTGAATAGTACAACTGTTATAAAAGTTTGTTTTGATAAATATGTAGAGAGTTTGTGGACGAAAGATTTTGTAAATTGTCTTCTGCTATTTTGCGAATCTCTGGGGGCGTACAGTTATTTATTTCGTCCTTTTTGTTGATAATTTGAAATAATTCATTGTATAAATCAGTCTGAATTTTAAACACAATTACATATAGCACCACCGATATTCAAATATTTAAAACGTTCTACTTAAAAATCAGAGTAACCAACTTCAAAAAAGCAAAATTTCTAAAATATTCGAACAAAACATGTCTCTTATTTTAAGCTTTTTTGAACTTTTAATAACCGAAATAGAAAAAATAGTATAAAATACACGTTTCATAAGACATTTTGCGCACTTGTTCTTTAGAAAACTCGCCTAGCGGCTCGTTTTCTAAACTTGAACGCGTGCGGAAAAATCGTGTCTTATGAAACTTGTATTTTAATATTAGTATATTAACTAGGCGGGATGTTCTTGAATCTCGTTATGCGGAAGTAGTGTGATTTCGAGATATAGCAGATATCCAAGTTTCGAAATTACTTGATATAGAAAAAGTGGTTTTTGCAAACATCTCTCTCTCTCTCTTTCCTATCCTCTTCCTAACTCTCGCTTTGTATGACCACAAGACTTAAAATATCAAACTTTAAATTTAAGAGTATAATCTACCTCTCGAGATCTGGTTAGAGTTTCGGTAAATTCGGTAGAGCGTAATTAGTAATTTACCTCACTCGAAATATCCAATTTTACCAATATCTCGGCAACTACTAAGTTTAGACGAATTTCTAAAGTATAGAAAAGTATTTAAAACAGAATTATAGAACAAGTTTATAAAAAATATCGAACTTCTTACCCGAAGTTGACTTTATATTCTTATCGGAATAGAGTTATTTGCGAATATCTCCCAAAATTCTGCATTCTAGGCAGATAGACTACAAGCATAAAAGGATGTAAAGCTTGATTTGGAACAATACTTTTACTCTTATCGAGTAGAATCTTTTTGTAATTACCTCGCAAATTGTGCATTCTATACTAATTTGTTAAGTTGTTAAAAGTATTTAAAACTTCATTCAGAACAACTTTGTAAAACTAATTCGAATCACATACATCTATGACAGTCGTGTGATCCCGACGCCTCATTTTCTGAGCCAATATTATCCTAACAGATGGTTTGGTAGAAGTTTTTGAATTCAATGGCCAACAAAGGGAATATATCTAACAAAACCTGATTTTGGGACTCAATATGACTATCTTTATCAATATTTACTATTGCCGGGTAATTTGTACATTTCTGTCTAATGATGATTTAGACATGACAGAAATAATAGTAGGGAAATAATAAAAACCATATATCACACATATAGAAGTAGCGGATTCTTAATACTATTTAATAAGAATTCATTGTTATGACTAGATATATGGTGTTTGTTGTACTTAAAAAGAGAATACATGTGCATTTAAAATTCATTGAGTTTGAGCGATGGAAACAAAGATCATAAAATGCGACTATAGTCAGATCGGAGGATGTAAACATTAAGAAACTTCAAAATTGGATTTACTTATTTTAAAAGGTAACTGCTTCTTTCAAACAATATAAATGTTAAAATTGTTAGCAAATAAAAATATCTTGAAAATCAGTTTAGAGCTAGAATGATGTTTACTTTTGATCAAAATGCATTATAAAGTTCAGAAATGAGTTTATATTATTGACTTGAATTGATATAATTGTACTTTTAGGGTCTTTTTTTTTATTCAAGGACAACAACTGTACGTTTGTGATGACTTAAAGAATTCGTAATGTTGCCCACTGTGTAAAATGTACTCAGAAGTTGGAGAGTATATTAATACTTGGTCCTGCATAACAAGCAGATACTTCATTAAAAAATGAGGTGTGGCCACCACACGACTTTCTTATACATATGAGCGTTTCAAAGTATAGAATTTAAAGAATTTTTTTATACAAAAATTATTCAAAATCCTATTCTAAGTACTTCTATTCTCTTAATAAATCTCTATAGAATGCATACTTTGCAAGATATTATAAAAAAAGTGCTACTCGCGTTTCAAACTATACAATTTTAAGAATTTTTTACACATAAATTATTCAAAATCCTATTCTAAGTACTTCTATTCTCTTAATAAATCGCTATAGAAGACATACTAAGTTTAAACAAATCTATAATGAAATCAAATGTACTCAAAAATAAATTTGAGAAAACTTGTGTTAAAAAAGTTTTTCGAAATTGCTACCGGAAGTAGATCTTTTACTCTTATCGAAAATCATTTTATTGCGAATATCTCGCAAGCCATACATTCTAGGCAGGTACAATACGAGTATAAAAGTATTTAAAAGATAATATTAAATATCTTTTGTATGAAAAGAATTTCAAAATTCGGACCGGAAGTAGCACTTTTAGTCTTACCGAATAGCGACTTTTTGCAAATATGTCGTAAATTATGCATTTTGTATATATTTATCAAGAGTACAAATGTATTTAGAGTTAGATTTGCAATGTTTTTTGTATAAATGAAATTTCAAAATTCGGACCGGAAGTAGCACTTTTACTCTTAGCGAGTAGCACTTTTTTTATAATATCTTGCAAAGTATGCATTCTATAGAGATTTATTAAGAGAATAGAAGTACTTAGAATAGGATTTTGAATAATTTTTCTATAAAAAAATTCTTTAAATTCTATACTTTGAAACGCTCATATGTATAAGAAAGTCGTGTGGTGGCCACACCTCATTTTTTTCTTTATGACAACGTTGTCTCTTATTATAGTTAACTCAAAAAAAAGATTATAACTTGTCCCACTGAAAAATCCAGTTCGACTGCATTGCCAAGAAATTTGGATTTTTCCCTAATTTTACTTTCTTATATGTAGTATAAGGAAGTATTGTCATGATGAAAATTTTCGACCTCGAGATTTTTGCAGATGTCCACGTTTTGAAGTCCCCTGATACCAAAAAAGTGGTTTTTAAAAAATGTCTGTGTGTCTGTGTGTGTCTGTGTGTCTGTGCGTGTGTGAGCACGATAGCGGTCAAACCGCTACAGATATCAATTCCAAATTTTGTATTTACGAATAACTGATTAGATTTTGAGCAAAATCAGCAGACCGGAAGTAGTAGTATACTTCAGTGAAAAAATCGAATTTTGCAAATATTTCGTGAATTAGTAAGTTTAAACAAATTTATAAAGAATTCATATGTACTTAAAATTGAAATTGTGAACAATTTTATTAAAAAGGTTTTTCGAAATTCCTACCGGAAGTAGGTCTTTTACTCTTATCGAAAATCAGTTTCTTGCAAATATTTTGCAAGTCATGTTTTTTAGACAGGTACGCTACGAATATAAAAGTATTTAGAACGTAATTTCCAATATCTTTTGTATAAAAAAAATTTCAAAATTCGGACCGGAAGTATGACTTTTACTCTTACCGAATAACGATTTTTTGCAATATGTCGTAAATTATGCATTCTATGTATATTTATGAAGAGTACAAAAGTATTTAGAGTTGGGTTTGGAATATTTTTTGTATAAATGAAATTTCAAAATCGGACCGGAAGTAACACTTTCATGCGCATAAGAAAGTCGTGTGGTGGCCACACCTCATTTTTTGATACATGTTGTTTATTAAAGTAACAATCTGCGTTTCTACGGAGAAAACGTCAATGAGTCATAATTATTATGATCAATCAGATTTCTAAACCAATTTTTTTTTTTTTTACTATGGAAACTTGACCTACGTTTAACAATAATGGGCTATCCACTCACTGGCTCTGGATCATCTACTTTATCGTCCATACCTACCGTTGTTCTTTGTTTTTGGAAATGATTAGTGTGTTAGTGTGTTCGTCGTTTTTTACTTTCCTTTGAGATAGGCAGTTTGGAAAAATTGTTTTGATTGCACTAACTCTTAATTTGTTTGTATGAAGTTGGATCTTCAATAATCGTTTATTATAGTTTAAACATTTATCAACTGTAAACGCCACAGTAAAACATATTTAATAACATTACTAAACTATAGGTTTTTCAACTAAAGGACCTAATTAACTATGTAAACTTTTTAATTCGCAAATAATATAATTTGCATTAAAATTAATTCCATACACATAGTCTTTTTAGGTAAGTTCTTATTCAGTACAAGGATTATTTTTGTAATTTGCTAGCTAAGGTTGTCCCCGGAAATTTTAAATAATTACATTTTTTCCTTCTTGGATTTATAACCACTGTTACACATAGGTACAAAACATGGCTTTCAAAGTATACTCAGTTAGTCAGTTATAACAAAACACTCAATTATTTAAAAGAAATAATTATAACATAAAAATGGAACAAAACTGCTTTCTAGACACTTGCTAAATTTACATTCAACCAGCGCCTGACGAGATAACCCAGCAGATGCTCCGCTACCTCTCACTCACGTTCCACAGATTCGGCTTATTGCATTCAACGAAAATTATTATGCCACTAATTTTAATTTTTTTCCTGGTTAATTAGATTTTTGTGGTCATGTCTGTATATAAGAATTTACCTCATTTTTGCCAACAATATTTTTTAAATTTCTACAAAAAGTATTATTATCAAGTATTAAAGTAGAATTATTCGCTTTTATAACTTCCATTATATATAAACCAGTTTTTCGGTATCAGGTGACTTCAAAACGTGGACATCTGTAAAAATCTCGAGGTCGAAGATTTTCGTCATCACAATACCTCTTTATACTACGAAGAAAAAAGTAAATAAACAGATTAGTTTATGATACATGCATGTTTACGTATATACATATCTACCATAAAGACCAGTGTCCTTTACGAATTATTCTGTGTGCGTTGCCAAATTGTCCGGACGCTCGATTATCGAGAATATAAAAGACATGTGTATATTTCAAAATATACGGCACACGATGCAGCGCCTCGCGTAGAAATACCCTGAACTAATAGTATACGCAAAACGGTTATATTACATGCATATTGTCGACAAAATAGCGTCTTCCGAAATTTTGTTAAACAGCATTATATCACCATGTAAGCTTGTTAACGAAGTTTTACATGGAAAGTGCTTAGAGCGTCCATATACGGGCGCTTTATGTAGGCGGACGCTCTATTGAATGGAAATTTACAATGTACGGACGCGCTAATGATAGTAGGATATATATATATATATATATATATATATATATATATATATATATATATAAAGAAAAGAAATATTGCGGATTATAGAATAACAAAGTATAGAATTTCATGGGGCAACTCCGCCCAAAATGCAACTGCGGACACGTGTTTCGAACTACTTGGTTCTCGTCAGCGCAGTGTAGCCAAGGAATAGGATGGGATAACCTTGGAGCTGAAAAACATCAATCAGAGACATACACAAGGGACAGCCTACCAATTGAGGCTTCAGCTAGAGTGTCCTCGATACTGAGAATGAATCTAACGTCGCCGCGAGGTAGACATTGTCCACCTGCAAGCCATCTGAACCCACAGGATAACAATAAAGAAAAGAAATATTGCGGATTATAGAATAACAAAGTATAGAATTTCATGGGGCAACTCCGCCCAAAATGCAACTGCGGACACGTGTTTCGAACTACTTGGTTCTCGTCAGCGCAGTGTAGCCAAGGAATAGGATGGGATAACCTTGGAGCTGAAAAACATCAATCAGAGACATACACAAGGGACAGCCTACCAATTGAGGCTTCAGCTAGAGTGTCCTCGATACTGAGAATGAATCTAACGTCGCCGCGAGGTAGAGTTGCCCCATGAAATTCTATACTTTGTTATTCTATAATCCGCAATATTTCTTTTCTTTATTGTTATCCTGTGGGTTCAGATGGCTTGCAGGTGGACAATGTTTACCTCGCGGCGACGTTAGATTCATTCTCAGTATCGAGGACACTCTAGCTGAAGCCTCAATTGGTAGGCTGTCCCTTGTGTATGTCTCTGATTGATGTTTTTCAGCTCCAAGGTTATCCCATCCTATTCCTTGGCTACACTGCGCTGACGAGAACCAAGTAGTTCGAAACACGTGTCCGCAGTTGCATTTTGGGCGGAGTTGCCCCATGAAATTCTATACTTTGTTATTCTATAATCCGCAATATTTCTTTTCTTTATTGTTATCCTGTGGGTTCAGATGGCTTGCAGGTGGACAATGTCTACCTCGCGGCGACGTTAGATTCATTCTCAGTATCGAGGACACTCTAGCTGAAGCCTCAATTGGTAGGCTGTCCCTTGTGTATGTCTCTGATTGATGTTTTTCAGCTCCAAGGTTATCCCATCCTATTCCTTGGCTACACTGCGCTGACGAGAACCAAGTAGTTCGAAACACGTGTCCGCAGTTGCATTTTGGGCGGAGTTGCCCCATGAAATTCTATACTTTGTTATATATATATATATATTGTACCTGTATAAGGGTTGGATGATTGTTATTTTCAACAAACTATCCTCTAATAATATTCCAAGTTCGGGCACTAAATGTACTCGTATGTGTATTGGAAGAGTGTTATTTTTAACACATAATTTTTTTACTACTACTATTATTTTTTTAAAATGCCTCGGCTAATACTCAAATTTAATAAATATTAAATTTTATTTCTCCTTGTTAAATTAATTGAACTGGTAGGACTATATTCTTTGAACCTTATACCAATACATGATAAAAATGGGAGGGATATTTCATATTACATGTCAAGAAATATAACCTAACTTATGATTCGTTTATTATCGATTGAATTTCACGTGTTCTTTATAAAATACTTTTTTATATGTCATCAGGGGTGTTTATGGTCCATTGTGACTGATTATTCGCTTGTACATTGTAGAACTACGACTAAACACGTAAGTATTCCAAATTTTGATGGGTCTTTTTCAGGTTACATTAATTCAATATTTTTATGATTTTAGTGTTACACAACTCTTGTAGATCAGTTGCTTTGATTGAAAAAACACATAAATAATGCTATAAATGAAAGAAAACAAACTGCTCAAGCTAATAATGGTATAATGATGTGTTGATCAGATACACAAGAAAAAAATAAATATTATTGAAAAATTGTTTAACAACGATGCATTGACGTTGGTTAGAAAATATCAAAATAAACCATGAGAGATAATGACATAACTGTAGCGAGTAAGTTTTGTTGAACGACAACTCGTATGTTTTCTACGATTGACTAATAATGTATTTTATTTATGGTTGTAAACATTCAATTGTTGATGAGATTTCTATGGAATGCAACTTGTAATATTACTACAAATAAGGTATTGCCTTTCTTATTCTTAATTCAATACATTCTGGTGTAAAAGTGAATAACTTTCCTAAATATTAATATAAAATATGTTATTTTTAAATCGAATAGTACCAATATAATTTATATTACTTCAAATGTTAAGGTATATTTACTTGTAGGTGATGTTGCTACTATAGTATGACCTGGACTTGATATCTTGATAATATCCTCCGATCTTCGACGTCCTTCTTGTACTCCTTTATTTTGGACTCCTTTGGATATACACGTTCTGACTCAGAAAAATTCTCTTCGAAGTTCTCTGCACAACATAATACTGCTACTCTAGAAGAAATGATTCCTACTTGTTCGGTCTAATTTGGAAATACACGTTCGGTCTCAGAAAAATTCTCTTCGTAAGCCTATACACGATAAAATACTGCAACTCTAGAAGAAATGATTCCTACACGTTCGGTCTCCTTTGGAAATACACGTTCGGTCTAATTTGGAAATACACGTTCGGTCTCAGAAAAATTCTCTTCGTAAGCCTATACACGATAAAATACTGCAACTCTAGAAGAAATGATTCCTACACGTTCGGTCTCCTTTGGAAGTACTAGGAACTTTGTCTATGGATAATCTTGAAAATACACTTTGGAATTCATCTATGGATAATCTTCTATTTATGTAAGTAGTTGTGATAAATTATGATTCAACCTTTTTAAATATTCCTTTCCTTTATCTATCAATTTTGCTACCTATGTTTTATAAATATCACATAAATTATGTATGCTTCTTTCACTTTTAACTGTGTTATTCACTTTGACTTTATTAAATTAATAACTTTTAACGCTTTTAAGCACAAAATTCGCTGTATTTGAGAAATTATCAATGAAATATTTTATTCAAAGATAAAAAATGACCGCGTCGTATGAAAATTATTTTTCATCTCTCGTTGTTTTTTTTTTTTCAATAACCAAATTCCTAAGCAACCCTTTTACAATTTTTTTTAAATTCTCCAATCAGAAATCTACACCTACCTTTATAATTCAAAATATCTCTTTACTATTTACTTTCGAATATTTACATCCCTATAATTTATTACTACGTATATTAATTATTCTTTTTACATTTTAAAAAACCTAATTTCAAAGCATTTCATACAAATGTCCTTCAATTTATAAATTCTCATTTCAGGAACTGTCAAAATTTTTCTTTCATTAACACCTGTTCAAATTATGGCGGGAAATTTAATTCAAATTAGTATATACTCTAAATCAATTATTTACGTTTACAATACTCGTCATATCATCGTTAATTAAACAATTTTGTACATAAAATATAATACATCATATTTGACAATAATAATAATGTTTTTTTAATTTCTCTTTAACAGATTCTAAAAATACAAACATAGAAGAAAGAAAACCTTATTTTTCCTCTACGACAACCAGATCAACATGAAAATCTCATCAACTTATGAACATGAAATGATCATTCAAATAATTAATTCTTTATTCATTGATAAAAATATACTTTTAAGAATTGAAAAATTATATGTAATAACACAATTACAAATCAATATATTGTATGGATATTAAAACCATAACATTTGCCCCTTTAACAAATGTAAATTTTAACTTTGTTGAAAATTTATATTTGTTCAACAATAACTTTAAGTATCATAACTAATTTAATTCAACACAACCTCACCATAAATTCTATCAATACTCTGTATACACGTCATTTTATTCATTTATTTTTCTCTAATCAACACTTTCATTATTTAACCCATAAACACATAAATCTATGCTTCTAACTTTTATACACTATTTTACATTCTATTTTATATATATATATATATATATATACAGGGTGTAACAGTGGGAACGCCGTGGTCTCTGGTAGTCAAATGGTAACAATTGTGAAAAAGTTACATACTGGAATATATATAGGTGGATTAGATCTACAATTTAAAAATAATAGGCAATATACAGGGTGTTTCAAAACTTAGCAATGTACCAAAGTTATGTTTTTCTTAATGGAACACCCTGTATTTTATGTCATTTTTGAGTTGTACACTGAAATCTAGATCAACTTTATTTAAGGTTTCCTATGTCGAATTTTTGTAGTTTAGGAGATATTTCAAGTTTTTTGAAAATGCAATGTTGCACGAAAAGTTTAGTATCTCGAAAATGACTTAATTCAGGATCTGCCATTTACGGTATTCGTTACACTTCTCTGAATTAAGTCATTTTCGAGATACTAAACTTTTCGTGCAACATTGCATTTTCAAAAAACTTGAAATATCTCATAAACTACAAAAATTAGACATAGGAAACCTTGAATAAAGTTGATCTAGATTTCAGTGTACAACTCAAAAATGACATAAAATACAGGGTGTTCCATTAAGAAAAACATAACTTTGGTACATTGCTAAGTTTTGAAACACCCTGTATATTACCTATTATTTTTAAATTGTAGATCTAATCCACCTACATATATTCCAGTATGTAACTTTTTCAAAATTGTTACCATTTGACTACCAGAGACCACGGCGTTCCCACTGTTATATATTATAACATTTCAAGCTTATGATAATTTGTCTTGTGAAATAAAGTCAGACTGTAATTTTAATTAGGGTCGTGGATTCATTTTTAATTTATACCGGGTACTAAATGAGTGATAGTTTGGTTCCTAGAATTCATCATTATTCATGTTCCTCTATTTTCTTTTATGAACTAACTTTTTTAACAATTAAACTACATATTTTGATTGAAATATTTGTAGGTTATTTATTTGTCAAAACTTATAAGGTTAACCTTGAAACATGAAAATCTCTAACATCTATCTTACATAATAAAAAACCCCTATCTTGAAGTTTCAAGAACTTTGGTTTTCCAAAGTTGTAACAATTTTAAGAAAAAACATGATTCTCCCTTCACGCTTATATCAACTACACTCATTCTATATTCCAAATTTCCAAATCAAAATATTAAATTCATAACGATTGTTATTCTATATTAATTACTATACCTCAAGAGGTATAGTTTATAGTTGATTCAATGTATTAGAAAGATATCAATGTTATATAAATTCCATATTCAAATTAACACAGAAATCATTAAAGTTCAACATGGTGATTAACATAAAAAATGTCTCAACGATTTAACGGTCATCTTAATTAAATTATAATTTCTCTGGAGAAAAGTGCATCTTCTAACTCGTGCATTATTAATTTAGAGTAAGTATACTTTTTAAAAGAATTAATTCAATAAGAAGATCAATAATATTTCTTTATCTGAGATCTCGATAATACTTGTAGGTATATTAATTTACCTTGTTTTTTTTTAGTACTTGGATCAATTCACATTCGATGATACTCCACTGAGGTTCCTGAAAGGATGTTAATTCTTCAATATGTTTGGCAGCAGCTCTGTTCTCCTAGAATTGTCGTAGAAAATATCCACAAAAAATGGGACTCCGTGTTGAAGTTTTCCAGATTATAATTGTTGTACATAATCTTAATGGTTAAACACTTAATTTGGTTAACTATTCATCACAGGTACAGACAATTTAATGGACAAAGAATATAATTTTTCTTATTACTTAAATATGAACCAAGCCATTCTTATATCCATGGCATCATCTATCCCCTCTTGTTTTTTTTCTTTTGTCCTTCTAAGCATACTCTAATTATTTCTCCATTGTGTTAGAAAATATATATAACAAAAAACAATATCACATTTGAATATTAGACCATTAATAACGTTGGACTTTCATTAATTTATGTACATACTAGAATTTCATGTCTCAAGATTAATATCCCCTTGTTTCTATTTTTATTCAAATACTGCATATAAATTACTGAACTATTCATAAACTGAAAGATTCTACTATGCTTTCATTTCAACAAATTACCTGTCAAGATATTCAGATAATAAATTCATCTTCTTCTATATTCAAATAGGAATCTATCTAATATATCCTTAATACCCTAGAGTAGCAGGTTTACATCTTAGCTAAATATTATTTTACTTACAATAAAATCCTATTCAAATTAACATAAGGATATTTAATTTGTCCCGATTAATGTCCCTCACTGAACTTAAACTAGATTCTACTATAAACAACCCACCCGACCTGCTTAATTTGCTTTTTATTAACTGTTCTATGCTAATACAGTTTTATTCCTATCATTATGACATCTATACGTATTGAAGATGAACCTCACATCTATTTTTATTGTTCAATACCTCTTCGTGACCTTCACCTGTCCACCTATAGATGCTGTGTACTAATGCATTTAAATGATTCCCATAGGTATGTGCTTATGCCATTCATCACCATTCATGATAATACACGTATTAAAGATAAAGCAGTTATTTACATTTTAACAGGTAGGTGTCAATTTGTCGATAATAACAATTAACAATATTAATTATTAATCTTTTACGTTTTAGATATTTACATCATAGTCAAGGATTGAAGTCAGAAGTGATTTAATATTTTTAACAAGATCCTATTTGTCTTACGTATAAAATAACCCATTCTTTAAAGAAAAATAAGTTGTTATTGTAATATATACTATAATATCTATCCACTATATTCACCCTAATTAGGCATGAATTCTGTTATAAACAATTCCACAGTAGATGGTATTCACATGCATAACTTAAAGATAAGTTCTCTATTTTCTTTTACGTTCACATTAAGAATATTTCCCTTGTTATTATTTTCTTTTAGAATTCCAGCGCCCAACACAAAGATGAATAGTGAAACCCAGAATACACAAAGACTAGCAACAAGATTCCAATCAAACCATGCATTCACACGAACCAATACATATCCTGTATGCTTATTAAAGAAAGTACTCTTGTGAATGTGCAAACTTAAGGCTAATATTCAGTTTGTTTTAGTTACCACAATGTTCTTGAGATAAATGATTGATTTATTCATGACAATATATATATGAAGATGAAAGGACATATTAAATGATTAACTAAAACGAAAACTCAAAAAACATAAAAAAAAAGGTGTCAATAAAAGTTCGTACCAACCAAACCACACCAGAGATTAAAACCAAATCGAACTTGAAATCTTCTTTGATTTACCAAATGTGGATTATCAGTAGACCAGTGATAATAGTTATGCCTATTGAACACTCCACAATTGGTAAACTGTGTTTCATCTGTCCAAAGTATTTTCCTAGGAAAATCATCTTCACATTTTTGTAAATACCACCTGCTAAATTGTAATCTTCGCTGATAATCATTATCACTTAAACCTTGTACAATTGTTGGTTGGTATGGGTGGTATTTATTTTTTCTCAACATTCTATAAACTCTAGATTTCACAATTCCAGTTTCTCAAGACATTCAAAACAGTTTGTAAAGTATTATTTTGACGTATATGAGCATTGTTAATTTGATAGTTAGATCTTTTTGTTCGAAGCTTCCATAGTTCATTAAATTTGTGATTATTTTGTTAAAAATTGTCCGGTGTGGTTGTGGTCTTTCCGAAAAACGCTGAGCGTAATTTATGTAAGCAGTTTAGAAATTCTCTTTACTTTGAAATAAACTTCCAACATACTTTACTTAAATGTATCTGCTAATATCAATTCTTATTGATGTCAATGCTTAACGGTAATTACTAATCTCCCACCAATTGCACTACACTTTTACATGTCAATAATAACAAAGCTTATTTATCGTCTGTTTTACACCAACATTTAATTTCATAGCCAACTAATTTCGTACTACAGTGAAATTTTATGTAAATGTTCATATCTCTCGTATAAATGAAGATTTATTAGATATGTTGTACATTATTAAAAAGCTATTTTTAAGGACTATCTAACTAATTAAAAATCCAATATGGCCGCCATAAGAAAAACAAAAAAATAGCCCAAAGAACTTGGAGACAATAACGAACTTTGTACCATACGATATACCAGATACGGAAAAAAAGAAAGTCGTAAGAAAACTCTTCCCTTACTCAAACAACGGAGCACAAGAATATAAAAGCAGAGCAGATGGAGTATCACCATTTACTGCCACGGAATTGAAAGATATTGTAAACAGCATGAAATCAGGAAAAGTCGCAGGACTGGATGGAATTCCCACAGAGGCCATAAAGGAAACACAGAGATCTGAGGGTGGGTGGCTCTTGGAAGTACTAAACGGACTCCTAAGGGCGCAAACATTTCCAGACGAATGGAAAGTGGCTAAAATCGTACTCATACCGAAACAAAGTAAAGTGGGACAACCTAAATCCTACAGACCGATATGTCTTTTGAACACCATAAGTAAATTATATGAATCTATGATACGACTCAGGTTGGAGGAGGAAATTGAAAGAAAGGGAGGTCTGGCAAAGAACCAGTATGGATTTTGAAAGGAACGATCAACGCTACAGGCACTGGAAACAATTAAAAACGTAGGCGAAAAAAATGGGAAAAAGTAGATTATCCTGGTAACCTTGGAAGTCCAGAATGCTTTTATACAGCCAGTTGGCACTTAATTCTGAAAAAATGCAGGAAAGGAAAATATCTCAGTATCTCATAAATATCGTATCTGACTATCTGAGAAAAAGGTATATCGAAATAACAAAAAGGGATATAATGGAAGTCCAAGCAGGTGTGTCGCAGGACTCAGTTCTGGGTCCTACATTATGGATTATCTTGTACAACGATGTGTTGGAGGTTGTATTGCAGGGGCGGGCAAAGAGCATTGCGTTCACTGATGATTTGGCGTTGATAGTATAGCGGACACCAAAGCAGATCTACTGAGAATTACTAATGAAAACCTAAAACAAATACACACATGGATGAAGGAAAACGAATTAAAGTTTGCTCCAGATAAGACAGTGGCGCTTATAATGACCAAGAAAAGAAAACGAGAAGGGTTAAGTTTCAAAATAGATACTGTGAATATTGTGCCAAAGAACAATACCAAATATCTGGGGATCTTCTTTGATACCAGGTGTAGCTTTGGCGAGCATTTGGGAAAAGTGTTCTAAAGGGCCGAAGAAAAAATGGCCAAACTTGCGGGACTGATGCCAAATATTGGAGGACCAGTAAGTTCCAAGAGGGCAGTTCTTGCCGCGGTGGTTCACTCCATACTACTGTATGGAGCACCGATATGGGTGGGAGCGCTGAGCATTAGGAAAAACTGGCTATTATTATTAAAGGCGCAGAGGAAGTTATTAATTAGAGTCGCTGCTGCATACAGAACCGCACCAATTGTGGCTCTTCAGGTTATTACGGGGATTCCGCAGATAGATTTAATGGCGCAGGAGAGGAAATACATCTATGAAGGAAAAGGAACAGAAACAGGTAGGAATGCAAAAAAGCAGAACCCTTGATGCATGACGGGATAGATGGAAAAGGAACACGCTTAGAGGACAGCGGACCAAGGAGCTCATACCGGACTTGAAGGAGTGGATGGATTGTAAACACAGAAGGGTGGACTACTATCTCACACAGGCATTTTCAGAACAAATGCGAAAAGAATAAGTAACGCTGCAGGACAGGAATGTGTGTATTGCGGCTGCATTGACACTGTAGAGCATACAATATTCAAATGTGTGAGATGGAATGGGTTAAGGCAAGAAGCAAACAGGAAGCTGGAGAAAGAAGTGACAGGAATCTAATAGGAACGATGTTAGGTTGTAGAGAGCATTGAAATATATTACATTAGATGATTAAGGCTCTTATGAAAGCAAAGCAAGATGAGGAAAAAAACTGCAGAATGGGCAGTAGAGACGCAAGGCGAGGGTAACTGACTACTCAGCGATTTCGTGATGTAGATATCAATATATGATGGTTCCATGAAATGCGCTAGGGGGAATAGGGTGGTTTTTGTGGGTAGACGGTTTAGACGAGTCCCACACCACCATGTTGTGATAGACCTAAGCACATGATGTCCATAAAGGATTTCCACCTACCAAAAAAGAAAATTAAACTAACAAATTATTAAAGGTTTGTATTATTATTCATCTATCTTTTTTTTAAACTATTACTTTGTTCAGAGATTTTTAAATAATTTATATGTCGAAGTTTGTCAAATTTCAAAAAGAAATGTCATTAATTATAAATGCTGACAACATATTCTCCTTTTAGATTCGTTGTTTGGAAAATAATTAAGTAATTAAATACTTCACAAACCACAATGATCTTTTAAAAAATTGTATAGGCCTCCTGATATGATCCTTAGAATGCTTGTCGTACAACTTGAAAATTGATTCGCTCCAAACACCAACAAGTAGTCCACGTCCGTTAGATTGTATTGGCTTTAATTTATATATTTATTCTTGTAGATTTCCAACGATTTTTCTTTACAAATTTCAAATTTCAAAAAGAAATGTCATTAATTATAAATGCTGAGCAGATTATAGAAATATCTTCTTGAATGTTGAATAGCTCGAACTATTACTTTAAGAAGATCAAAATTCTCTTTTCATTTGTTTGTAAGTAATTATATATATAATTGGTATCTATGGTCTTTATCACAATTCCCATATTATTTTAAAGTAAGTAAAATATAAATCAAACCCCTATTTTACATATATATTTTCAAAAAGATAGATCTTAAGACTTAGATTACCAGTCAGTTCATTACATTTGTATTATTACTAGGTAATTACAATTTATAATACCTCTTTTCTTAATTACATTTCTTTCTTTTAATTTACAAATTAATTATCTAATATATATTCAATTCATAGCACAACTGTCAAATCGATTTCTTTCAATAAATTGTCAGTCATATAAATTTCTCTATTGTCATTTTAAATTCTCTTTATAACAAGCAATAGTATAATATACTGTTAAACTGGATATTTAGCCTTACATTAAGATTGCTGTGTGTTACTAATTCGAAAAAATGTCAATAATTTTGTAGACATCACGCGTACATATAATTCAAAAATACATTTTACTTTTGTCAGGGTTACTGATGGGAATAGTTTATTTTGTGTTGGGAAGTTGGCATGAGAGATATAAGAGAAGGGGGTAGCGTGTGTGTGCAATACAAGACAGTACAGAGTTAACGATAGACCCGATATATAGACAGACGCTAGAAAGAATCAGGGTGAATGAATACTTTGTCCACAAGTATGTTACAATAAATATGTATCAATAAACAAGTTATAGTCAATTACAAGTTTTAAATCAACCTACGGCAAGCACAAGCAACAGTCAGTTTAAAAATTAATTTCCCCTTCCTCAACTAAAATAAATTTCTCTACAGTTACGTTCGATATGATTACTAGTTTTATATGTATTGAAATGGGAATTTTATAACTTCCTATTAAAAAGTTAGCGTAAGCAAAATGAAAGACAGTTTCGTATTCAGCACGTACGGTATACAGGGTGTACACAAAAAAAACCGACGAACTTTAAGGGGCGGTTGGGGACACCAACACAAACATTTTCTGTTTAATGTCCGCAAATGAGCCATATTAGCATAAAAGAAGAAAAATTGTTTTTTTATTATTATTAATTAATAAATCAGTTTTTGTTCATGTTAGCTTTTGTTTTATTGACAAATAAATGATGGTTTACAGAAATTGTTGAAAATGTCGGCCATTAGCTTCAATACAAAGATTGATTTCGTGATTCATTAACTTGCGGACCCTATAGAATAATCCGGGAATAGCTTCTACATGTGAACAACTCGCCATTACTCTTGCTAGGAGATCTTTCTTTTAACGAATAGGTGTTTCGTAAGCTAAACATTTCATATAATTCCAAAGGAAACAATTCAGGTGGTTGAGATCAGGAGAACGCGCGGGCCAGGCGGATTTTTTCCTTTGGGGTTACCTGATATCTTAATTTACGAAACACCTATTCGTAATGAAGAAGATCTCCAGCGAGAGTAATGGCAAGTTGTTCACACATAAAAGCTATCCCGGATTATTCCATAGGGTCCGCGAGTCAATTAACCTACAAAATCAATCTTTGTATTGAAACTAATGGCCGACATTTTGAATAATTTTTGTAAATCATCATTTATTTGTCAATAAAACAAAAGCTATCATGAACAAAAACTGATTTATTAATCTCACCCCAAAACTTTTTTGGGTAAAATAATACCAAAACAATTTTTCCTCGTTTTATGCTAATATGGCTCATTTGCAGACATTGATTATTAAACAAAAAATGTTTGCTTTGGTGTCCCTAAAGGCCCCTTAAAGTTTGTCGGTATGTTTTTTGAATATGCTGTATAGTCAATATTATATGGGATAAGAGTCTAAGAACTGGAGTGACTCAGAAAGTGATGAGACATCGTACAATGACGGCAAAAGAAAAACAACAAAATTGAAACGATGGAAAAAAATTAGAAGCATTAAGAAATATGACGTAGAGGGATGAGGTAGGGCGATTATTACTTGGTAACCAGCATTATATATTCCAAAAAAAACTGACTGCATTAAAAGACTTAACAAGAAGTAAGAAATTATAATTTAAGAACTTAAAGACATATAGACTACAGTAAGCTGGGATCAGAAAAAGATATAAGGTGAGAATTACATAAGAAATAAGCAAACAGAAAGAAACGATAGATAGCAGGGAAATGGAACAATACAAGAAATAATTTAACAAGATAACAATGTAGCTACAGAAGTTTATGAGCACAAACTAGAAAAATCAAACTGCTTAGTGGGATGACGATAAAACAGGAAGTTAAAAGAAAGAAGCTACTAGGGTAAACCACCCAGTGATTGGTCTCCCATTCTAATAGTTAGATTTAAAGGCTCATTATATTTCACCAACCTACATAACGAGAACTGCGCCTAACGTTTTTGATAGGTAATAGGTCCACATTTTTCAAAAACATGTTACTTTTACTTATGTGTTAGTAAATTTTGCAGAATAAATTAATCTGGTCTGTGGAAACCAAATCCTACTCATTGACCGCACTTACTTAACGATTGGCCCCCTGATTTTCCAATTATTGGCCACTGAATGCAAGCAAGTAAGAAAAAATAAATTCAAAAATAACATATAGATGTATCTTATTTATAATACATTAGGACATCCAAATAAAACGCAACTTAATAACATTTTCGAAAGTAGTTTCGAAACTAAACGCCTTTTTTTCCATTTATATATTTGTAGATACCTCGGTATTTTTGATTTGTTAAACAAGTTTGACGTGTAAATATATTAGAGTTCGATTTGTGCAAGTTTAACCATGTGCATGAATTACACTTTACTCCATGGGTATGATATCCCAAATTATTAGTGCAAGAGTAACACAACCCGCTGAATAATGTCTGGTTTGTGAAAGTAAAAGCAGATTTGACTTCTGAACGACGTTGAGAACAGGAACGAAATGATTCTTGGTCAGAGTTTCCAACGGATGTGTTCTTCTCCACTCAACAACCGCTTTTTTCCACCCATTTTTAATCGGCTTGAATGCTGCAACGTCCGCGGGCTGCATGATTCGTGTAGCATTCGGGTACAGGCACACTAAAATTATTTGAAGTTTTACACATAAAGAACTAAGTTTATATGAGAGATGTGTACAGTGACCGGCTAGGAAGAGAATTACGGGGAAACTCGTGCCTATATTCTTTAAATAAGGATATAAAATGTTTTCTATGTAGTCATTCATAACGACCATTTTCATCCATCCTGTATCTGAAAGACCGATTCCCCATCCTGGAGGCACGGACTTTGCGATATTTGTGGGGAGCCTTTTATATGGATTTACGATCATTTGTGGCGTTACCTGACCAGAAGCCGTAAAAGTGAACATTACTGTTAATGTGGCCTTAGAAGAAGCATGCTCCACCTCATAAACATTTCGTGCTCCTTTTGGAGCGAGTACTTATTGTTCTTAGGGCATAGGTGGAAGCACGTTTCATCGGCGTTCATTACTCTGTTTGGATCGTCCAATATTTCGCTAAATCCTTTTGATATCAAGTAGTCCTCAAATTCCGCAAACCATTTTTTAATATTCTATTAATTGAGTTAGCAGACGGTTCTTGGTGGAACATTTTATTAATAACTATTAAAAATAAAAATAAAATAAAACTCTTGAAAACTTTCCACAATTTTTATTTAGTCTTTGCGACATATGTTTCGGTATTGTTCATACCATTATCGAGCACCGAGCGGAAACTAACAGGTCAGTTTGTGTAAGGTTGTTATATATGTTGTTGTGTTTATTGTCTCTTTTTTACATAAGTGTCTATTATGGGGGTATGTGTGTTTGCAAAGTCTTTGTGTGTGTTCGTTACTTTCTCTTTTCCTTGAATTGATTTTTTAATTTCTAATATTTCTAACAGATTTAATTTCGGTCCCTTGTTTACATTATGTATAAGTTTACAACTATCTATATCGGGAAAATGGAGATTATCTATACAATGTTCGGCAAGGCCTGTATTTCTAATATTATGCAATATTGATCTTTTGTGTTCTTTTAATCTAGTTTCGATCTTTCTGCCACTTTGTCCGATATAGATAGCTTTACAGTCTGTGCAATTAATTTTGTATACACCTGATTTATCGGTAAGTTTAGTTCTTTCCTTGTTATTGACTAACATAGCACCTAAATTGTTTTTATTTATGTTGACTGTTTTGATACCTATTTTCTTAAATATTCTATTAATTTTATAATTAATATGTGGAATGTATTGTATAATGTGCCATTTGGTGTTGTCTTTTTCTATTATTTTAGGATAAAAGTGTATTTTGAGTTTTTCTCTTTGTTTGTGTTTAATAATATCATCTACTATTTTCTCTTTAAATCCATTATTTCTAGCTATGGTTTTAATTATGCGTAATTCTGTGTTGAAATCTTCTTTACTTAGCGGTAAGTTAATTAGTCTGTAAGCGAAACTATGTAGAGCTGCTGTTTTTGTGCGCCAAGATTGTTTTGAATTAGCTGGTATGATTGTATCGGTGTATGTAGGTTTTCTGTATATGTTGAATTTTAACTTTTTGTCGTCTTTTTTGATAGTTAAATCTAGAAAGTTTAATTTTGTTTCTTTTTCTATTTCTATAGTGAATTGGATCTTTTTATGAATAGTGTTGAGGTAAGTTAGGAAGTCGCGTGCCTGTCTTTCAGTACCTGACCATATACAGAAAATGTCATCTACATACCTGACCCAATGTTTTATTTGTTTAATGTATTTAGTATTACTCTTAAACAGCTTTTCTTCATAGTCTGCCATAAATATTTCAGCTAGAAGAGGGCTTAGTGGACTCCCCATCGGTAAACCATTTATTTGTGTATAGACTTGGTCATTGAATTTAAAGTAATTTTGTTCTATGCATAAATTAAGAATTTCCAGAGTGTGTGTTTTTTCTTTATCTTCTAAATGGCTGTTATTAATGAGGTTTTCTAAGATTTCTTTTATTTCATTTGTTGGAATTGATGTGAATAGGTTTTTTTATGTCAAAAGAAATTAGTTTTGTACTGCTATTGATTTCAATATTTTCTAATTGTTTGACCAATTCTATACTATTTTTAATGGCTTTCTCAGATTTAAAATTAATTAATTGTGGTAGTTCTTTGCTGAAATATTTACAAAGTTTGTATGTGGGTGCATTAATGTATGAAACTATAGGTCTAATGGGGTTGTTTTCTTTATGTAATTTTGGTTGGCCATAAAGGACAGGTGTTCTTGGATTCATAATGAGCAGTTTTTTATCTTTTTTCTATGTAATAATCAAAAGAGATGATTACATAGAAAAAAAAAATAAACAATCTGCTTGCCACATCTGATTTCAAGACATTAAAAATAGACCCCACAAATAAATATCAACAAAATGTCAACAAAATGGTAAAAGATAACGTAATGCTGAAAGATAAAAAACTGCTCATTATGAATCCAAGAACACCTGTCCTTTATGGCCAACCAAAATTACATAAAGAAAACAACCCCATTAGACCTATAGTTTCATACATTAATGCACCCACATACAAACTTTGTAAATATTTCAGCAAAGAACTACCACAATTAATTAATTTTAAATCTGAGAAAGCCATTAAAAATAGTATAGAATTGGTCAAACAATTAGAAAATATTGAAATCAATAGCAGTACAAAACTAATTTCTTTTGACATAAAAAAACCTATTCACATCAATTCCAACAAATGAAATAAAAGAAATCTTAGAAAACCTCATTAATAACAGCCATTTAGAAGATAAAGAAAAAACACACACTCTGGAAATTCTTAATTTATGCATAGAACAAAATTACTTTAAATTCAATGACCAAGTCTATACACAAATAAATGGTTTACCGATGGGGAGTCCACTAAGCCCTCTTCTAGCTGAAATATTTATGGCAGACTATGAAGAAAAGCTGTTTAAGAGTAATACTAAATACATTAAGGGTGCGTTTCAAAGTTGACAAATCCATTTCGGTTCGTATCTAAGATTTTAGCGTTTCTTAAGTACTACTAGTAATAATTGGATGGCGCCACGATGTTAATTCTAACAAACTAAACTAATTCTGAAGATCTAAAAACATTTCAAGGTCATTTTACCTGCTTATTGAATTTCTACCTACAAACGTAGATTTGGTCTGGCAGACTTTCTTTGCAATTCGATTTTATACATACGAATCTAATCGATACTTGTCAACTTTCATGCTTAAGGGAGAAAGACGCGCGAACTTTAAGCATTCATTTGAATTTATTTGTAAAAATTTAAAATTACGTTTCTTTTATTTATAAATTAAGTTATTCTTAAACATATTCGCTAAAGGTAGGTGATACTCATCCATTCGACTTTCTTATTTTCTTATTTCATATATATTTATATTTTGTAATTTATATTAATACAATGTTGTTCTCTTATTTTGGAAATAAACTAATATTATTATTATTATATAAAACCACACAATAAATAAACAGCAGTGTGTTTGTGTTATGCAAAATAAAACATTTTCTGTTACTTGATACATTTAGTACGTAGCCTGCATCTCTGTTGATCATGTCTAATAATAATAATAATAATAATAATATGCAAAACTGAAATATAGTCATATTATTGTCTTCATAACGTACCTATTAGTTCAACATTCTAATAAATATATTTCACCTGCTAAAAATACATGTAAAGTTAGTATTTGCAAATCCCAAGTGCCAGTTTGACAGTCGATCAGTTTTTTTCATGTTTTTATTTTATTTCTATTTTGTAATTTGACTCCTGGACAGTTTTCAGAATGGATTTTTTTTGTGAGATTACTAAGTTCGAATAAGAGAAATTCTATATACATATTTTAAGGCAAATTTGGTCATAGGTACGTTGTTACTTTATATTATAACTTTTCAATTCAAATATCGCGCCAAAACGGTACCATTTTTAACAGAATGTATTGGTTCCTATGTAAGTAAATTTAACAAGGAATTATAAGTATGCGATATCTGTATATTTTATAACATAACCTAGCCATAATTTGTGAAGCTGTGAACATTCTCTTATTATATTTTACTGTGTTATTATACACTATCTGTACGTTTAAGTACGTCACGAACATATTAGATAAGGCACTTCTAACCAAACCGTGAAAATCGCCACCCAAACAGCGTCAAGTATTTTTACAATAAAGATGGTAAAAACAGTTTTAAATATGTACAAAGATTTAACTCTACAAACACCAAAAATAAAAAGAACAGTAATTGTAATAAAAATCTTCAAAACTAAGTAAGGTAAAGGTATTATTTTAATGTTAATATATTATAAATAATGAGGCTATTATAAAGATTATTGTTATTAATCGAAACTAGAAAACCGGCGAACTGACCTCCGGAAGAAAGAGTGGGCAGGCATATGTGATTTCAACTAGGGATGCGCACGATATATTGTTTTGTAAAAAAGTATCGATGTTTTCTTTTCGATAATCGTGATTGAAATCGATATTTTTTTATTTAATAATATTGACTGTTATCGATTTTTTTATTCGATAATATCGTTTAATCAAAAATGCCATTCTACTTATATCCTGGTAAACAATCTTTGACATTTTACACATTTATTTTACATTAATATACAAAAGAAACTGTTCATATTATACAGAATACAATAGAATATATTTTTAAGAAAGAAGTTGGAAATTTGAAAAATGCCTACTGCGATGTTTGCTGTTTCGTAGAAATTATAATCCGGAAGCGGCAGCGGAATATTGCATTTCATAGACTTGACATCTCGTATAGTTCGCCGAATCGCCTTCATGGGGTGTTTGTTATCTTTATCACAATTACTATTTCCTCAAAATTGTAAAGAAGATATGTTTTAAGATGTTTATTTTTTCTTGTATTTATGTATGTGTTTTATACAACTAGAATTATATTGTACTAGGTAATATCTCATACATATCAGTTCAACCCTCGAAATAATTATTAATTCCTATTACAGTTTAAATGTCATAAATTGAACTGTATATGAAATGAAATAACACTCTAGACATGTTTTGTAAACTTACTATTATTTAATGAACAACCCTCGTATGTGCTAGTTTTATAATATCTTTATTTATTTCCTAATATTCCATTCATTATACGAAAGTGTTTTATTTTTATGCCCGACTAGCTTTATATTTTATCTCTACATAAATTATTTTACTCTAATCTAACTCTTTATTTAATTGAAAGTATTTAACTCTGCCTACAATCATATACTTTAATAAATCTCAATAATCCTTTTTAAATTACTTATTTATTTCCGAAACTAACATTTTATATATTACTGATTTCTGTATTATCTTAATACTTTCTATATTTTAAATATTCCAGTCTACTAACGAGTGTTCAATAACACACCTAGATGTCACCACTACTCATTCCATTGTAGATAGATAAAACAATTAATACCAGTTTATTTATTGCAAATTTCTAAATGTTAAATTGTTGGATGTGAATTGCTATTTTTCTTTATTAAGTAGATTTTTGATTCCTCAAATTATACTTTCTATAACATTTACTTAATTCCTTCGGTAAGAAAACAATGATAAACAGATTCCAATTCAATATGTCAAATGACATTTATTTCTTTCAGGTTATAAATTTACCACAATATTTCCTTTAGTTGATAATTTGATTATGATAAAATAAAACGATACTCAACTAATAAATAATATGTTTATATTCAAACTTCGTGTTTTTTTAAAATACTGGACATTTGCTAACAATATTTTTAATACGGAAACCTGATAATTGACGCTTAGAAATTATTTAATCCAAGGTGTATAGTTCCAAATCCAACTAAATAATTCAGGTACGTGCTCTGATATTATTTATTATTGATATTCAAAATTAAGTAATTCTTTCTATTACTTTCTTTCTCAAATTAATTTATAATATTATTATAATGTGTTCAAAATTATTTACTTGCTTGATAACTCCATAAATTTTTATATAAATGACAATTATTCATATCTTAACATATTACTGGATAGTAGAGAATTAAAATTAACTTGTGTTGTTTATAACATATTGCTGTGACTCTTACAAATTTATAAATATATAAAATAAATTTAATTTACTTAATTAAAGCGTAACTGAGAGTCAAGCACGCATCCTAGTGCTAGGCCTTATGCTAGACTAAGATACGGTGAACTTTCTGCTGAAAGGTAGGTTAAGCAAAACATTTTACATGCAACTAGCTCCGCTTGAAAATAAATAGTTCTCTCAGGGGCAGAAAATATGAGTTGATTCTCCTGCTCTTTAATTATCTCCAGGTCAGGTAAAGAAATAAAATACAAAATAAATCTTAATATCTAATTTATTAAAATAAAATAATTTTAAACGAATTCAAAAGTTTTTATCTACAAATATTTACACACAAAAAATCAATATTCAGTCATAATTCAAATTTATACATCATCATCAATAAAATATTACAAGTAATAAAGAATAAATGACATTATGATGTCGTGAAAAGCTTATGTCTAAAAAAAAATGTGAACGTGATTATTATGATTAATATTTGTCATAGATACATGTAAACAATCAAAAATAAAATAAATTACCCGTGATGAATTGTACTGGAATATAAATAAAAATAAAATTTGTACGGTCTACTATTTGCTAACAAAATATAGACATTAAGGAAGTGGCTTTGCCCTAATTAGTCCTGTCCGGCGCCTTTTCTCGCTCCCAACACAGTACCATCAGATAACAAATTCACACAGATGAGTATCCCAAAGTTCCACCCTACGAGCATGTCCTTTTCAACTCGTTGGACGCAACCCGAACATACATCACAATGTGCACACTCCTTAAGGAATATATAAATTTTAAATTAAATAAATAAAATGAAATAAAATAATGTCTCTGCGTATCCAATAAATTAACTCAGCCCTGATTAGTTCTGCCTGGTGCCTTTTCTCGCTCCCAAACGCAGTACCACCAAGACCAATTCGTGTTTTTTTTTTTAAATTCACCAGGACTCCATGCTATGAATTAAATTATGACATAATTCATTTCACACATCCCTGATGTATTATTCAACACGTTAATATTGAACACCCAAATACAACAAAAATATACTTAATACACATATCAAAAGAAATAATATATACATTAAAAAAAATAAACTTTACCTTTTTCGCGAAATTCCAATACAAAAACACCACTACAAATAAAGAATTTGGTACGCCACTATACACACATTTATAACAAATATCGTTTAATCACCTTAACTCCTCGTACATCGTTTCAAACTCATCCATAATGAATTTTCAATAAAATTTAATTCACTTATATATATATATAACCTATACACACATAAAACAAAATTATTAATTTCAAATACCTTTTGTAGGATAAATAATTTTAAAAGAAAAGTAAATTATGTGAAAATGAAATGATTATGCTATCCAAAGTTATCATTACAATTACTAGAAGGTTCTGTCATAATGTATGGCATAGTACCCCTACATGCAAAACAAAACACTCTAGAAAAAAGAAAATAAAATGAAATTAAATAAATTCAAAAACCGAGTTCATAAATAAAAGTATCTCATACATAAGTAATTATTCAAATATATCTAGACATTTCTATGTGATACGCGCTGCATGTTAAAAATAAAATATTATATGCGTTGAATCTTGTTAAAATTTTATAAGTATCAAAAGTCTCAAAAATTATTCTAAGTCCGGATTTAAGAGCAATCCTTTTAAAAGAAGGAGGAAGTGGTTTATCACCTACTTTTAGACTAGTTAATATTGCGGTTTTCACCAAGCAATCCCGGAAATTTTATCCGTCCGCGCTTTTATGCTTAAATTTCTTTATAAAAACATCCGGCAACTTTCGGCAAACACGAATCCACTTCCAAAATTGTATATCGACGGTGCTGCCCTTATCGGTCACATGGGGAAACAGTGTATTAATAATCCTTGAAAAAGGTAAACAAACATGCGAATACAAATTCGTCTATACGTTTATGACTCAGCCGTGCACCTGATAAACAATACTTTTTGCGCCGGTCTACACAGTCGATCTTTGCCAATGTCAGAAGTCTTTGTGCCGGAAACACCTGCTCGCTCCTTTTCATGTAACATTTGATACGTCTTAATATTATAACCTTATAAAAATTTACTAAGATCCTTTTATTGTTTTACTTAAATAAAAATAAAGTTTTCGTAAATTATCGATATAGTGAATATTCATATACACATTATGGTAAAAATGAATAAAGCAAAAATTAATTTAAATAAAATCTTGAAGTGATCTTGATTATACTTATTTATTTACATATTATTATTTATTCAAGATCACTGCATAAATATCCCTATGGGAATATCTGCGATTTATAAGCGAGAATCGCTAATGCCAATGGTATAAATTCAAGATTTCCCATAAATACCAGTTAATATACTTATACATTATTTACAATATTATTGATATAAAGCATAGAGACATGAAATTTCCCTATAATATGCTTATTCTATCTATATACAAGTCAGAAGTAAATATGCAAAACTCTTGGAGTTTATTTTAAACTTTACTCCTTTCATGACGAGAAAGTTTAAACAAATAACATTTAAATCACATAAAATAATTAAACTACTTATCACTATATATACAAAAGTGTATTCAAATTCTTTAAATTTTACACCTTTCATTGGTATCACAAATATTATAATTTGATTATTGAGTTCCCTTAAAATGAAGTGGCAATTATAGTCCACTATTTTGGGAAAACTTCTTAACATTTTTAAATATCTGGGCTGTGGGTACTTTTCAACTGCATCCAAAACCTCTATTCTCGCATAGGTCCATATAAATTTCACACCCTCTTGTAAAATCATTTTATCATTCACATGATGTGACACATTTTCATCATGTGGGTTTAATATATGCTGTACGGGCTTTACATACCCATAATGTAAAATATTTTGTTCCTTATGAACAATTTTATTTAAATTCACTAATAAATTTACCACTATTGGATATAATTTCACGAAACATTTATATAGCTGTACCAACCAAAGAGAATTAACGTTTACAAACCACTTTGCATTAGTACTTATTAACAATAATGTTTCTATTAATTTGGGGAGTTGTAGCTGTTGTTTTATTGATTGAAATAAACATAAACTTAATTTACTACTCTTAATGTTTTCTAAATAATCTAAATATTCCTTAATTACTACTGTGATGGGGTTCATTAAATTATATACTAAATTTTCAATAATTTCATCTTTTAATAAACTTTTAATTTTAAATTGAACACTTAATTTCTGCTTATGGGAAGATGGATGAGTCGTTTCTGTTTTAAAACAATTATCATAGTCTACTGCTAAATCTATATTACCATTAAATAATTTAACATCTTTTGTCAAAGGATCACTCACATTATCATTATTAAATTGTTTGTTGCAAATCAAATTTTTGTCACCCATATTTATTTCCCGGTGTGAACATTTATTTATTATGTCACCCATATATTTCGTGGCGTCTTTCTTTTGAAGACCCTCCACATGGTGTGTACATTTATTATTTATGTCACCCGTGGCAAACATGGACTCTTCCCTTTGAAGATCATCCACATGGTGTGAACCTTTATCCTTGTCAATCAAACTATCATTATTTATTTTTAAAGTGAGGTCCCTATCAAAATTATCAATGATTGAATTATTAACTAATATTTTATCATCTTGGGCACCTTTGTCCCAAGACATGTTTACTTTATTATTGTGGAAGGTTCTATTTTCCCTTTCCAATTTCGATGTATATAGACTCAAAAAATCCATCCCAAGTACGCAGCAATATTTTAATCTTGGTGTAACAATAAATTGTGTTACAAGTTCTACATCACCCATCTCTATATTTATACAAAATACATTATCTTGCTTGTAAAAACCTAATTTTTCAAACCTTTTATCAAATAATCCCCCATCTAAAAGTGACAATTCTAATTCACTATCTATTACAGCTACACCATATACATCCCCTACTTTAACATCTACCAGTGGAAATTCAGTGGTTATATTACTTAAATCTATAAAATTTTTCTTGTTACGTTGTTTCTTCTTTCTCCCTTTGGTTGGACCTACCAAAAATCCAGGTCCTTCTTTATTGCTCCTCTTGACGCATCTCTTGTTACAGCTTCTGTTTTATTTTCTTTATTTTCTATAATTACGTTATTAAATCCTCGGGTATCTTCTGTTTCATTTTTTTCGTATTTCCTTCCTACATGACCCTCCTGTCTCCAATTATTATTATTACCATTACTACTATTACTCATATTCTTGTTGTTACCATTCTCCACCCTTCCTCCCTGGTAACTATTATTCTGATACCGATTACCATTGTATCTTTGTTGGTTATTGTGGTTATTACCATTATATCTTTGCTGGGCATTATAATAGTTACCATTGTTACCTGCTTTATACCCATTTTTATTCTGAGATACACTCCTATCTTCCACGTCGTCCAGACGCTTTACCAATTCCAAGAGTTGCTCAACGGTGTCTATACCCTGTAAAGCAACTGCTTGTACTACCTCATGCTCAAAATGATTAGCTAATTGGGTAACAATGTCACACTCCTGGATCACAGGTTGTATATGTTTCAAGAAAGAATATTTCCGAATAACATAATTCTCTCTAGACGTAATAGAACGATATTTTCCAAAGGTAAGGTCATGTCTAATGCGTCTTTGCTGAGTTTGTCCCCAGTACTGTCTAATAAACATATTTTCTAATTCTTCGTACGTCTGTACCTCATCAATTACCATGTCGTACCATAATAATGCATAATCTCTAAGACACCCCCTCATGAAATGTAATTTTGACATATCATCATTAATACCACGAATGTATGTCTTAATGGTTTTAAGAAATGCCATTGGGTTGTCTTTGTTGTATCCAGAAAACTTAGGTATGTTTTCTGTACCAATAGATATCTGTTGTGATACAACACCGGGTGTGATTGTACCTTGTTCAACTCTTGTTTTTAAATTCTTAATTGTATCTTGACAATTTAATGTCATATCCTGTAGCTTTAAAAGAGAGTCTGTGCATGCACCATATTTAACCCTACAGTCTTCAAACTTACTTGTTAAATTTTTAACATCTTTCTGAACTGACATGGCACTACTGTCCACCTTCAGTTCCAAGAATTGTATTTTTTCATCTTGTCCTCCAATCCTTTCTTCTATTTGTTTAAAATTTTCTCTTGCTACACTAGCTCTCTCATTCATTTCATCTATTAAGAATTCACTGCTATTCTTACACTTCTTTTCGCTCGCTTCTATTCTCTCATTGATCTGTGTTGTGCTTTGTTTCACATCCTCTTTTATTTTCTCATTCATTGCAGACATCTCCATTCTACAGGCTTTAATTCTTTCGTCAATCTTCTCATTCATTGACTTTACCACAGTTTGTATCTCTATTTTATTTCTATTCATCTCTTCTTTCATCTCAGCTTTATTTTCATCCAACTTTTTATTTATTTCAGTTTTCATTTCCCTTTTGTTCCTTTCCATTTCTTCATTATTTTCTTCAAACTTTTTATTCATATCTATCTTGTCACATTCCAATTTACAGAAAAGTTTTTCAAATAAAATATCAAATCTGTCTCCGCCTGACATTTCTTTCGTTTCAATTTTTACATTTTCAGTTACATTTTCATCCTCATCAAGAGGTAGCGTCTTTTCTGAATCTGTCACAGAGGAAATGCCTTGTGGTTCCCTGTACGTTTCAAATAAATATTTGGTATCTGTACCACTTTCAGGATTTTCACCCTCACCCTTATACTCAGACATATTTACTTTATCTGTCCTGGCACTTAAAGAGACTTATTTGTGGAGAAAAATAAATCAAAACTTGACAAAATTTTATTTGTGAATTATATTTATTAATTATTCAAATGCACTTAAAGGTGAAAATACCTCCCTTTAATTACACAGCTATTTGAATATTAAATAATCAATTAATTTTTATCTAAACAGTTTAAAAATGTAAAAGTTTTGCCCCACTACGTTGGTCGCCATATATACATTATGGAACGGCAAAATTTTTACACCATGAACATTGGACATCATATGAATAATATGGAAATGTGAAATTGCTAGTAAATTGTAAATATATATGAAATGTAAATGCAAAAGTTTTGCCCCACTACGTTGGGTGCCATATATACATTATAGAAAGTGTTAATAAATGATATATATAAATGTAAATGTATCATGGCCCCACGTTGGCTAGCGTCCATATATATGCTGTGACTCTTACAAATTTATAAATATATAAAATAAATTTAATTTACTTAATTAAAGCGTAACTGAGAGTCAAGCACGCATCCTAGTGCTAGGCCTTATGCTAGACTAAGATACGGTGAACTTTCTGCTGAAAGGTAGGTTAAGCAAAACATTTTACATGCAACTAGCTCCGCTTGAAAATAAATAGTTCTCTCAGGGGCAGAAAATATGAGTTGATTCTCCTGCTCTTTAATTATCTCCAGGTCAGGTAAAGAAATAAAATACAAAATAAATCTTAATATCTAATTTATTAAAATAAAATAATTTTAAACGAATTCAAAAGTTTTTATCTACAAATATTTACACACAAAAAATCAATATTCAGTCATAATTCAAATTTATACATCATCATCAATAAAATATTACAAGTAATAAAGAATAAATGACATTATGATGTCGTGAAAAGCTTATGTCTAAAAAAAAATGTGAACGTGATTATTATGATTAATATTTGTCATAGATACATGTAAACAATCAAAAATAAAATAAATTACCCGTGATGAATTGTACTGGAATATAAATAAAAATAAAATTTGTACGGTCTACTATTTGCTAACAAAATATAGACATTAAGGAAGTGGCTTTGCCCTAATTAGTCCTGTCCGGCGCCTTTTCTCGCTCCCAACACAGTACCATCAGATAACAAATTCACACAGATGAGTATCCCAAAGTTCCACCCTACGAGCATGTCCTTTTCAACTCGTTGGACGCAACCCGAACATACATCACAATGTGCACACTCCTTAAGGAATATATAAATTTTAAATTAAATAAATAAAATGAAATAAAATAATGTCTCTGCGTATCCAATAAATTAACTCAGCCCTGATTAGTTCTGCCTGGTGCCTTTTCTCGCTCCCAAACGCAGTACCACCAAGACCAATTCGTGTTTTTTTTTTTAAATTCACCAGGACTCCATGCTATGAATTAAATTATGACATAATTCATTTCACACATCCCTGATGTATTATTCAACACGTTAATATTGAACACCCAAATACAACAAAAATATACTTAATACACATATCAAAAGAAATAATATATACATTAAAAAAAATAAACTTTACCTTTTTCGCGAAATTCCAATACAAAAACACCACTACAAATAAAGAATTTGGTACGCCACTATACACACATTTATAACAAATATCGTTTAATCACCTTAACTCCTCGTACATCGTTTCAAACTCATCCATAATGAATTTTCAATAAAATTTAATTCACTTATATATATATATAACCTATACACACATAAAACAAAATTATTAATTTCAAATACCTTTTGTAGGATAAATAATTTTAAAAGAAAAGTAAATTATGTGAAAATGAAATGATTATGCTATCCAAAGTTATCATTACAATTACTAGAAGGTTCTGTCATAATGTATGGCATAGTACCCCTACATGCAAAACAAAACACTCTAGAAAAAAGAAAATAAAATGAAATTAAATAAATTCAAAAACCGAGTTCATAAATAAAAGTATCTCATACATAAGTAATTATTCAAATATATCTAGACATTTCTATGTGATACGCGCTGCATGTTAAAAATAAAATATTATATGCGTTGAATCTTGTTAAAATTTTATAAGTATCAAAAGTCTCAAAAATTATTCTAAGTCCGGATTTAAGAGCAATCCTTTTAAAAGAAGGAGGAAGTGGTTTATCACCTACTTTTAGACTAGTTAATATTGCGGTTTTCACCAAGCAATCCCGGAAATTTTATCCGTCCGCGCTTTTATGCTTAAATTTCTTTATAAAAACATCCGGCAACTTTCGGCAAACACGAATCCACTTCCAAAATTGTATATCGACGGTGCTGCCCTTATCGGTCACATGGGGAAACAGTGTATTAATAATCCTTGAAAAAGGTAAACAAACATGCGAATACAAATTCGTCTATACGTTTATGACTCAGCCGTGCACCTGATAAACAATACTTTTTGCGCCGGTCTACACAGTCGATCTTTGCCAATGTCAGAAGTCTTTGTGCCGGAAACACCTGCTCGCTCCTTTTCATGTAACATTTGATACGTCTTAATATTATAACCTTATAAAAATTTACTAAGATCCTTTTATTGTTTTACTTAAATAAAAATAAAGTTTTCGTAAATTATCGATATAGTGAATATTCATATACACATTATGGTAAAAATGAATAAAGCAAAAATTAATTTAAATAAAATCTTGAAGTGATCTTGATTATACTTATTTATTTACATATTATTATTTATTCAAGATCACTGCAATATGTACTTGTTGTAATAACTACTAGTTCAGTCTATTTCAATACTGAATTATATTGCAAATAATTAAATCTTTTCCAACATTCACAAAATGTTATCTTTCTTTTATACTGACACAAATAATATACTAAAATGGTAATACTTAATTGCTTTCTTCTTTCAGATGAGTAACTATCCACTTCCTGATGACGTTTTTGGACGGATACTACTTCTTTGATGTTGTTAAACTTCAATCTTGTTCAAACTCTTGAAGAAAGAATACCAATTATCCTGTACAGGAGCTTGCTCGACGTTTGGAATAAATTGTCCTCTTATTAGGATGCCGAATCTCTTAGTGCACAGCAAATTCTCCTATACACCCGGAACTTGTGAAATTCACCAACCTTTATGGATCTCTTGTGATAATCTGCCTCTTTTAAACACCAGTACTTCTGGAATCAGCTACCTTCTATAATTACCGGATCTTGAAGATTGCTACAACCTTTATGGAATTTCAAAACTCTGGTAACTCAACAGCCTCCTGAAAACTTCGATGATCCCGGAAACAACAACCCTATTTCCGATGTACCTGGATTTTGTATAAATTTGTAAGTACTATCACTTTTTTTTATATTAATTTATTCGTAGTTAACGTAGTTCACTCAGGACACACTTTTCTCTTCTATAATTAACTGTATTCGTGTTTTATATCAGAAATTATCTTCTTTCTGAAAAAACACGTCTCTTGTATTTTTGAATTTCAAAAATTCTCCTTTTAAACACTATTTTAGGATTATTATCGCGTTAATATCAGTAAAGATATTGCCTTTTCCGAAAACACGTCTACCGTTTTTTAGAATTAGAAAAATTCTTCCTGTTTATTTTTTCATTTCCCTAGTAATCCTTTCTCATTTTGTATTCTCCAATCAAAGTTTTACAACAGCAATAACAATTAACAACATAGCTTTTAAATTCTCTAATATACCTAGAATACTTCTTAAAATTGTATTATCTGATTATCTAAATCCTTTTCATAATTTTTTCAACCCTTCTTTACATATTCATATCCCAATACCTCTCTACATCTATATTTCTGAACAAAATGTCAAATAATGACAGTTCCTGTATTTCAAATTATTCCCGGGAACTGTTCTACAATACAATCTATACACCTTTCAAAATAAGATTCTAAATATTTTTATCACCTCATAAACGTCAATTACCCAAGTTTTTACAAATTTATAATACATTTTACAAAATAACAACTAATATTAAACTCTCTTCTTTCCAGAATATTTTGAACTTCTAAGAAAAATGAACATGGTCAACCTTTCCATATACAGGTGGTTTATAATGAAATTTGAATACTTGTTAAATACGATAAACCTCTATTATGATAAACCTAATAAATTTTATTTTAAACACATCATAATAAATTTTTCTACGTTTATTTAATTAAATTTGGTAACTTTCATAACTTTTTATATTATATGGTTAACGTATGCCTTTATACTATAACAATATATTTGAGTTTTGGATTTCTTATACGTTATAGATACAAATTTATATTTTGTTTGTCTTTTTATTGGATTTTTTTTTGTTTTTTGAGTAAATATATATTTTAAGTTAAAGATTTTATTTGTTACTAAATGGCTTGAAAAGCCACAGCAAAGAACTTTTAATATAAACATGATAAAAATGTCGATACCAAGGTATATCGATATTCTTCATTCAATATTTGTTTAAAATCGATTTTGAATTTTTGATACATTATTCGATTCTAATATCGATATTTTTGAAACGTTGCGCATTGGAATTTTTTAATTTGCTAATTTGCTATATAGTTTGAACTATAAAATTTGATGAATATGTCAAAAATACTATAGACATGGTGTGCAGTTTCTATTTAAAAAATAAACGATTTCAAAGTTCTGAAAACTGCTAACAAATAAAATGTACCTATATTTACATTTTAAGTAATTAGCAACAACCTTAAGAAATTTTGAAGAAAAATGTAAAACGTTCTTAGCCGACAGTTTCTTTGCGAACTTCGTAAATATAAAACAGCTATTAGGCTTTTGTCGGCGTAAACAGTCCCAGTTTAATTGATTTACATAATTCATGTCATTAGTAAAAGCATAGGCATCTTTCAATTAAGGATAACAGAAAACTCCATATTTTAAAATATTGCAATTTCATTAAACTCGCAAATTAAACTATGTAGTTACTTTTTGGTTTTGTGGTGCCAACCAGTGATGCCAACTGTTGATTGTCTATTACGTACTTTCAAATAACTCGTAATATACTAAATTTTATAATTAGTAACCGCAAAAATGGTTGTTAATTATAATTTTAAATTATAATGAATAATTAAAGTATCGCATAACACACAACTAACCTCTAAATAATTGCAAGATAATAGCGCCATCTGTATTATATGTGCTACACTGTTAGGCGACGTAAATGTAACAGATATCTATAATGTATGTAAAGACCCACCAAAAATGTAAACAAATTTTATTTCATGGATCACTTAAAAAATTACACATGTATTTAGCTACTGTTACTATTTTTACCTTCCAAATATAAATACCGAGTGTACTTGCTATATTACATATAAATTTACCGTGTAATTTTTAAATGTAGCCATTTTTTTTAGTACTTGCAAAACCACTAACTTCCCATTTTATTTACGGCTTATATATTAACTTAATTTAAAAAAGAATTCGACCGTTCACCTCGTTTAACCTTTATCTTCATGCTTAATGCATAAAATTTACATGTTTTGATATTTTACGCCCGTAAAAATGGAAATAAAAATGGTATTTTTTGGGTACATTTCTCTCCCGCCAAAACCTTATCAAACGCAGCCTTAAACAAATAAAACATTGGGTCAGGTATGTAGATGACATTTTCTGTATATGGTCAGGTACTGAAAGACAGGCACGCGACTTCCTAACTTACCTCAACACTATTCATAAAAAGATCCAATTCACTATAGAAATAGAAAAAGAAACAAAATTAAACTTTCTAGATTTAACTATCAAAAAAGACGACAAAAAGTTAAAATTCAACATATACAGAAAACCTACATACACCGATACAATCATACCAGCTAATTCAAAACAATCTTGGCGCACAAAAACAGCAGCTCTACATAGTTTCGCTTACAGACTAATTAACTTACCGCTAAGTAAAGAAGATTTCAACACAGAATTACGCATAATTAAAACCATAGCTAGAAATAATGGATTTAAAGAGAAAATAGTAGATGATATTATTAAACACAAACAAAGAGAAAAACTCAAAATACACTTTTATCCTAAAATAATAGAAAAAGACAACACCAAATGGCACATTATACAATACATTCCACATATTAATTATAAAATTAATAGAATATTTAAGAAAATAGGTATCAAAACAGTCAACATAAATAAAAACAATTTAGGTGCTATGTTACTCAATAACAAGGAAAGAACTAAACTTACCGATAAATCAGGTGTATACAAAATTAATTGCACAGACTGTAAAGCTATCTATATCGGACAAAGTGGCAGAAAGATCGAAACTAGATTAAAAGAACCCAAAAGATCAATATTGCATAATATTAAAAATACAGGCCTTGCCGAACATTGTATAGATAATCTCCATTTTCCCGATATAGATAGTTGTAAACTTATACATAATGTAAACAAGGGACCGAAATTAAATCTGTTAGAAATATTAGAAATTAAAAAATCAATTCAAGGAAAAGAGAAAGTAACGAACACACACAAAGACTTTGCAAACACACATACCCCCATAATAGACACTTATGTAAAAAAGAGACAATAAACACAACGACATATATAACAACCATACACAAACTGACCTGTTAGTTTCCGCTCGGTGCTCGATAATGGTATGAACAATACCGAAACATATGTCGCAAAGACTAAATAAAAATTGTGGAAAGTTTTCAAGAGTTTCATTTTTTAATATTTGACTCTGACACGTTTGCACTTAATGCTTTCACAGCTTCTTATGTACGCTCCAAAACCTCTGGATTCCTTCAAAAAAAATTTCGATACCATGTCTCGCCAGGGCGATTGTTAACAAATGGTTTTTTTCTTAGACTTTGCTCTAGAAATTCTCTCACCGATTCTAGGACATCTTTACGGCGGGGAAATCCACGTGTGATTTTCAAAGATCCAGGTGACCAAAATTTGCTCTTCGTCATTGGAGAGGATTGGGTTAGGGCCAAAAGCTGGTTTTACATAATAACTTTTTTTAAACTGCAAAGTAGCTCACCGAGAGCTACTTTGCAATTACAATTTCGAATTTTGTATTGTCTTGAAACCACTCTTAAGGGTTTTCCATTTTTAATTTCTTCAAGAGCTTTTTGTACATCGTTTTTCTGTGTATTTCTTATAATATTTTTCACCCAGAACAATTTTTGGCATTGTCTTTAACTAAAAATACGTAAGTTTTAGTGATTGTCCTGTAATGAAATTTAGTTATTGGCCCCGGCCAGTAACTAAATGTGATGCAATTATTTACTAGATTTTCTAACAATAGCATTATCCTACATTAGGCAATAGAACGCAAACCGTAACATTAATTTTGTGCGATCAGTAAAAAAATTCAGAGATTGGCCATGCGTCCAATCACTAAATAAAACGTGTAACGTAATGTTTAGTGGTTGGCCTTCAGATTTTATAGAGGACTTTAGGTTATAATGCACCATCATATCAGAATTGCATCAAATATATTATTAGAAAGGCACCAAATACATTTCCTTAATAATAAACTTGTAAATATTTAGAAAAATAACTTACAAGTGGCAACACACTCTTGTCGGAACACATTATGTTTCCAGTAAACACAGCTTGTTCGGGTCATTACCTCCTACAACATTACCTATTTGTGAAAATGGCGGAAGAATTCCTAGACCGTTTGGCCCCGGATGTAAGTAGTGTTGCTGGATTATGCGGATCTTCACAGATACAAGATAATATGACAAATTTCTACCTAATTTATGTTTTAGTGGAACGGCCAATAACTGGAAGCTAAATAGGAAAAGGCCAATCACTAGGTGGTTTACCCTATATAGAAAGTAGTTGTCGTCAAACAAACGCACTGGCTGCGTACCATGAATATAGAATTCAAAGATACAACGTCTAAAGAATGGGAAATGTTTAAAGAGAAAATGAAACATAATTTCAAGGGCAATGCAAAGATGTTATATTACACCATAATAAGTATGAAAAAAGATAAATCAGGCACCATAACAAATATTAAGAGCAAATATGGTAAAGTTATTACCGAGGCAACTGCTATAATTAGAGTGGTGTAGAGAATATTTTACACAGTTACTCAAAACAGAGGGTATAGTGCCTCGGAATGCTGAGCCAGCGATTTCAACACGAACAAGAATAAAATATTAAAAAGCAGGAAGTAAAGAAAGCTATGGCAAAGTTAAGTGCCCGGCATCGATGGAATAAGACCGAAGACTAACATACATGAGGGATGAAGGTACTGAAATATTATAGAGAATTATAATTACAGCGTGGAATCATCATACAATACCGATCACTGGAGAAATGCAGTATTAGTCATTGTATATTAAAAAAAAATGAGGTGTGGCCACCACACGACTTTCTTATACGAATGAACGTTTCAAATTATAGAATTTTAAGAATTTTTTTTACAAAAATTATTCAAAAGCCTATTCTAAGTACTTCTATTCTCTTAATAAATCTCTATAGAATGCATACTCTGCAAGATATTACCAAAAAAGTGCTCCTCGCTAAGAGTAAAAGTGCTACTTCCGATCCGAATTTTAAAATTTCATATATACAAAAAATATTGCAAATTCAGTTTTAAATACTTTTGTACTCTTGATAAATATATATAGAATGCATAACTTACGACATATTTGCAAAAAATCGCTATTCGATAAGAGTAAAAGTGGTACTTCCGGTCTGAATTTTGAATTTTTTTTATACAAAAGATATTGAGAATTATGTTTTAAATACTTTTATACCCGTAACGTACTTGTCTAAAAAGCATGACTTACGAAATATTCGCAAAAAACTGATTTTCGATAAGGGTAAAAGACCTACTTCCGGTAGGAATTTTGAAAAACTTTTTAAATAAAATTATTCTCAATTTTAATTTTAAGTATATATGAATTCTTTATGAATTTGTTTAAACTTAGTAGTTGACGAAATATTGGCAAAATTCGATTTTTTCGCAGAAGTAAACTGCTACTTCTGGTCTACCGATTTTACTGAAAAACTAATCAGATCTCAAGAGGGAGATTATGCACGTAAATACAAAATTTGGAATTCATATCTACAGCGGTTTGACCGCTATCGTGGTCACACACACACACACACACACACACACACAGAGAGAGAGAGAGAGAGAGAGAGAGACAGACATTTTTTAAAAACAACTTTTTCGGTATCAGGGGACTTCAAAACGTGGACATCTGCAAAAATCTCGAGGTCGAAAATTTTCATCATCACAATACTTCCTTATACTACGTATAAGAAAGTAAAAGGAGAATTTAATATTATTAATTAGAAGAAAAACTAAGGAATGACACAGAAACTACAATGGGAGATACATAGGAGCACTTTAGACCAAATAGGAATTTTCTAACTCGCCAAATAGATGAAAACATAATAAGGAACCAGGCAACAATTACATATTTGCTATATAGGCCTGGAAAATTGATTTGACAGCTTGCGCAAGGAAGAAATCGGGAAGTCTATGTGTAAAAGAGAAATAGGCGTGAAGTTGCATGAAGAAGCATATTTAGCTCCCTGTTGTTAACAATTATCGATAATACCAATAAAAATATGAACAAATACACAACAGAGGTACACCTAGGGTACCACTAACACCAATCAGAATGAACGTGTTTAAGTACGCCGACGATCTGCTGCTATTACCAAAAAATAAAACGAAGTACAACAACGGATTCATATATGAAAGGTAATCTTAGAGATACATAATCTGAGAATAAATCCAACAAGGAAATAATAACTTGCAGAAATGCCAAAACATGCGGGAATCGTTGTAAAACATCATAAGGTTGAAGTAAAACTACAATTGAAATACCTATAAACAATAATTGACTAGACCAGGAGAATCGACAGGGAAATGGCAAACACAATCAATAAAGTAGCAAGCGCGTACAATATATTATATAACCTGCTCCTTAATTTAAAAAAAAAGTATCCAAAAGGACAAAAGCAAGAGTTTAAGAATCTATATTACTGCCGATGCTGATATGTGGATAAATCGTAGGTATTCGCGGACCTGCTGAAGAAAAAGATGTAGCCTGTGAGAAGAGAGTGCTGAGAAAGCTCGAGGATGTGACTCAAATGTATTCTAAAATTATGCTTTTTCTCCTACCTTATATAGAGGTAATTTTTATATGATCCAAGAATAGCAGTTAGTTCTATATACTATAAAAATTAACATGTCTTTTCGAACCCAGAATCTAAGTAGGTAAAAATGTTCTTCATCGTCAAAATTGTTCAATTTTAGTTAAATTAGATTATAACATCCATGAGTCAAATTATAATGTGTCTGTAATTGACTTACGCCGCCGCCATTTGCATTTTAGCGATTTTTGCGTTTCACTATTTCCTCCTCTGCGTAAATTCAAATTAATTGTTTTATTTGACGTTAGAATCCCATTAGCGCATTTTAAAGCGTTTTCTAGCAGTGATTTTAAAAATTATCGACATATGCATTCGAAATTATAAGTTATTAATGCTATTTCATCATAATGGCAATGTTCGAGTTACACGTTTGAGAATCATGTTATGATTATAAAGTGATATTCATTTTGGAAATTGAATATTTAGGCACGACGTTGGCTGTAGAACAAATAAAGGAAGAAGTTTCCAAGTTGCCCATTTAACATTAACGTTTTAATAATAATTAATTTATAATATTAATTAACTTAATGGTAATTTGCAAAATATTTGCAAAAAACTGCAATTCGATAAGAGTAAAAGACCGACTTTAGGGGTTTTTTTAATAAAAAAATTCAAATTTACTTTTCTTTCTTATTCTCTTGAAATTTGTTTGATACTGTTAAAATTTGATTTTTTTGCTACTTCCAGTCTACCGATTTTACTGAAAATCTAATGAGTTCTTAAGAAGATAATTATTATACTCTTAAATACATGGTTTGGTTTTGATAACTTTAGTAGTTCGTCCGTTATCGTGAAGAGATAGGGAGAGAGACAGAAATTTTTGAAAAACCGCTTTATGGTATTAATGGACTGTTTAGGCCAAGCCAAATTTAATAATAATTATTTTTCATAAGGTTTATTAATTTATTAAAATGCAAATTATATTGCATTGTATAGGTATTATTGAAAGGTAATTCTAAAGCATCATTAAATCTATTTATTTTATAATTTATTCATAGTCATGCTTTCAAATAGATATTTAATAGTCCTACAGCTGGACTTCCCCACAATAAAACAATTTGTACCTTCATATCTGAATAGATATTGAAAGGACTATTTTATTACCATCAATATGCAATTGGACCCTCTCACTTGTGATAAGGGAATGTAGGAAAAACCAAACGTATTGTGATACAGAAATAATACGTCATTTATTGTCTCTCAAACTTTGTAGAGGGAGAATATTTTAATTTTAAGAAGAGAACGATATAAAATTAATAATAATGAAAACAGCTTGTTTTAGATTTACACTGTGTTTATTAAAAATATATATGACAATTGTTCTGTAACATTTATCCGAAGAAGCTACAAGGTAGCGAAACAATTGTCATATATATTTTTAATAAACACAGTGTAAATCTAAAACAAGCTGTTTTCATTATTATTAATTTGATAATGGATTTACATCAAGTAAAAGGCGAATCTATCAAACAGTTGAGAACGATATAGTCCGTTGAACAGTAAACATTACCAATTTAAAATTCACACAAGACAGTCGATAGCATTGGAAGGCCTATTGAGTTCACGAAGTATTTACATTACTCAGTAGCAACAAATAGTACCTACAATCGCGACAGTGCTTATAATTTTGTTAATCATAAGTTATCAAATCAATTCAAAATCACCTGTACAGTTTAAATAAAAGTATTAATTTAACAACAAGGACGTGTTTATGTGAGTGTTCCTAACTGCAAGAAAAATATGGTATATACCCACAGTATACTGGTCCTTTAGCAGCTATAATTAGAAACGAGCTACCACTAAATCATTGTGGAACTGTTAAAGACCGTCATCGCAACAGGGACAAAAAATGGACATCTGCAAAAATCTCGAAGTCGAAAGTTTTCGTCACCACAATACTTCCTTATATTATGTATAAGAAAGTAATTCTAATAAATAAATGCATAGTTAGACTTACCATATAAGCCTTTTCGATAAGGATTTGCAAAACTCAAATCATTGCAAGGTGATCCACCTATTAGAAGATCTATGGGTGAAATATTTTTGATGTCCTCTTCAGTTAGGTTCCTTATATCACCCAATAATGTTACTCCTCCTGGATAATTCTTCATAACGACACTAATTGCATCTTCATCTACTTCACACGTATAATAACACTCAACTGATATATTTAATTTGATGAGTGTTGTCAATCCTACAATAAATACATGCTAATAATTTAATGTATATATATATATATATATATATGCATACGCACGAATTTCTTGAAATTAGCGGTTTATATGAAATTGAAAATTACTTGCTTTATGTTAATTAATGAACTTAGGGAAAAGTTTATATCATTATCGAAGACTAGCCATTAGTTTCGCCATTGCTCATCATTCTGATAATGAAATCAGCTGTTCCCTCTAATTTTTCGATTTGTCTGTTTACACAAACCGATGTGATCGTTGCAAGCGTGAGAGATTAATTTCTTAATTCTCTCTATGAAACAGAAGGAAATATAATTTACATGTTTAATACATATTAAGCACATATTAATTTAATATAGTTATCCTCAATGAAATGAGGATTTTTCATTGTTGCCGGCATTTCGTTCACAATATGTGTTTCAAGTCGGTAGAAGGTTAAACATGTAATTATGTTACCTTCTGTTTCATAGAGAGAATTAAGAAATTAATCTCTCATGGTTGCAAAGATCTCTTCGGTTTGTATAAATAGACAAATCGAAAAATTACAAGGAACAGCTGATTTCATTATCGGACTGATGAGCGATGTAAATTATGTTTCCTTCTGTTTCATAGAGAGAATTAAGAAATTAATCTCTCACGCTTGCAAAGATCACTTCGGTTTGTATAAATAGACAGATTTAAAAATTAGAGGAAACAGCTGATTTCATTATCGGACTGATGAGCAGTGGCGAAACTAACGGTTAGTCTTCGATAATGATATTAACTTTTCCTCATTAATTAACATAAAGCAAGTAATTTTCAATTTCATATAAGCCGCTAATTTCAAGAAATCTGTGCGTATGTATATAGATATACGTATGTAAGATTCATGTGTATTAACAAATACGGCTAAGAATTTGATATATATGCGTTTAATACATATTAAGCACATATTAATTTAATATATACACGGTGGCCAGAAAAATGCGGACAAACGCCAGGTAGAACGATTCTTTGTTCAATTCTGAGGCGATAATCTTAATCCAAAAAAGTTATACGGTCCTTCCTTACGGCATACGAGACCATCAAACATTAAGTTGTACGGCTAAAATTTAGCAAATTTAGCAAAATTCGTCAAATTTATCTATGTAAAATCATTGTGGTGAAATTTAGAAATGGAATTATCTCAAATGCATTGATGTAACTAATCGATTAATACCAATGGTTTACAAAAAAAAAAAAAAAAAAAAAAAGCACTGTACTACTTTTTTCAATTAAGATTGTCAACTCAGAATTAAACAAAGATTTGGCCTGCGTGGCGTTTGTCCGCATTTTTCTGGCCACCGTGTATACAAGAACAAAGTATATATATATATATATATATATTGTGGTAGTTCACTAACTTAGATGAGTAAGGATATGATGGAAGTACTAATGTTAATAAAATATACTGTATATGTTTTTGTAGTGAGTATTAAAAAAATAAAAGATGGTAATATTTTATGGACCAAACTATAATTAAATAAATAGATGTGAGAATATTTAAATTATACTTAAAATAATTGTGAGAATATTAATTGGGTATTTCCCTATAGTTTTTGTGAACCGTGTAAAGTTGGTTACATATCGGGTTATGTTGAAGTTCGCCTTGCATTGAGTGGTTGGTTGCCTATCAGGTTTCTTTGTTGTAGTAATATTTCCCATTTCTGAAAGTAGAATTGTAAATGTTACTTGTTGTATTTTTATATGTAATATTATTTGTTAAAGCTTGTTTAATTAACACTTTTGAAAAAATAGAGAATATTAGTATGGATTTTGAATCATAAAGGTTGGAAAATGATGTATAGTTACGCGCTAAAATTCAAATGTAAGAAGTGTCAGATTTTGACATTTAAAATAATATAGTTAAAGTATTGAGTATTTGGTTTGCCGAAGGGTATAAAAGGTTGTGAAAATTAAAGTAAAGAATTAAATTGATAAATTTTTGGAATTACAAAAAGGTATTATAAATATTCAATTACAAATAAAACATATTTTGGATTATTATAATGTGTGGAACAATATGATTGGATATGATAGAAACTAAGGAATTATTGCCAGGGATATGGGGAATAAATTAAAAAAAAGAATTTAAGAAAAGCGGTAGATGTGTTTTCGGAAAACGAAATTTTCCTTCCGAAAAACACATAATTAAGAGATTCATCATTATACAAAAGTGTAAAAGAAGTGGTTAGGAGATAGTAGAAAAGAAAGCAGATATTTATTAGGTGATTGCAACATTTTCCAGAATAGTACCATTTTTTGTATCATGCAAATATAATTAAAAATAAATTAGAAGAAAGAATTTCGGTAACGAATAAAGAAATAATTGAAGAATATTCATACTTGAGAAGAAAGCGAAGAAATATATAATTACAATTTAAAAATAAACTTACTGCATTGGTAAATATTATTCCATATTTGGCGAGAGATTTATTGCATTGGAGAGTTGGTGAAATTCCAGAAGTTATACAAATAGTTTAGTCCAGGACTTGAAAGATACGAGATATTCAACATAGCAGCTAACACAGGTATTCCAGTCCAGTAGAGGAAAGGCAGGTTTCAAAGGTCTTCACGAAAGCGTTCGACGGTTCGAGATTCTAGTTGATTGCAGAGGTTGAAGGTATTACAGGATAGCAGTCATTACAGTCCACATTCCGAGCATTCCAGACAATTAGGAAAAGGAAAGGATCTCCCTCATTGATTCCAGGAAATGTCTTCGACAAGCTAAAAAGAAAATCGTTTGGTGTATAAATAAGAATACCAGTTCAGTAGTAATAACAGGTCGTATAATTCTTTGAAATAATTTGAATTTATCAGTTTCGAATTGAAAAGTATATCAAAATTTAGAGATCTATTATTTATACGTACATTATAACTGTGTTGATAATCAAGAAAAGATATTTTGTAAGTTCTGTGTACAACATTAATTTGTATCATCATTTGTATAATTTTTAGAAGTCAAAAAAAAAAAACTGATCGGCAAACTAAAACTGATTAATTTGTGTGGGTATTTGATTTACATACAAAAACTATACAGTATTTTTAAAATAATATAATTAATATACTTACTTGTATATTTTTCGATCCACGAAAGGTGTATTTTCATGCACATATAAATTTTCAAAAGAATGTTTACGTAAACAAGCTTGGTACTTCCATGAATGTTTTATTTGGTTGTGTGTGTTGAGAACTACCATATAATTTATAATTTGCCTGATTTATTAAACAAATTAGTTTGATACATTTGTTTTTATTTGGTATATAAAGAAGGTTTTTGAATTAAATTGATGAAACAGATATGACGCTTAGAACCGTAACCTATAAATAAAAAAAAAAAACAACTGTCAGTGATTATATTATTATTTGAATAGTATGTTAATATATACCTTGAGATTGAGTTCACAGTAAGTATTGTTATTTGAAGATAAAGTTGAAATACACATCATAATTCACTAAAGAATAACTGTTTTGTAAACTTTGATTTATAAAGTTAAGAAATATAAAACGTAAATATCCTATGATATAGGCAGATATTGAAAAAGTTACATATAGGCAACTGTTTGGGCTTTGATGATTCAAGGGAAGTTAGCAACATATAAAATAATTAGTTCAAATATTTTATATAAGAACTGAGTTAGTGAGGGCATAAATAAAAAAATTACCTGAGAGAATTTGAAAATAGATTTGAAAAGTACATAAAGATTTCAATTTTATATATAGACGAGAATAAGTACAGGTTTCAAACACATAGTAAGAATAAATATTATTAAATTTATCTGAGTGTAATCGTACCTTTATTAATTAAAGGTATTGTTACATTTTATGGCGTGCCCAACGTGGAGCGATTAAAATAAGACTCGCAAAAACATATTTCAAATATTTTATTAATTATAATAATAGCGATAACATTAGTATACATTTTACAAAGGTAATAAAATCAGTTTAAAGTATATCAAGGTATAAGGAAGTGTGTACTACAATTATTGAAAATGAATACCAGATCTAAGAGTAATTTTGGATTAAATAGATCTGAATCGTCTAGCGATAGTGAAGAGGAGGTTGGTCAGGATGTGAATGTACCAGAGGGAGGAGAAATTATATTACAAGTTCAGGAAGGTATTCAACAGACAGGAGAAACACAGGATAGAGGTGATAAGGTGGAAATATTAGGAGAGACTTCTAAAACAGAAATGTCGAATACAACAGCAGATATGGAATTAATTCTACAAATGTTTAAACAAATTAGTGAAGAGAATAATAAGAAGTTAATGGATAAACTTGACAAGGCTAGTGAAGAGAATAAGAAAAATAGAGAGGAGGATAAAAAAGAATTAGGAGAAAAATTGGATAAGTTGGAAAAGGCGAGCATTGATACTAGAGAAGAAAATAGAAGAAATCTGGAAGAATTAAAGAAATCTTTACTGAGAGATACAGAAGAAAAGGTTAAAGAAATTACTATTGAAATGGATAGCAGGGAAGTGAAAATGCGGAAAGAAGTAGACGAAAAGTTACAAATTAAGGATACGGAAGTTAAAAATATTATTAGAAATAAAGTACAAGAGGTTGAAGGTAAAATTAAGGTAATACAAGAAAATGTAAAACAAATAGATAAGAATAGTAGCGAGAAATATAAGGAGTTAGCGAAACGCATACGGGATGAAGTTGATCAGGTAAATAAAGAAGTCTCCGACAAAACAGAAAAATTAGAAGAGAATTTTTGTAAGAAAATAGAAAATACAGAAGATAGATGTTTAAAAGAAATAAAATTATCGACTGATACTACTATTGCGCAGAAGTTGAGTATGGAAGATATTCTGAAAGAATGTGAAGAACAGAAGACGAAAATACAAGATCTTTTATTAAAGACTCAGAATATTAACATCCCTCATGTAACATGTCCTCCGGTTTACAATGTTTTAAATAATGGTATCAGAATTGAGAATATAACTCATTTTAGTGGGGATAAAATGTCCACTCATCCAATGGCCTATTTGACAAATATTCTAAGATATATAGAAGAGATACAGGATTTTAGGAGCCAAATGAATATTATTAGAGCGACTTTAAACAGTGGTGCAGCGGATTGGTTTCAACGGGTTGAAGACAATTGCGATGATTTAAGTAAGTTTGTGGAATTATTTAAAAATAATTTCTGGAGTGAGACGCAACAAAGCAGAGCACATCAGAGGTTGTTAACAGGAAGATATCAACCAGGTAAATCTTCGAGGGAGGCTTACGCACAAAGAATGTTTAACTATTGTCGATACATATCTCATTTGGACGAAAAAACTATATCTCAACATTTATTACAACACTTTATTCCTGTTGACACACATGCAATTATTTGTCAGAATGTCACGGATATGAATGAGTTGATTAATATTCTTAGACGTTTAGATGATTATACAGACGGTGTAAAATATAGGGAATCTCGTCAATTAAATGGAAGAAATGATATTCAGAATAATCAGCAACGTATGTCAAATAATAGTGGTGTGAATAATCATTATGTTCGTAATAATACCCCTTTTCAACAGAATGCTTATCCAAGGAATAATCAACCTAGTAGTAGTCAGAATAATTATTTTGGAGCAAGACAACCTTACCAATTTAATAGTCATCAGAGTAATAATTATAATAGAAGTTATAATACACAAGGGAATGGTATCTCAAATTGGAACAATAATCGAAGTATATCAAATGGAGGGAATGGAAGACCGAGTACAAATAGGAATAATCCTTTTATTAATCAATCTGCAAGACAAGTTCCTCATAACAATGACTATCAAGAACAAAATAAAAGGTATTATGGAAATAATAATTCTAGACAGGTGAATAATATACAAATGCAAGATTGGAGAAAATCAGATAGGAGATTTACTGGTAGTCAGGTTCATAATCAAGATAGAAATGAAATTGGAGTTGGTTTGGAAGAAAAAAAAACGCCAATTTTAGAAATGAAATTGGATCCATATCAGAATGCTATCCCGGGAACATCTCATTAATAAATAATTTTGTTAATAGTAGTGTTAGTTGTAATATAATTAGTAGTAGTAAAATAACAGGAATGGGGAATGTTCAGAATGGTTTAGATATGGGAAATATAATTAATAATTTTGAAAGTTTACCTTTTTGCATAATTAGTATTAGAGATGTTAAATTTAAAACTTTGTTAGATTCTGGTGCTGAAATATCACTCATAAAAGAAGAAATGATAATGAATATACCTGAATATTCTAAATATATTATTAAAGTCAAAAATACTAATGTTATGTCTGCGAATAGGGGAAAAATGGGTTGTATTAATAAGCGGTTATGTATAGATGTAGTGATTAATGGACACAAATTTATTATGCAATTTTATCTGTTAGGGAATTTGTTTTATGATTGCATATTAGGGATAGATAATATGAGAGCGCTGGGAATGAATTTAGATTTTGAAGAAAACAAGATTAAAATTGAAGGAAAGGAAATTTTATTAGATAAGGTTGTGGATTTAAAAGAAATAAACGCTTATATTGAATACAAGGAGGATATACAGTACGAGGTAAATAATGTCATTATAGCTGATCGTGCAGAGAATGATGATGCTCAAGAACATTTGGAAGGAGCAATGTTTGAATTACCTAGATCGGAAATAAATGACGAATATGGAAATGCTGTAATAATAGAAGATAAACAAGAAGTTAAAGTAATAAGAAATGTAGCTGACATTCAAACTTTTATTTTACAACAAAAATTACCAGAACCTTGGATTGAAGAAAGTCTAATAGAAATTTTAGCTAAGAATATAAAATTAATTAATGATGAAGTTGTTTTTGCTAAAGATTATGAGCATCGATTATTGATAAATGATGATTCGCCGTTATCGTGTAAAAATTATCCTATTCCGTATTTTTTCCAAGATCGTGTCAATGAGGAACTTAGAAAATTAGAAGAAGCTGATATTATCGAGAGATCGAACACCTATTTTATTAGTCCTGTTGTGTTGGTTAAGAAGAAGGACAATTCTATTCGCCTTTGCATTGACGCTCGTTTAATTAATTTAAGGATCATGCCTGAGCATGAAATACCACAAAATATTGATGTTTTACTTACAAAATGCGGTAATAAAAAATGGTATAGCAAATTAGACCTTAAGAATGCATTTTGGTTAATAAGATTGGACGAGAATTCTAGGAAGTACTGTGGATTTAACGTAAATGGAATTACTTACCATTTTAAAGTATGCCCTTTCGGCATAAAAAGTAGTCCTGCCGGATTGATTAGATTTCTACATAAAATACTAGACCAATATGAGAAATTCGCCCTTCATTATTTAGATGATATCATAATATTTTCGGATGACATAGAATCTCATATAAATCATATAGAGATTATTATTAATACATTACAAGTTAATGGTATGAAATTAAATTTATCTAAGTGTCAGTTTTGCCAAAAAGAAGTCAATTACTTGGGTTACGTTATTAACCAACAAAATATTTTATTAGATCCTCAAAGATTAGAAGAGATACAAAATTATCCAAGACCTAATAAACTCAAAATGTTGAGAGGATTTCTTGGGTTGTTGAATTACTATAGGAAATTTGTATCTAATTATAGCCAAAAGACAAGTACGTTGTTAAATCTACTAAAGAAAGGAACGAAGTGGAAGTGGACTGAAGAATGTGAGGATTGTTTCGTACAGTTAAAATCAAATTTTGTAGAAAATCTTAAGTTGTATCATCCGGATTTTAATTTAGATTTCATCGTACGAACAGATGCATCAAGTGTAGCCGTAGCAGCCGAATTAGTACAGATCAAAGATGGTATCGAGGTTCCAATATATTTCGCGTCAAGAACTTTAAAACCGTGCGAAAGGAAATTTGGGATATCAGAACTCGAGATGCTTGCTGTCATTTATGCTTTAACTAAGTTACGCTATTACCTCATAGGGAAGAAATTCAGATTGGAAACAGATCACAAGGCGTTGCTGAATATTATGACTACGAAACTAAATAATAACAGGATTTACCGTTGGACATTATTAATACAGCAGTATGATATGGAAATTATATATAGACCAGGTAAAGAAATGATTGCAGCTGACGTACTGAGTAGAAAACATGGTGAAACAAAAACAACAAATGTACATATAAACTTAGTAAGATTGGGATCAGAAGGTATTTTTTCAGTACAAAGAATCAGAGAAGCTCAAGATACACCTGAGTTGGAGATAATTAAAAATAGATTACGGACAATAGGTACATATAAAGGAATGAGAATGAATGAAGGGATAATTTTGAAGAAGATAGGCGATCTGGAGGTATATGTTACGAATGAAGAACACACGATTAATATTATACGACATTTACATGTAATGTATACACATATAGGAGCTAGGAAATGTTGGTTAATGTTCCGAGAAGCTTATTATTGCCGGAATGACGAGAAGATAATTAAAAGAGAAATTAAACGGTGTAAAACTTGTATTTTAGCAAAAGAAAAGAATTATACAAATCAGAATATAAGTTTAAGTATTGTTGCTGATGATAGATTACAATTAGTAGCAATTGATTTTATTTCAAATCTGATTCCGAGCACGAGAAGATATCGAAATATTTTAGTGTTATGTGATATATTTTCGAAACATGTGCGATTAATACCAACACAGAAATGTGATACAGATACTGTATTACAGGCGTTACAAGAATATATAACTGAGTATGGGACTCCAAGAACAATATTATCTGATCATGCAACATATTTTATGAATCAGAGATATCATGAATTTTTAGATGAAAGAAATATTAAATCTCATCACATATCGATTCGTCATCCACAAGCTAATCCATCGGAAAGGTATATAAAAGAAGTTCTTAAATATTTACGGATATTACTCGAAGATCGACATCATAAATGGGCCAGATGTTTAAAACAAATTGAATTTGTAATGAATAACACACCAAGTACCGTACATGAAGCTTGTCCAATAACTATTTTCACAGGACAACCTCCACAAAGGCCTTGGCAAGATGATGAAATTGCAGAAATAGGAGGCAGATATGAACAAATTAAACAAAAATTAATGAGACGAAAAATTAAATGGGAGCAGAAGAAAAAAGAAAAACAACGTAAATATAACGTGTATAATGAGAACGATAAAGTTATTGTACGCGCGTTACGAGTAACGGATAGAAGGAATAAAATTATAGCAAAACTCATAAGGCCATATTCGGGACCGTATTTAATACATCGGAAAATAGGATTAAACAATTATGAATTAATTGATGAAGAAACGGGATATCTTAAAGGAACTTATCATATTTCAATGTTACATGATTATATTGATGAAGTATAATTGTTAAAAAATTTAAGGGCATGGCGGTACTGAAGGGCCAGTTACCGTTGGTAAATAGCGCTACCACCCACCAGAGCTACAATGTATATAATAAAGCCCAAAATTTAAGGGCATGGCGGTACTGAAGGGCCAGTTACCGTTGGTAAATAGCGCTACCACCCACCAGAGCTACACTGTATATAATAAAGCCCAAAATTTAGGGGCATGGCGGTTGAATTTCATAGGGCGACAACCGTTGGTAAATAGCGCTACCACCCACCAGAGCTACATCAAAATTAATAGAACCAAAATTTAGGGGCATGGTTAATGTATTTTGTTTCTATAAAAGTATGTCATAAAAAAAAAACGGGATATAAGTATGTGCATTTAATTTTTTTTTTATAATTGAGTTAATCATGTAAGAAATTTTAGCTAAAATGATCTAACAAAGGTTTATGTATTTTATTTCCTTGCTCTAAATTAATTGAATCAGGATAGAATTATTTAGACGAAGAAAAGTTGTAAAGATTAGTTAGTATGAAGAAATTAGTAATATTTAATTTATTTTCCTCATTCCTTACATTATAAAATTTGTAAATATAAGTGTTAGAGGAGTATATAAGTAACTTTACAGTAAGTAAAGAAACATACGAGTATAAAAATGTGAAGAAATGAATATAGTTAGATATATGAAAGATGAGTAAGAAGGAACCTTATTAAAAAAAAAAAATTTTTTAAAGGATATTTATCGGAGTAATAAAAGCATTTAATGGTCAAGAAATATTAAAGTCATTAAGAGTTATAAAAAAAAAATGTGATATACAAATAGAAGAAGCCTATAAAATAAAATATGTATAGAAAAGATAATAATGAATGCTTGCTATGTATAATAAATAATAAAAGGGAAACATAAAAATATATGGAATAATTTATAGAGATTATGTATGAAAGGGTAAATAAAACCCAAAATGATAATAAATATATAGAATAATAATGTATAAAAGAAATATGTAGGTCACGTACGCCTTAAAAAACGAAAATATAATTTGTGTACTTTCCAAAAGTGAAAGTTTGAAAAGGTAGACGAAAATGTCTATTATAGGTATAGGGTTTTTGTTCAGCTAGGAACAGTTATATAAAATAAAATAATAAAGAATAAGTGAGCATATGTAAAGCATATTTTGTAGAGGCTATTAAATATCTGAAGAAGTAACAGATACAACTTAAAAGTAATCACCAGTAAATGTTAAAAGTAGTTTCGATTATAATATTGATAAGAATTTTTAGAGGGTTTAAAATCATGAATAGGATAATACAGAGAAGGTATAAGATTGGATAAGAAAAGGAATAAAGTTACTTATATAGAAAGCATAGAAATGTTAAAAGATACATTTTATGACATTATTGATGAAGACAAATGGATAAAGATGTAAATTTTGAATATGTTGGTATAAATTAGTATATTTATGAGAATAAGATTAGTTAAAATGGTTTGTTGTAAATAATTGAGAGTTAAAAATGAAAATAGATACAGTGAGGTAAATAATTATCTTATATACCAAATATTAAGAAATGTACATGGATTTATATGAGAATGTATAGTTATGCTACAGAAGTAGTACAAATTGAAGTACATCATTTTAGTTTAGATTGTTGAATAAATATAAATTTATATATTCTATAGAAATTTAGATTTATTAAAAAAGGGGCATATGTGGTAGTTCACTAACTTAGATGAGTAAGGATATGATGGAAGTACTAATGTTAATAAAATATACTGTATATGTTTTTGTAGTGAGTATTAAAAAAATAAAAGATGGTAATATTTTATGGACCAAACTATAATTAAATAAATAGATGTGAGAATATTTAAATTATACTTAAAATAATTGTGAGAATATTAATTGGGTATTTCCCTATAGTTTTTGTGAACCGTGTAAAGTTGGTTACATATCGGGTTATGTTGAAGTTCGCCTTGCATTGAGTGGTTGGTTGCCTATCAGGTTTCTTTGTTGTAGTAATATTTCCCATTTCTGAAAGTAGAATTGTAAATGTTACTTGTTGTATTTTTATATGTAATATTATTTGTTAAAGCTTGTTTAATTAACACTTTTGAAAAAATAGAGAATATTAGTATGGATTTTGAATCATAAAGGTTGGAAAATGATGTATAGTTACGCGCTAAAATTCAAATGTAAGAAGTGTCAGATTTTGACATTTAAAATAATATAGTTAAAGTATTGAGTATTTGGTTTGCCGAAGGGTATAAAAGGTTGTGAAAATTAAAGTAAAGAATTAAATTGATAAATTTTTGGAATTACAAAAAGGTATTATAAATATTCAATTACAAATAAAACATATTTTGGATTATTATAATGTGTGGAACAATATGATTGGATATGATAGAAACTAAGGAATTATTGCCAGGGATATGGGGAATAAATTAAAAAAAAGAATTTAAGAAAAGCGGTAGATGTGTTTTCGGAAAACGAAATTTTCCTTCCGAAAAACACATAATTAAGAGATTCATCATTATACAAAAGTGTAAAAGAAGTGGTTAGGAGATAGTAGAAAAGAAAGCAGATATTTATTAGGTGATTGCAACATTTTCCAGAATAGTACCATTTTTTGTATCATGCAAATATAATTAAAAATAAATTAGAAGAAAGAATTTCGGTAACGAATAAAGAAATAATTGAAGAATATTCATACTTGAGAAGAAAGCGAAGAAATATATAATTACAATTTAAAAATAAACTTACTGCATTGGTAAATATTATTCCATATTTGGCGAGAGATTTATTGCATTGGAGAGTTGGTGAAATTCCAGAAGTTATACAAATAGTTTAGTCCAGGACTTGAAAGATACGAGATATTCAACATAGCAGCTAACACAGGTATTCCAGTCCAGTAGAGGAAAGGCAGGTTTCAAAGGTCTTCACGAAAGCGTTCGACGGTTCGAGATTCTAGTTGATTGCAGAGGTTGAAGGTATTACAGGATAGCAGTCATTACAGTCCACATTCCGAGCATTCCAGACAATTAGGAAAAGGAAAGGATCTCCCTCATTGATTCCAGGAAATGTCTTCGACAAGCTAAAAAGAAAATCGTTTGGTGTATAAATAAGAATACCAGTTCAGTAGTAATAACAGGTCGTATAATTCTTTGAAATAATTTGAATTTATCAGTTTCGAATTGAAAAGTATATCAAAATTTAGAGATCTATTATTTATACGTACATTATAACTGTGTTGATAATCAAGAAAAGATATTTTGTAAGTTCTGTGTACAACATTAATTTGTATCATCATTTGTATAATTTTTAGAAGTCAAAAAAAAAAAACTGATCGGCAAACTAAAACTGATTAATTTGTGTGGGTATTTGATTTACATACAAAAACTATACAGTATTTTTAAAATAATATAATTAATATACTTACTTGTATATTTTTCGATCCACGAAAGGTGTATTTTCATGCACATATAAATTTTCAAAAGAATGTTTACGTAAACAAGCTTGGTACTTCCATGAATGTTTTATTTGGTTGTGTGTGTTGAGAACTACCATATAATTTATAATTTGCCTGATTTATTAAACAAATTAGTTTGATACATTTGTTTTTATTTGGTATATAAAGAAGGTTTTTGAATTAAATTGATGAAACAGATATGACGCTTAGAACCGTAACCTATAAATAAAAAAAAAAAACAACTGTCAGTGATTATATTATTATTTGAATAGTATGTTAATATATACCTTGAGATTGAGTTCACAGTAAGTATTGTTATTTGAAGATAAAGTTGAAATACACATCATAATTCACTAAAGAATAACTGTTTTGTAAACTTTGATTTATAAAGTTAAGAAATATAAAACGTAAATATCCTATGATATAGGCAGATATTGAAAAAGTTACATATAGGCAACTGTTTGGGCTTTGATGATTCAAGGGAAGTTAGCAACATATAAAATAATTAGTTCAAATATTTTATATAAGAACTGAGTTAGTGAGGGCATAAATAAAAAAATTACCTGAGAGAATTTGAAAATAGATTTGAAAAGTACATAAAGATTTCAATTTTATATATAGACGAGAATAAGTACAGGTTTCAAACACATAGTAAGAATAAATATTATTAAATTTATCTGAGTGTAATCGTACCTTTATTAATTAAAGGTATTGTTACAATATATACCCTGTATCTGCCCAATGAAACAAAAATTTCAAAATCTGATGTCGGATTATTCATGGACAAATGAATACGCAGCTTTTCTCCCATTTAACCGACGTTGTATCTCCAACGGTTTCCAATATCCCCATGTACTGCGTTTTAAACTGGACACCCGGTATATCTATAATAATATTGATACAAGAGTGTTGTATTATTTGTGAAAGTTACATGTCGTGGGACGACGCTGGCCTTGCGAAACCGACACAATGCACGACGATAAGAACGCTTCTTTAGAATTAAGATAGTAGTAAGAAAAACATGTAGTTTGCACTTTTAACCATTGTAATAATATTGAGAATAAGATGTATAATTCAGTTAGATACAAGCTCTCGTAAGATAAACCTCTCGAGCGGGATAAATGTATTTTTACTCAATAAATATTTTTTAAAAATCAAATTCTTTTTTTAAAATATTTAACTGGCGCAGTCAGTAGGATGTTAGTGACGCTTTTGTGAATAAAACTCTTTGTGAAAGTGTTCCGTTTTTACGGTTTGTGCTACCTCCTACGCCGGATCTCAAATCGATCAACCCAGGGAACCTAGACATATGAAATTATTTATAAGAAGGGCAAATACAATACAAATGCCCATGCTCTATCAAGAATAAAATTAAACACATTGGAAACCAGTTCAACGAAGGGCAACGTAGGTGATGACACCATCAAATATTACGTCTTGGTTTGTTCTATCGATTTCTTTCAAATTATGTGTAAAAATGAATGTATGTAAATGTTTTTTAATTTATTCTACTTAAGTTTAAAAATATATTAAATAATATTATATTTAATAAATAAGATACTTTCGTAACACTAATTTATCTAATAAATTATATCTATTAATTATTACGTGCACTCTATATTTCATATTTGTTAATAATGAGCGCGGTTAATATGTGCTGTTACTTTAAATAATACAGTAATCGCACCAAAATTTTAATAATGCAAGCTAAGCGAGACCTTGCCAGAGTTGTTTTGCATCAACAGCGTTTGTTCTCATAACAACGGTTGAACCGATGTTGCCAATATGCAGAGATAACAACGTGCCGACTGTTACACAAGAAAAGAATATATACGGTGGAGGTGACCTCGCGTTGCAAATGCCACATGCAAGAGCGAGAGCAGCGCTGTGATCTACAGCTGAACTAAAAGCGTCGCTTATGAGCATTAGGGTAACTTTTTTACCTCCAGAACAAAATTTTATTTTTAGGCTTCTGAGGTCATCTATATCATGATAAAGTAAAAAGAAAGGCAAAACGTTGCTACCTCCAAAAACGGAGGTAACTGCGATATATATGAGGTGACAACACACACTTACTACCTACTTTGGAGTTGACTACGTACCCATCATCAATATATATATATTGTAATAGAGGGGAAAGGGGGGTAATTTTTAAATGATAATAAATTAAATGAATAATGTTCTTATATGAGTACTAAATCGTTGTTCGAATTTAAATCTACCGGCTAGCTAAAGTATTCTCTAATTACTGAAATAATTATGTTGTAGTTCTTGGGTATATGGGTATCCCAGGATCGTCCTATGTGAAAAGTACAAATGAATTTATATTTCAAACTTCGCGATAATCAACGTATAACTCCACCAGTTCAGATTTGAATTTATTAGGTAGGGAGTAGACGCTCTTTATTTAGCGCGAAATCGTTAAAAACACTCGTGTGTGCAACTGGTTACTGTGATAATAAATTAAAAGTGATATAGTTATTTCAGTGGGGTTTTCTCTAAATGACTCTAATAACCTATCTCGGGTCGTTGGGGGGGTTCTGAATTACCTTACTCCTAGGATACAGCAATCCTCCAGTACGTGCGAAGTTCTTGAAGATTCTAACCTGAAAAGATTACTTTGTGGCACAGCTCTAGTGCCGATGCACAAAATAAGATATGTGTACCTCTTATTTATTAGTGGAACAGGATTTATCAACGGTGGAAACAAACACTTTATTTTCATAAACAAACAGATCTTGATTGATTAAAACTGATGATAACTGAGAAACATAATACAACAATGATCTTGAAGAGAAATAATTGACAATTAAACAAACAAAGACAAAACAATAAGTGTGAATGATATTGTGGCGTTATCTAATACACTTTGTAGTTTACACCAAAAACATTTTTATAGGCAAAAGTTCTACTATTTTGAAATATAGACATCAATGGCAATGTAGGCAAATTTGAACCTTATGTGCATACACTTAATTTGGAGTGCACGGAAATGGAATAGAATAAATTGTATTGTAAGTATGTCCTGATATTTTATTTAAATAAGCTTATACTGATTGAAAATGTAAAATGACCCAAAAGTTTACGTTAGGTATACTTTAAGAGTTGACTTTTATTTATGATAGAGAATTAATAGGATTGAAAGATGTTACATATGTTTGACCTAGATTTTGGCACGGAATGTGCATACAATATTAAATAGACTTGGTACCTTATATGTTACTAATTCCTTATTTGTTGGAGACCAGGTATTACGGGCAGTTGGAGGTGTACTTCCAGGTGTGTCAACGACTAATGTCCTTCTTCGGATTGGATTTAACAGATGCCAGGTGAGTGGGCGTTTGGTTTATTCTTGACCTCGTTTGGTTTGTACAGGGTGTTTCATCGGTTGGGGTATCGCGAATTAAAGTGCCTAAATATAAAAATATCGACTTCAAATTTTAACCACTTATAGAGCTTTTAAACCGCTACCAGCAGGTTAGGTTGTTTTTGATAATATTATTTTAATTAATGCGTAAATTAAAAAAAACGTATTATCAAAAATTAAAAGTGCTCAAAAAATGTTCAAATTTGAATGGTGATACGTGGAAATATCACCCATATTAACTTCACAATCAGAATTTTTATAAACGAAACCGTTTGTCAAATAAAGTCAATATTAAATAATGTCGTTTTTCTTACGACAGATTTATGGTACTTAACTTTCTAATTGTGCTGTCCGCAAACAGGTAGTCCTTTTAAATTTATGACGGATAATAAATAAAAATTTATGACGGATAATATTCAACCCTGAAGCCTTCAGTTGTTGTTGTAGTTCTACTAATCGGGAAGCGTTTCCAAGGGCATTCTGAACTTACATTTAGGTACTTTGTGATGTTAGTTGTGATTCTATTTTCACGGAGTCAACTTCATTTGTTTAAGCTGTGTTTTGCTAGTGTTTTCTGTTTTCAAAATGCCGTTCACTTTCTCTGCCGACGAAAAAGTTGACATGATACTTGTTTATGGGGAAGCTCTACAAAATGCCGCGGTTGCTGAGCAGATTTATGCGGAACGTTTTCCGGATAGGATCCACCCAGAAAGTCGAACTTTCAAAAGGTTAGTGGATAACTTGAGGCAAACGGGATCACTTGCGTCAAAAAATCGAAGTGTGAATAATCCACCTGTCACCAATGAACTGAATCAGGCAATTGTTTTAAATATGGTGGACAATAACCCTCAGATAAGCACTAAAGAAATCAGTGTTGCGACTGGAATCAGCAAGACATCGGTGTGGCGGATAATCAACAAACACACTTACCACCCATATCATATCGAGCTTCACCAAGAACTTCACGGGGATGATTTTGCAAATCGAGTTGCATTTTGTGAATGGGCACAAAGACAATTAGAAGAAAATGAGCACTTTTTTAGACATGTTTTGTTTACTGACGAATGCTCTTTTAGAAGCAGTGGACATGTCAACAGACATAACATACACTATTGGGCACCAGTGAACCCTCATTGGATGCGTGAAGAACGCATTCAGAATAGGTGGACGGTCAATGTTTGGGGGGGAATCATTGATAACCATTTAATCGGCCCCTTCTTTTTTGACCAGCATTTAAACGGCGAGCTTTACGCAAATTTTCTGGAAAATGATCTTTACAATTTATTAGAAAATGTGCCGTTAAATGTTCGCCAACACTTGTGGCTGCAGCAAGATGGGGCTCCTCCGCACTACGCACTAAGGGCTCGTCAGGTTATGGATAATCAGTTCCCTGCACGCTGGATCGGACGTGGTGGGCCAGTTCCATGGCCAGCCAGATCACCCGACTTAACACCGATGGATTTTTTCACATGGGGTGCTGTGAAGGAGATGGTGTACCAACAACCGCCAACTACCGCCGAGGATATGAGGGCAAGAATAACAAATGCGTTTGAACGCCTTAACCAGCTAAACAGAGGCGCTACAGTTCTTAATTCCTTCACGCGTCGGTTAGAACTGTGTGTGCAGCAAGAAGGTCACCATTTTGAACATTTGTTATAAATATTTACTTTCTACTACCTGGTATTACCCATTCACTTGACATCCGCACAGTGACAGTGTCATGTTGATCTGAATTAGTGGAATTTACAGCTAGCGCCAAAAAAAGCTGGGTAATACCTAATTTTTCCTAATTTATATTAACTTTCTTACCTTGAATCGCTTATAAACTCAACACACAACACTGTAATAAAAAACCCATAAATTCTTCAACGTCTTGCCTTTAATTTTGAAATTATTGTAAAATATTCAAGAATTGATTAAGTTTTAATTTTTTTTTCAATTGCATAGTTGATTTTATAGACATATCTTTTTAACACCTGAATTTCAATAAAATCTGAGTACTTTTGATTTTTTGAACGAAGGTTTTTTTTTATTTACGCATTAAATAAAATAATATTATCAAAAACAACCTAACCTACTGGTAGCGGTTTAAAAGTTCTATAAGTGGTTAAAATTTGAAGTCGACATTTTTATATTTAGGCACTTTAATTCGCGATACCCCAACCGATGAAACACCCTGTATATGCGGGGTAGTAATCTCTCCAATGTTTATTCTTCTTTTTCAGCTTCCGTATTATTTGGTTCGACCTTGGATTATGGCTAGGCGCGAACGTCTTCAATTGGGCGACCTTCTTGTGTCACTTGGATGGTCACACAACGTGACTTTAACTCGCACGTGAAAAATTACTTTGTCGATGAATGATCGAACTGGATCATCCACTTATAACATAGGAATAAAAATTGAAGAACAATAAGATCATGATCTAGGCCGTGTGTGCCTTTTTATAAGGATATACTGTTGTCAGCGTAGTTTCCATGGTGATATATACGGTAATATTTTACAAAGTCTTATTACGGACAAATTTATTTTGGAATATTAGTGGAATAATGTTTTATATTAGTTAAATTTTCTCATCTTTCAATCGGTGAAATAAAATTGTTTTAATTAGTTTTCTATTCGAAAAACACATTTTTTTTAAATTTAAAGGGCCAATTTAGCATTTCGACTGTCATATGTTCGATGACGTCATGGACGCTAATAAAATTAATTAAAATATCAAAATTTTGGATTAAAATGCCTTTTTAGTAGAATCTATCCTTCACAAATTATACTTTTAAATATATTTTATAACCTTTCACCTTTCAATCCTCTCAAATATCTTTATTTATATAAAAATTAGTGTGGTTAGTTTTTGAATTGTTATATCTAAATGGTCTTTTAATTTATTTATGAATTATTGCTATAACATGAAACTATGAACTTTTCTTAATATTTTGACACCTTTGTAAATTATCTATATAGCTTGTAATTAATATTTTTAAACTTTTCTTTTACCTATGTTGACAAATGTCAAATTATTCAATATACTTATTTAAATATTTGGACTCAACTTACAAATATGACACTGAAAAATATTTCAAACGTAAATACGTCTTGATAGACTTTGTATCTGTTAGGTTTTATTTATAATTACGTTAATTATGTATATGAAATATTTGAAATTAATTATGATTCGAACAATATGGCGAATCAAAATTCGAAAAATGAGATGATGCTTAGACCAAATGTGAGCATCTAACAGATTTATCGTTTGTTGTAATGATTGTAAATTGACAGCATGTTTATGGGGTAAATGTTTTTTATGCTCAACATTAGTTTATTTTGGTTTTTAGCAATGCATTTTTAGTTAGAAATTAGTCATACTAATACTTTTAACAATGTTTGGGATGATGCTTTCGAGGCTATCAACCTTGCTTTTAATTAAAACCTGTAACTTTCTGTGACATTTTGATCTTAAGAATTCAAACTTTAAAATGGCCATCATTTACATGCTCATAGTGTGATGGTAAATGTTAAAACTTGAAATTAAAATTGACCATTTGTAATGGCTGTCAAATTCATTTTATATTATTACTTTGCCTATATAACATTTTACTTATCATTGTTGTATTGTGAAAATATGCTAATTATAACTATAAAAATTAGACTAATTTGTTTAATAACTTTATTTATAGTTTTTAATTCTAGTCTTACGTATTACTGAAGGGGGTTTCAGTTGGGGTTCCTGAAAAGAGTAGTCATTGGTTTGGTTTTTCTAATTTTGGGGGTGATTTGCTTTATAATATTCAAAATTAACTTGGGTTATCAGAATATACTAGTTTTGTTAGTCATATCTGCATTATTTTTCAGGGACTTTTACCTGTACTCTTATACAAGGGTCTTATACTAAGCATCGCCGATGTATTTATGGTTGCATGTATTCAAGGGGTTTTAAGGGGTGACTGTATGTTTTTGTGTGTGTTTGACTGGTGTTGTCTCATATTCAACACTAGTTCAATTTATATATATATATATATATATATTTTCTATTCTTTGTTGCCGTATTTATATATTATTTAAACTCTTGATGAGCATTGGGCATTTTCGGCATTAAATAAACATACATTAGTTTATAATGTTTGATTTATTTAAATCAAACATTATAAACTAATGTATGTTTATTTAATGCCGAAAATGCCCAATGCTCATCAAGAGTTTAAATAATATATATATATATATATATATATATATATATATATATATATATTTATTTAACCGTCTACACAGACCCGATCTGCTACATACAGTAATCGTTGTCAGGCCCGCAAAGACGTTGTCAGTCCCGGTTTCGGGACTGACAACGTTTCTTGTGTTATTTCGGTCTATTATTCAATGCTTATGATAAAAAATGATATTTCAAAAAATTTTTTTTGGGTCCGCTAACGCGGTATAATATCAACTTATATACAAGTTTAGTTCAGGCATTTTCTGGGAGAGGGACAGGCGTATTTGTATAAAAACTTTTACTCTTACGTTGTCAAGCCCACCATATTATACCGACGTACCCAAGCCCTAAACTTGGCAGCTACGTAAATGACGATAAGCGAGACACTTCTAGGAATAATACTTGTAGAACTAACACATTGCCTTTCTTTTAATACTCTTCAATTGGTCGAGTAACGCAAAATATTATTTTGAGACATTTGCTTCTAGATTCTTTGAAATACTATCCTTAACTATATTTCGAAAGAATTAATGATGTAGAGCAATCTACTTATTTATATTATATTATGTTTACCTATCACTTAAAATCATATTTTATATAAAACAGTGTTAGATTTTATGTCACAGCAAATATCTCGACTATTGTATTAATGGTTAGAAAATGGTAGGTATACAAGAAAATCATTAGATTATTTATTCTTAATAATGTGTCAAAATCGGCAAAAATAATTTTACATCAAATTATTCAGGTAAAGCAAAAAAAACTTAATATTTTAAATGGAAAGTAATTAGTACATATTCTACACGAACTTATCTTTACAACCGTCTACCATATGTTGTACTTAATTAATTTACCACGTAATACAATAATAAAACTGAGGCACACATTAATAGAAAATCTGTGTTGGAACCTACATTCCCGAATTTCATCACGATTCTCTGTATCCCAGAAATGATGGTTTCTTTTGTTAGAAATGCCGTTACTATTGAAATTATATTTATTACTCCAAAGAATGAGAGTCACAAAATGTTGATTATTGTTAAGCCAGTTAAAAAATATTTACCTTCTATCAAAATACCCAACTCTTAAACCGAAAATCGATTTAATTTTATGTGGGATCATTTTATATTGTTTTTAGAATGGAAAGACTTATTCAATGTCGAGTACTGCTTCACGTATTAAATTGCTAGGATGTACTTTAAAATATGCCAATACCATATTCTTCATGTGCTGCACGTTAATTTCTTGGTCTTAGCATTTTAGCACTAAAACTCCGTTTCTTCCTAAATTACGTTCAATTTTTGCCAACGTGCGAGTCTGTGTACCCTTTCTGGATACAAGGTTCGATACAATGCAGAAGCTTCTCTAAGATTCCCATTGCATCTTATGTACGCTCTCAATATATCCATTTTTTCTTTATTACAATAATCATTATCACCAATTGTGTCACAAGATGAAAATAAACAATGCTAATTTACTGTCACTTCGATACGCTAGCAATAACACGTAGTACAAGAAAGTATTGTGATGAAAATTTTCAACTTCGAGATTTTTGCAGATGTCAACGTTTTGAAGTCCACTGACACCGAAAATTTGGTGTTTGCAAAAATCTCTCTCTCTCTCTCTCTCATACGATACGAGTATAAGAGTATTTAAAACTTAATTTTCAGTACCTTCGGTATAAAAAAATGTTAAAAATTAGCACCGAAAGTAACACTTTTATCGAATAGATTTTTTTGCAATATGGCGTAAATTATGAATTCTATATGTACAGTGAGGACGCGCGGGTTGGAATAAATTCATTTAAAATTATTGGTTTTGTTTTATGGAAAAACGCTGGGATAGGTCGATTTTTATTTTTAGCTGCGGTTTTTCTGATGGTAAATTGATGTACAAAGGTGGTCCAAAAATAAGTGACGACCATCAATTTTTTTTTTCAAATGGAAACATGTTTTTTATTTAATTTATTAATTCTGCATCGAATTCTAAGTATATTTCATGTACAATATCCTATACCCAAACTCAACAGTTATCGATAAATTATAACCGAAATACAACAAATTAAGCCGCAAACGTTAACTACAGTGTTACGATAAACTGATCATCGGCTTGCCTATTGTCAGGAAGTTAATAGTCAACAGTATGAACACTTAATTTGACTTGTTTTTCTGTTTTTTTTTTAATAAATCGGTCGTTTTCAGACAAGAAAGTGAAATAAATTTTGTAGGATACGCTCTCAGTTACTGATATGTTCAATTGTAAATTTCTCTATAACTGTTGAGTTTGGGTATAGGACATGGTACATGAGACATACTTAGAATTAGATGCAGAATTAATAAATTAAATAAAAAACATATGTTTCCATTTGAAAAAAAGAATTGATGGTCGTTACTTATTTTTGGACCACCATTTGTACATCAATTTACCATCAGAAAAACCGCATCTAAAAATAAAAATCGATCTATCCCAGCGTTTTTCCATAAAACAAAACCAAAAATTTTAAATGAATTTATTCCAACCCGCGCATCCTCACTGTATATTTATCAAGTCTACAAAAGTATTTAGAGCTGGATTTGGAATATTTGTTTGTATTAATGAAATTTCAAAATCTGAACGGGAAGTAACACTTTTACTCTTAGCGAGGAGCATTTTCTTTTAAATATCTCGCAAAGTATGCATTCTGCGGAGATTTATTAAGAGAACAGAAGTACTTATACCAGGATTTTGAATAATTTTTACATCAAAAAATTCTTAAAATTTGGACTTGAAGTAACACACTTACTCACAGGTTTATGTTTCTGAGATAAAAGTATTTAAAACAATTTAGAACAATTTTAATAGTTTGAAACGCTCATACGTATAAGAAAGCCGTGAGGTGGCCACACCTCATTAGTTAAAGTGTTTAGGTTGTTAACACGCTCAGTTAGTTATTCTATTACGCTGTAAATAAATGAAACAAGTATAACATGTGATATACTGTTGTAAAGATAAATTCCTGTAGTTTCAGAATATGCAATAATACTGGGTATGTTCCATTTAAAATATGAAATTTTTTTTTTTAGTATTTGATGTTCAATACTTTTTCCGATTTTGACATATTATTAAAAAATTATCCAACTTTCTTATACGTAATTCCTTAATCATTCATACAATAGCCGCGATATTTGCTGTGACACATAAAATCTAACACACTGATTAAGCAATACATTTTAATATTTAAAAATGCCCTTTAAACAAAGTAAAAGAAAACATTGTGTACTTTATTTATAAGCGCAAGATTATTTAAGAATGTCAACATGGCTAATATAGTATTGCAGTTATAGTATTACTTAACAAAAATAGAGAACTTTTATGTATGGTTGAAGTAAGGAATTCTACGTTCAACAAGGTCAGACCTTCTTGGAATCAAAGGAAATAGTATAATTATTAAGGTTTGAAAATTTTATCAACGCATTTATGGAAGCTTTTAGTTTTCTTCGCTCTGCTAACACCAGATTATATATTACAACTATATTATTAGAATAGACTAATTATTTAAAATCGAAATTATTCCATCTCGTCTTTGCTGACAGATGCTTTAAATAAATGGAAAGCAAAGCTTTTTAATAATGAACTATATATATTATATGTTTGAATCCAAGAGTTGAAATTGCATATATGTATAACTTCTGTAGATAAACGAATTACTCCCTTGTAGTGTAAATGCTGACCTTTTCATACCTTTTTCTGTTATAATAGCTATCTATCCATTTTGTCTACCTCATTCTCCACTAAATTTTTTAATTGTCAAACGACAACTATGATTACTCCTGAATGTGGATACTTTTGATTTTTAGAGTACATAAATAACACGTTGTTTGACCAGTGTGGCATACTGGTCAGTGAGTTAATGGCGTATTTAATAATAAAGACTCTAATAATAACAATAATAGTATATTAAATTCACCCAATTCGAAATACTTTATTTCTTGACACTTTTTTTTTCTTTTTTTATTCAGCTAGCGAATTTGACGGATTTCAGTCATCGACTTAATATTATAACGTAATTTCAGATTTGTTCAAAGTTGCTTCTTTTCAAAAGTTTGATTTTTTAAATACGTAATCATTAGCATACAAGCTATTGTTGTAATGGGAGTTAATTAATTAAATATTTGAAAAAATGCTTTTACTAATCCCTAAAATTGATTTTATAAAATGAAAACAGAAAGCAAGCAAATCTCTTAGTTTTGATAAATCAGCTGTTCTACCAAGGTTATTAAAGAGACCCGGACTTGTTTCTTCTTTCTCAACTAATAAATAAGAATTTTATTATATATACAAAGCAACAACTATCGCCGACCTAAGTTGTTTTGTATTGCTTGTTATTTTATCAAATAAATCATTTTCGTCTACTAATATAATACTTTATTTACGTATAACTACATGGGTATCGGTTACATGGTGTAAGTGGAAGAGATTGTGTCCCATTCAGATGGCACAATTAATTTGATCTCTGGCGGATTATTTAAGTATAATTAGTTACAGGTATATTTTTCGAATAATATATCTCTGTTTACAATTACTATAATTGGTATTAAAGTAGTCTGCAGTAAATAATTCCAAGATTATTTGAAGAATATTAATTTAGAATTGTGAATCTTCTAATCTCAGCCAAATAAACTAATATATTGAAATAATAAAAGTAATAGAATTGAAGAATATATTAGCATACTCGAAAAAACACTAATGGAAGATATCCACATTTCCTTACCTTTTGTTTGATATACTTAAAAGAATATAGATATCTAAAGAAAGTGAAACAACCAAAAATAACGGCAAATATCTAAATTACCTTTAACACAATTTATTTTAAAATATTGTATTTTAAAATCTTACTTTTCCCTTGCTCTTAAAACATCTTAAATAAATTTAAGCTGAATTTCATAGCACGAGCGGGACTATCAAATTACGTTGTTTATGTAGTATACTTGGCAATGCTGTCGGGAATGACAAGGTCTGATAAATGTTGCTTTTTTACACACTGGGACTCGAAAGACGGTAGAATCGCTGGGTTTAAAAACGTCGATTGAATGACAACTCGTGTATTATACACTGGGATTGACTTGGTAGCATGAATATAGCGGGCCTGGTTAGGTCGGTTGAATAACTATATATATATATATATATATATTGCTATAGGGGGGGTGTGTGGTGCTTATATGACCCTTAGCAGTTAAAGTTCTTAAAGAGCAATGAGACTAAGTAAATTAAAAAAATAAAAGAGATTAAAAATTAAGAAAGCAAAGTTCACCAAATTAAATTTTTGAACGCTAATAGTACGCTAGTGAAAGTTTAATCTAAAATTATTACAACTGTATATGTGGGTTTACTTAAATACTTCAATGAAAAGGTGACTAACTCTGCGATAAAAAATTTGAACTGTACTAGATTTCGCGCTTGAAACTGACTTCCTATTGCTTATATTTTGACCAATGTTCTATTTCTAATAGGGGAAGGGGTTGTTTCCGGCATTCTACAATGAATTATGTGAATATGTAATGACGCCAGTGCGCGCTATGTTAAATTTTATCTCCGGGCCGTTGCGGGGGTTCTGCGGGAATACCTACTACTCAGAGTGACTTACGCAATACCTGTTATTCTTACGAGATCCCAGGACTCCTGTGTGTGCACGTTGTGGGCTGCTACTGGTACCTATATAAATTGAATGATGTGTCTCCCCAAATTTACGATGGATGCCAAATCAAAATACAAATAATAAACACAAAGGTAGGTATAACTTCTAATTCTTTATATAATTACTTCCAATTGTTACATATAAATTTAACTTAATGAGTATATTCATCAAAAGACCACAATATAACTTATAAAATACAATTTATGACCTGGAGAGATATAATACACAGATCCACTCAATCGTACAAAATTTCCCAAAGCGGGTGAACATATATGTTGAGTATGCAAATATAAATGAACTGTATGTGAGCTTAATTATGGTGAAAAGAAACTATGAAAACAATCTGTTCAATACTAGGAAAATTAGTTCAGATTGGCGACAACAAATCTATTTTAAAGGTTAGCTATTTATATTGTTTAATCTAAATCTTAGCAAAGTATAGAGCTACTTGTTTACCAATATAGGTTAGGTTTTATTTCCTTGGATGTGACTGACTGTATGTTGATTATTGACTTAAATGTTTAGTTAATTTTAACGAAAGACAAATTATTGATATGTGAGTTCTAACTTTTTGATTACTAATGACTATTATACCACTTTTAACATACTGACATTGATTTTAATCGTCGTAAAAACACGAATTACAAAATTATTTGACGCAAATATTGTTATTTGACAACTGAACCTTTCTTTTGGTTTATTAGTACTTGTAAACATATCACGATACCTTCATCTAATTATGTTAAATGTCCTTTAGCTATATGGTGGATTCCTTGAGCGACAGGCATGGGAATCTCGGCTGGTTACTCCCTGGAATCTTTCCGTATTCGGGATGGATGGATCTCTGGATCGATGGACAGGTAACGCCGGTGGGCAGCTCGTTCGTAGGCGGAGTACAGGGTAGCAGAATCCGCTTCGGTAGGTTGCAGTATCTTATACTTCAAGTCTCGGCAGCCGCAGGTCTCGGTGTTGCAGATGTGCGTACAGGTGAGTTAATTTTCTTGCGTTTAATCTATTGACATTTATTCTCGGGTCCGGCTCGGGGTTTTTTCTTTATTCTTGGTTATGTTCGTTGTTGATATTTTTTTTCTTTCTCTTTTCTAGGCCATGGACTTTATGCTCGTGGTATTTTATTGATAAAGCACGGCAGTTGCTTCACCTATGGTGATACAGGTTCGATGATCGACGGAACGCCTATCTGGCCGGCGTAGAGGTTCGCCGCACTGGGATTTATCTCGACTTGTCGGTTTGATTCAAGTTCGTCTAATTACGGATGTGGTTTGTTTTTATGAACTCTGACGTTTCATCCTTAGTGGATGCTTATCTAATTTAATCTGCTCTCCTTTCAGCAATGTCTACCTATTTTATATGTTACCGTAGTCTATTGTTTAACGCCTCGAACCCAAAGCAGTTGCACCATATAATTTTATTAATTGTTATTATTTTATGTATCTAAACGTGATTTGGATATTGTTTAATAGTTTTTTTTTATATTTATGATTAATAAAAAAATATTTCTAGTGCGTAAAATTTTTGAATGCTCACATTTGTATTTTTGATGCGTCTGACAGCTTTAGCGTCGGTTTTTGAAAAATCAGTACAGTCATGTACAAAAAAAATAATGATATTTTCTAATATTTTGGATTTTATCCAAAAATAAGGATATTAATAGATTTTGTGGACCTGGTTTACAAATAATCTTAAAATCTAAATACATATAAATTTATTTCCGTTTTTTACTTGATTAAAATCCGTTCGTTCATAAGATAATGCCTGCTGTGAATATTAAATTTCCAAATTTAAGTTAAATTTATTTTATATAGTCATTTTGGTTTAAATTGCTTAAAAGCTTATCAAAACTTTATCAAGTCAGTTATATCTTGCCATTTAAGGAAATTATATTAACCTTTCTAAATGCGCTTAATTGTACCAAGTGCTCACTTAATTTTTGGATTTCAAACACCATTTTAGTTTTGACAGTCATTAATTGTTAATAGCTTTATTTAACTAGGGCATCTATTTATGCACACAACTCATATTATTAATTTGCCATGCATACTTATATTTCGTGCGTTTTTCTGCATTTAAAATATTAATGTTTGACATTTCTTAATGAAGCTATTCGGCCTAAATTTGAAAAGATGCTTTTGGTAATTATGCGTTTGTAAGGGTGTAATTCATGAGAATTGCTAATAATAACTGTGCTGTGATATTTGTTGTTACTGTATTTACCATCAGATATCAGGCAATTACTAAATATAGCCACGAAATTCTAGCTTTAATATGACATGTGATCTAGGTCTCTTAGTGATACTCTAAATGTTGTTTGTACTTAAATTACAGTCCTATTGATATTCATGCCCTAATTAAAATCTGTTCTAAATATAGAAAAGGTTGTAATTAATTTGTGTTTTCACATTAAAATTGGTTTCCTCACCGAGTTAAATTGCAATTGACTTGATAATGGGCGTTCGAAAGATGAACGTCCATGCTTTACATTAAATGATGCTATTGAAAATTTCTAGGTCAATAATTCTATTTGTGCTTTTAAAATCATGAGATATACATTCAACGAGCTTTGGAGTGTCACTCCTAGTATGTGCAATTTATGATTATGTTTTGATTTAGTCATAATTTGCATTTTTATAACGCCCATATGTGTATGCTCTAAATGCATGTGTTGTGTGTGTTAGATAGGATGCTTTGTCAAAACTAAATGTAAAATGATAACGCAAGATTGAAAATAATGTATGCTAAATAAGTACAAGATTGTATAGTGCGTTTCTGTTGTATTTGAAATTTGTTCGCACTACTATGGTCATGTTTTTATGCTAAAATCTTTAACCTTATTTCTTCAACTAAACTTTATGATCAAGATATAATTGTTTGTTAAACGATTAGATGGGATTGAATCTGTGTGCCAAGTAATATATCTCCTTTATTTACGTAACTCAAAAGAACTACAACATTTCAATATGTACAAGGGTTCGTCCCTAATAACAACTTAAAAGTAAAAAAAAATAGAGTGTTGTAACTCGTAACAAATGTTATGAATTTGAACAGTCTAGGGATATATACGAGACTAGTTCAATTTGCCCCTTAACGAAGGTAGATTTTCATTTGTGAAAATGTGCGTTCGTTATAAACGACTAAAAAATACTTATGTATGGTCCTACTTTGAACTAATTAATGTATCTATTCTATGTACAGATAATATTTTATATTTTATTTTCTCTTATTTTTAAAGAACTATTATATTTAGGTGTACCTATAGCTAATGTCCTAATATTTAAGTTTTCAATACAGTGTGTATGTCATATGTTTGTAATAATATAAGTTGTTGTTGTGTGTGAAAATTTATTCCAAATTATATTTATTGACTTAACCCTGTATGTGGATGTTAGTGCTAAGATGATATTTATTTCCTATGTAACCGTGCCTTTATTTATTTTTATGTAAATGTTGGATTGTGAACACTAGTTGATATCTGTTTGGCGTACGTATGTTTTTCTTTCTTCCATGTGTGTGTATTTAATATTTAATGTTTGCCTACAGAAAATTTTTCTTAGGTGCCATATTTCTTCTTTTGTTTTTATTCTGCGTTTTGCCTGTAATGTATCGAATTTGTATCTTATTATTGATGCCGGTGGCCTATTCTTAATATACCTTGTGTATGTATACACATGAATTGTATTTATAACTTCACATATTAATTCTTATTGTAATTGTTTTTGACATTTTGTCAACTATTTCTTTCCTATTTGCGGAACATACTTTATTTTATCCTGCACTTTTTCGTGCTAATGTACCCTTTTTCGGTTATACATCAATTTTAATCATTTTTCTATTTCTTCCCATAATTCCATATCTTCTCATGGCTTTACTTATGAGGTACTTTAAATCATATTTATCTATCTTTCCACAATACCATATCTTTTCATGGATTTCTTCATGGATTTAATTTCTTCTATAAGCGTTATATTCGCTACGAGGTATATTTTCAATTTTTAGGCCCATTCTTCTATCATCCTTTTTCTAGTTCCTTCGATAATTACTTTTTCCATTTCCTATGTTGTGTAGGCACATTATTTCCTGTGTATTACTATTTGTAATGTCTATTTGTGTATTTTCATAAGGCGGTTGTTTAATTTTCCTTCCAATATTTATTTTTCTTTATCCGTACGCTGTGTTCTTCGTATCTCTAGTACGTGTTTGTTGTTTCTAGTGTTATTTTTTTTTCTTTTTATGGTTTCAATCATCTTTTTGTGTGTTTCGTATTCTTCTGTATGACGTGTTGATGTAATGTTCCAACTTATATTACCACACTGCATGCTGCTAAATTCTTATAGTAGGAATGGGGAAAAATAACGTTACTTAATTCTAGTTTTCTTAAAATTCTTGGAGAATGAAATTCCTTTATTTATCTTAACTTTCCTATATTTAACATGCTTATCCTAAATTGTATCCTAGATTCCGGATATTCAGATTGGGCTCGTCTGAATACTTCTTGGGGTTATGTGACGGCTATTTGTTCTTGATATTATATGTGGAGGCTGTTAGTCTTGGTGATCTCTACGCAGGGGTGGGGTCGCTATCCCATTTAAGGTCTCCTTTAAATACCTTCGCCTTGCTCCGATATATTAGGCTTTGTATTTTGGGGTTGCTCAGGTAAGAGTGGGGTCGCTATCCCATCGAAGGTCGCCTACAATGTCCCTTCGCCTTGCTCCGATATATTAGGCTTTCGTTACTTGAGGAGGCTGTCAGTCTTGGTGATAGCTAGGGTAGGAGTGGGGTCGCCTTAGTCCCATCGGAGATCGCCTTCTATTTCTCCGCCTTGCTCCGATATGTTTAGGCTATGATTCTTGGTGTTGCTCAGGTAGGAGTGGGGTCGCTTTATTCCCATCGAAGGTCGCCTGTAAATCCCTTCGCCTTGCTCCGATATATTTATATGTGGTTTTATGTGCCTAAAATCTTGAGGCGAAAGTCGATGATGTTTTTGTTGTCCCGAAGGATGTCATCGCTGTGAGTAGTTTGTATTGTAATTTCCCTATCTGGTCGATTATATGATTGTGTGGGTGTATTTGCGAAGTAGTGAAGTGTTACCTGATTTCCTTCATACAGGATTGCAGCTATATGCATTCCTTTTAGTATTTTAAAATTTTTGTGCATTTCGCATGTGTAATGGATTAGTGCTATTAAAGTTTGTGTGTGTACCTTCAAATCTTGTAAATATTGTGTATGTGTGTTTGAATTTGTTTTGTGCGTGTGAGTTGACTTACTTTGCATGTCTATCCATGTGTCTGGGTCTATGCCCCTAAATGTGATAACTTCTTTGTATGTCTTGTTAATGTTACCGCCTTGTGTGATAAGTGCCTGCCTTTTCCCAGAACTTGTATTTTTTTCTGTTCCTGTAAACATAGCTGTTGTTTTCCTTGAGGTGTAGAAACATAAATCTCTGTCCTCTTCCTCTTCGGTTAGAAGCGCGTCCAAATGCGTTCTCAAAATCCTCCTGCTGGAGTCAATATATTTTGTTTTTGATTGTATGTGTATTATTGCGGAGGTTTCCTTGATTTCTTCTGTGTCCTTTTCACTGTTTAGGCCCTTTGGTACATCCTTCTCAAAATTTTCTAATGTCTTTTCTTTGGTTGACATATCTTCTGTGATTTCTTCGACATCCTTTCCTGTAGCTATTACTTCTGTTTCCTCTGTTATCTGTTCTGCAAATATTGTTTCTATTGGTACTGATTCTTCATCAGCTTTATTTTCTTTTTCTTCGCATTTTTGCACGTCTGTTTTTATTTCTCCTGGTACAGTTTGTAATTGCACCGGGCCTTCATCCATTTTTTGCGTTAGGATCGTTTCTTCACTAATTGGTACCATTTCCCTTTTTAGTGTTATATCTGTTATTATCATTTTAGATGGAGAATCTGTGTCTCCATTAGTTAAAACCTGTACGTCATTTCCTGGAGGTATTTCTTCTATTTTCTCTTCTTTTATAGTTTCTGCAGATACAGTTTCCATATGTTCTGATTCCTCAGTCGTTGTATTTTCGCCTTTGTCATATTTGTTTAGTAATCTTTTCCACATCTTTTTGTTTTCCTGTATCAACAACATAATCTGTTTGAGCATCTCACTCTGTTCCTCTGGCTTCGAACTAACTCCTTGTTCTGCGGGCGTCGCTGTAATTTGGGTGCTATCACCTTGATTTTGTGGAGATTCATCTTCGCTTGATGATTCCTGAGGTACATTAGACACGCTTCTGGATCTTGTCTCCATCTTGCCGGTTTATTATATTTTTACAAATACACACAATAATAATAAAACAGCAGCGATGTGTCGTTTGGATACGACCCCTGTACAATATGTTGTAAAAATGTTTGTAATAAAATATTTGACCTGTGTTTTTAATTTATATGGCAGTGAATAAATAATTTCGATTATACCCTGTGTTTATTTATTTAACATCGATCATCAATTCGTGGAAGAGCACATACACAAATACATAAATCAAATACACATCTTTCTTTTTATATTTTTATTATACAATTATTTTATTTAAAAAAAAAATTAATGTCCTCCACTTCTTTAAATCCTCGGAGATGAACTGAAAAAAATGCTGTAAGTGTGCTCTGTAGGTTATTCAAATGGCCCCAATACGTTGGTGCGCCAGAATGCTATAGGGGGGGTGTGTGGTGCTTATATGACCCTTAGCAGTTAAAGTTCTTAAAGAGCAATGAGACTAAGTAAATTAAAAAAATAAGAGATTAAAAATTAAGAAAGCAAAGTTCACCAAATTAAATTTTTGAACGCTAATAGTACGCTAGTGAAAGTTTAATCTAAAATTATTACAACTGTATATGTGGGTTTACTTAAATACTTCAATGAAAAGGTGACTAACTCTGCGATAAAAAATTTGAACTGTACTAGATTTCGCGCTTGAAACTGACTTCCTATTGCTTATATTTTGACCAATGTTCTATTTCTAATAGGGGAAGGGGTTGTTTCCGGCATTCTACAATGAATTATGTGAATATGTAATGACGCCAGTGCGCGCTATGTTAAATTTTATCTCCGGGCCGTTGCGGGGGTTCTGCGGGAATACCTACTACTCAGAGTGACTTACGCAATACCTGTTATTCTTACGAGATCCCAGGACTCCTGTGTGTGCACGTTGTGGGCTGCTACTGGTACCTATATAAATTGAATGATGTGTCTCCCCAAATTTACGATGGATGCCAAATCAAAATACAAATAATAAACACAAAGGTAGGTATAACTTCTAATTTTTTATATAATTACTTCCAATTGTTACATATAAATTTAACTTAATGAGTATATTCATCAAAAGACCACAATATAACTTATAAAATACAATTTATGACCTGGAGAGATATAATACACAGATCCACTCAATCGTACAAAATTTCCCAAAGCGGGTGAACGTATATGTTGAGTATGCAAATATAAATGAACTGTATGTGAGCTTAATTATGGTGAAAAGAAACTATGAAAACAATCTGTTCAATACTAGGAAAATTAGTTCAGATTGGCGACAACAAATCTATTTTAAAGGTTAGCTATTTATATTGTTTAATCTAAATCTTAGCAAAGTATAGAGCTACTTGTTTACCAATATAGGTTAGGTTTTATTTCCTTGGATGTGACTGACTGTATGTTGATTATTGACTTAAATGTTTAGTTAATTTTAACGAAAGACAAATTATTGATATGTGAGTTCTAACTTTTTGATTACTAATGACTATTATACCACTTTTAACATACTGACATTGATTTTAATCGTCGTAAAAACACGAATTACAAAATGATTTGACGCAAATATTGTTATTTGACAACTGAACCTTTCTTTTGGTTTATTAGTACTTGTAAACATATCACGATACCTTCATCTAATTATGTTAAATGTCCTTTAGCTATATGGTGGATTCCTTGAGCGACAGGCATGGGAATCTCGGCTGGTTACTCCCTGGAATCTTTCCGTATTCGGGATGGATGGATCTCTGGATCGATGGACAGGTAACGCCGGTGGGCAGCTCGTTCGTAGGCGGAGTACAGGGTAGCAGAATCCGCTTCGGTAGGTTGCAGTATCTTATACTTCAAGTCTCGGCAGCCGCAGGTCTCGGTGTTGCAGATGTGCGTACAGGTGAGTTAATTTTCTTGCGTTTAATCTATTGACATTTATTCTCGGGTCCGGCTCGGGGTTTTTTCTTTATTCTTGGTTATGTTCGTTGTTGATATTTTTTTTCTTTCTCTTTTCTAGGCCATGGACTTTATGCTCGTGGTATTTTATTGATAAAGCACGGCATTTGCTTCACCTATGGTGATACAGGTTCGATGATCGACGGAACGCCTATCTGGCCGGCGTAGAGGTTCGCCGCACTGGGATTTATCTCGACTTGTCGGTTTGATTCAAGTTCGTCTAATTACGGATGTGGTTTGTTTTTATGAACTCTGACGTTTCATCCTTAGTGGATGCTTATCTAATTTAATCTGCTCTCCTTTCAGCAATGTCTACCTATTTTATATGTTACCGTAGTCTATTGTTTAACGCCTCGAACCCAAAGCAGTTGCACCATATAATTTTATTAATTGTTATTATTTTATGTATCTAAACGTGATTTGGATATTGTTTAATAGTTTTTTTTTATATTTATGATTAATAAAAAAATATTTCTAGTGCGTAAAATTTTTGAATGCTCACATTTGTATTTTTGATGCGTCTGACAGCTTTAGCGTCGGTTTTTGAAAAATCAGTACAGTCATGTACAAAAAAAATAATGATATTTTCTAATATTTTGGATTTTATCCAAAAATAAGGATATTAATAGATTTTGTGGACCTGGTTTACAAATAATCTTAAAATCTAAATACATATAAATTTATTTCCGTTTTTTACTTGATTAAAATCCGTTCGTTCATAAGATAATGCCTGCTGTGAATATTAAATTTCCAAATTTAAGTTAAATTTATTTTATATAGTCATTTTGGTTTAAATTGCTTAAAAGCTTATCAAAACTTTATCAAGTCAGTTATATCTTGCCATTTAAGGAAATTATATTAACCTTTCTAAATGCGCTTAATTGTACCAAGTGCTCACTTAATTTTTGGATTTCAAACACCATTTTAGTTTTGACAGTCATTAATTGTTAATAGCTTTATTTAACTAGGGCATCTATTTATGCACACAACTCATATTATTAATTTGCCATGCATACTTATATTTCGTGCGTTTTTCTGCATTTAAAATATTAATGTTTGACATTTCTTAATGAAGCTATTCGGCCTAAATTTGAAAAGATGCTTTTGGTAATTATGCGTTTGTAAGGGTGTAATTCATGAGAATTGCTAATAATAACTGTGCTGTGATATTTGTTGTTACTGTATTTACCATCAGATATCAGGCAATTACTAAATATAGCCACGAAATTCTAGCTTTAATATGACATGTGATCTAGGTCTCTTAGTGATACTCTAAATGTTGTTTGTACTTAAATTACAGTCCTATTGATATTCATGCCCTAATTAAAATCTGTTCTAAATATAGAAAAGGTTGTAATTAATTTGTGTTTTCACATTAAAATTGGTTTCCTCACCGAGTTAAATTGCAATTGACTTGATAATGGGCGTTCGAAAGATGAACGTCCATGCTTTACATTAAATGATGCTATTGAAAATTTCTAGGTCAATAATTCTATTTGTGCTTTTAAAATCATGAGATATACATTCAACGAGCTTTGGAGTGTCACTCCTAGTATGTGCAATTTATGATTATGTTTTGATTTAGTCATAATTTGCATTTTTATAACGCCCATATGTGTATGCTCTAAATGCATGTGTTGTGTGTGTTAGATAGGATGCTTTGTCAAAACTAAATGTAAAATGATAACGCAAGATTGAAAATAATGTATGCTAAATAAGTACAAGATTGTATAGTGCGTTTCTGTTGTATTTGAAATTTGTTCGCACTACTATGGTCATGTTTTTATGCTAAAATCTTTAACCTTATTTCTTCAACTAAACTTTATGATCAAGATATAATTGTTTGTTAAACGATTAGATGGGATTGAATCTGTGTGCCAAGTAATATATCTCCTTTATTTACGTAACTCAAAAGAACTACAACATTTCAATATGTACAAGGGTTCGTCCCTAATAACAACTTAAAAGTAAAAAAAAATAGAGTGTTGTAACTCGTAACAAATGTTATGAATTTGAACAGTCTAGGGATATATACGAGACTAGTTCAATTTGCCCCTTAACGAAGGTAGATTTTCATTTGTGAAAATGTGCGTTCGTTATAAACGACTAAAAAATACTTATGTATGGTCCTACTTTGAACTAATTAATGTATCTATTCTATGTACAGATAATATTTTATATTTTATTTTCTCTTATTTTTAAAGAACTATTATATTTAGGTGTACCTATAGCTAATGTCCTAATATTTAAGTTTTCAATACAGTGTGTATGTCATATGTTTGTAATAATATAAGTTGTTGTTGTGTGTGAAAATTTATTCCAAATTATATTTATTGACTTAACCCTGTATGTGGATGTTAGTGCTAAGATGATATTTATTTCCTATGTAACCGTGCCTTTATTTATTTTTATGTAAATGTTGGATTGTGAACACTAGTTGATATCTGTTTGGCGTACGTATGTTTTTCTTTCTTCCATGTGTGTGTATTTAATATTTAATGTTTGCCTACAGAAAATTTTTCTTAGGTGCCATATTTCTTCTTTTGTTTTTATTCTGCGTTTTGCCTGTAATGTATCGAATTTGTATCTTATTATTGATGCCGGTGGCCTATTCTTAATATACCTTGTGTATGTATACACATGAATTGTATTTATAACTTCACATATTAATTCTTATTGTAATTGTTTTTGACATTTTGTCAACTATTTCTTTCCTATTTGCGGAACATACTTTATTTTATCCTGCACTTTTTCGTGCTAATGTACCCTTTTTCGGTTATACATCAATTTTAATCATTTTTCTATTTCTTCCCATAATTCCATATCTTCTCATGGCTTTACTTATGAGGTACTTTAAATCATATTTATCTATCTTTCCACAATACCATATCTTTTCATGGATTTCTTCATGGATTTAATTTCTTCTATAAGCGTTATATTCGCTACGAGGTATATTTTCAATTTTTAGGCCCATTCTTCTATCATCCTTTTTCTAGTTCCTTCGATAATTACTTTTTCCATTTCCTATGTTGTGTAGGCACATTATTTCCTGTGTATTACTATTTGTAATGTCTATTTGTGTATTTTCATAAGGCGGTTGTTTAATTTTCCTTCCAATATTTATTTTTCTTTATCCGTACGCTGTGTTCTTCGTATCTCTAGTACGTGTTTGTTGTTTCTAGTGTTATTTTTTTTTCTTTTTATGGTTTCAATCATCTTTTTGTGTGTTTCGTATTCTTCTGTATGACGTGTTGATGTAATGTTCCAACTTATATTACCACACTGCATGCTGCTAAATTCTTATAGTAGGAATGGGGAAAAATAACGTTACTTAATTCTAGTTTTCTTAAAATTCTTGGAGAATGAAATTCTTTTATTTATCTTAACTTTCCTATATTTAACATGCTTATCCTAAATTGTATCCTAGATTCCGGATATTCAGATTGGGCTCGTCTGAATACTTCTTGGGGTTATGTGACGGCTATTTGTTCTTGATATTATATGTGGAGGCTGTTAGTCTTGGTGATCTCTACGCAGGGGTGGGGTCGCTATCCCATTTAAGGTCTCCTTTAAATACCTTCGCCTTGCTCCGATATATTAGGCTTTGTATTTTGGGGTTGCTCAGGTAAGAGTGGGGTCGCTATCCCATCGAAGGTCGCCTACAATGTCCCTTCGCCTTGCTCCGATATATTAGGCTTTCGTTACTTGAGGAGGCTGTCAGTCTTGGTGATAGCTAGGGTAGGAGTGGGGTCGCCTTAGTCCCATCGGAGATCGCCTTCTATTTCTCCGCCTTGCTCCGATATGTTTAGGCTATGATTCTTGGTGTTGCTCAGGTAGGAGTGGGGTCGCTTTATTCCCATCGAAGGTCGCCTGTAAATCCCTTCGCCTTGCTCCGATATATTTATATGTGGTTTTATGTGCCTAAAATCTTGAGGCGAAAGTCGATGATGTTTTTGTTGTCCCGAAGGATGTCATCGCTGTGAGTAGTTTGTATTGTAATTTCCCTATCTGGTCGATTATATGATTGTGTGGGTGTATTTGCGAAGTAGTGAAGTGTTACCTGATTTCCTTCATACAGGATTGCAGCTATATGCATTCCTTTTAGTATTTTAAAATTTTTGTGCATTTCGCATGTGTAATGGATTAGTGCTATTAAAGTTTGTGTGTGTACCTTCAAATCTTGTAAATATTGTGTATGTGTGTTTGAATTTGTTTTGTGCGTGTGAGTTGACTTACTTTGCATGTCTATCCATGTGTCTGGGTCTATGCCCCTAAATGTGATAACTTCTTTGTATGTCTTGTTAATGTTACCGCCTTGTGTGATAAGTGCCTGCCTTTTCCCAGAACTTGTATTTTTTTCTGTTCCTGTAAACATAGCTGTTGTTTTCCTTGAGGTGTAGAAACATAAATCTCTGTCCTCTTCCTCTTCGGTTAGAAGCGCGTCCAAATGCGTTCTCAAAATCCTCCTGCTGGAGTCAATATATTTTGTTTTTGATTGTATGTGTATTATTGCGGAGGTTTCCTTGATTTCTTCTGTGTCCTTTTCACTGTTTAGGCCCTTTGGTACATCCTTCTCAAAATTTTCTAATGTCTTTTCTTTGGTTGACATATCTTCTGTGATTTCTTCGACATCCTTTCCTGTAGCTATTACTTCTGTTTCCTCTGTTATCTGTTCTGCAAATATTGTTTCTATTGGTACTGATTCTTCATCAGCTTTATTTTCTTTTTCTTCGCATTTTTGCACGTCTGTTTTTATTTCTCCTGGTACAGTTTGTAATTGCACCGGGCCTTCATCCATTTTTTGCGTTAGGATCGTTTCTTCACTAATTGGTACCATTTCCCTTTTTAGTGTTATATCTGTTATTATCATTTTAGATGGAGAATCTGTGTCTCCATTAGTTAAAACCTGTACGTCATTTCCTGGAGGTATTTCTTCTATTTTCTCTTCTTTTATAGTTTCTGCAGATACAGTTTCCATATGTTCTGATTCCTCAGTCGTTGTATTTTCGCCTTTGTCATATTTGTTTAGTAATCTTTTCCACATCTTTTTGTTTTCCTGTATCAACAACATAATCTGTTTGAGCATCTCACTCTGTTCCTCTGGCTTCGAACTAACTCCTTGTTCTGCGGGCGTCGCTGTAATTTGGGTGCTATCACCTTGATTTTGTGGAGATTCATCTTCGCTTGATGATTCCTGAGGTACATTAGACACGCTTCTGGATCTTGTCTCCATCTTGCCGGTTTATTATATTTTTACAAATACACACAATAATAATAAAACAGCAGCGATGTGTCGTTTGGATACGACCCCTGTACAATATGTTGTAAAAATGTTTGTAATAAAATATTTGACCTGTGTTTTTAATTTATATGGCAGTGAATAAATAATTTCGATTATACCCTGTGTTTATTTATTTAACATCGATCATCAATTCGTGGAAGAGCACATACACAAATACATAAATCAAATACACATCTTTCTTTTTATATTTTTATTATACAATTATTTTATTTAAAAAAAAAATTAATGTCCTCCACTTCTTTAAATCCTCGGAGATGAACTGAAAAAAATGCTGTAAGTGTGCTCTGTAGGTTATTCAAATGGCCCCAATACGTTGGTGCGCCAGAATGCTATAGGGGGGGTGTGTGGTGCTTATATGACCCTTAGCAGTTAAAGTTCTTAAAGAGCAATGAGACTAAGTAAATTAAAAAAATAAAAGAGATTAAAAATTAAGAAAGCAAAGTTCACCAAATTAAATTTTTGAACGCTAATAGTACGCTAGTGAAAGTTTAATCTAAAATTATTACAACTGTATATGTGGGTTTACTTAAATACTTCAATGAAAAGGTGACTAACTCTGCGATAAAAAATTTGAACTGTACTAGATTTCGCGCTTGAAACTGACTTCCTATTGCTTATATTTTGACCAATGTTCTATTTCTAATAGGGGAAGGGGTTGTTTCCGGCATTCTACAATGAATTATGTGAATATGTAATGACGCCAGTGCGCGCTATGTTAAATTTTATCTCCGGGCCGTTGCGGGGGTTCTGCGGGAATACCTACTACTCAGAGTGACTTACGCAATACCTGTTATTCTTACGAGATCCCAGGACTCCTGTGTGTGCACGTTGTGGGCTGCTACTGGTACCTATATAAATTGAATGATGTGTCTCCCCAAATTTACGATGGATGCCAAATCAAAATACAAATAATAAACACAAAGGTAGGTATAACTTCTAATTTTTTATATAATTACTTCCAATTGTTACATATAAATTTAACTTAATGAGTATATTCATCAAAAGACCACAATATAACTTATAAAATACAATTTATGACCTGGAGAGATATAATACACAGATCCACTCAATCGTACAAAATTTCCCAAAGCGGGTGAACGTATATGTTGAGTATGCAAATATAAATGAACTGTATGTGAGCTTAATTATGGTGAAAAGAAACTATGAAAACAATCTGTTCAATACTAGGAAAATTAGTTCAGATTGGCGACAACAAATCTATTTTAAAGGTTAGCTATTTATATTGTTTAATCTAAATCTTAGCAAAGTATAGAGCTACTTGTTTACCAATATAGGTTAGGTTTTATTTCCTTGGATGTGACTGACTGTATGTTGATTATTGACTTAAATGTTTAGTTAATTTTAACGAAAGACAAATTATTGATATGTGAGTTCTAACTTTTTGATTACTAATGACTATTATACCACTTTTAACATACTGACATTGATTTTAATCGTCGTAAAAACACGAATTACAAAATGATTTGACGCAAATATTGTTATTTGACAACTGAACCTTTCTTTTGGTTTATTAGTACTTGTAAACATATCACGATACCTTCATCTAATTATGTTAAATGTCCTTTAGCTATATGGTGGATTCCTTGAGCGACAGGCATGGGAATCTCGGCTGGTTACTCCCTGGAATCTTTCCGTATTCGGGATGGATGGATCTCTGGATCGATGGACAGGTAACGCCGGTGGGCAGCTCGTTCGTAGGCGGAGTACAGGGTAGCAGAATCCGCTTCGGTAGGTTGCAGTATCTTATACTTCAAGTCTCGGCAGCCGCAGGTCTCGGTGTTGCAGATGTGCGTACAGGTGAGTTAATTTTCTTGCGTTTAATCTATTGACATTTATTCTCGGGTCCGGCTCGGGGTTTTTTCTTTATTCTTGGTTATGTTCGTTGTTGATATTTTTTTTCTTTCTCTTTTCTAGGCCATGGACTTTATGCTCGTGGTATTTTATTGATAAAGCACGGCATTTGCTTCACCTATGGTGATACAGGTTCGATGATCGACGGAACGCCTATCTGGCCGGCGTAGAGGTTCGCCGCACTGGGATTTATCTCGACTTGTCGGTTTGATTCAAGTTCGTCTAATTACGGATGTGGTTTGTTTTTATGAACTCTGACGTTTCATCCTTAGTGGATGCTTATCTAATTTAATCTGCTCTCCTTTCAGCAATGTCTACCTATTTTATATGTTACCGTAGTCTATTGTTTAACGCCTCGAACCCAAAGCAGTTGCACCATATAATTTTATTAATTGTTATTATTTTATGTATCTAAACGTGATTTGGATATTGTTTAATAGTTTTTTTTTATATTTATGATTAATAAAAAAATATTTCTAGTGCGTAAAATTTTTGAATGCTCACATTTGTATTTTTGATGCGTCTGACAGCTTTAGCGTCGGTTTTTGAAAAATCAGTACAGTCATGTACAAAAAAAATAATGATATTTTCTAATATTTTGGATTTTATCCAAAAATAAGGATATTAATAGATTTTGTGGACCTGGTTTACAAATAATCTTAAAATCTAAATACATATAAATTTATTTCCGTTTTTTACTTGATTAAAATCCGTTCGTTCATAAGATAATGCCTGCTGTGAATATTAAATTTCCAAATTTAAGTTAAATTTATTTTATATAGTCATTTTGGTTTAAATTGCTTAAAAGCTTATCAAAACTTTATCAAGTCAGTTATATCTTGCCATTTAAGGAAATTATATTAACCTTTCTAAATGCGCTTAATTGTACCAAGTGCTCACTTAATTTTTGGATTTCAAACACCATTTTAGTTTTGACAGTCATTAATTGTTAATAGCTTTATTTAACTAGGGCATCTATTTATGCACACAACTCATATTATTAATTTGCCATGCATACTTATATTTCGTGCGTTTTTCTGCATTTAAAATATTAATGTTTGACATTTCTTAATGAAGCTATTCGGCCTAAATTTGAAAAGATGCTTTTGGTAATTATGCGTTTGTAAGGGTGTAATTCATGAGAATTGCTAATAATAACTGTGCTGTGATATTTGTTGTTACTGTATTTACCATCAGATATCAGGCAATTACTAAATATAGCCACGAAATTCTAGCTTTAATATGACATGTGATCTAGGTCTCTTAGTGATACTCTAAATGTTGTTTGTACTTAAATTACAGTCCTATTGATATTCATGCCCTAATTAAAATCTGTTCTAAATATAGAAAAGGTTGTAATTAATTTGTGTTTTCACATTAAAATTGGTTTCCTCACCGAGTTAAATTGCAATTGACTTGATAATGGGCGTTCGAAAGATGAACGTCCATGCTTTACATTAAATGATGCTATTGAAAATTTCTAGGTCAATAATTCTATTTGTGCTTTTAAAATCATGAGATATACATTCAACGAGCTTTGGAGTGTCACTCCTAGTATGTGCAATTTATGATTATGTTTTGATTTAGTCATAATTTGCATTTTTATAACGCCCATATGTGTATGCTCTAAATGCATGTGTTGTGTGTGTTAGATAGGATGCTTTGTCAAAACTAAATGTAAAATGATAACGCAAGATTGAAAATAATGTATGCTAAATAAGTACAAGATTGTATAGTGCGTTTCTGTTGTATTTGAAATTTGTTCGCACTACTATGGTCATGTTTTTATGCTAAAATCTTTAACCTTATTTCTTCAACTAAACTTTATGATCAAGATATAATTGTTTGTTAAACGATTAGATGGGATTGAATCTGTGTGCCAAGTAATATATCTCCTTTATTTACGTAACTCAAAAGAACTACAACATTTCAATATGTACAAGGGTTCGTCCCTAATAACAACTTAAAAGTAAAAAAAAATAGAGTGTTGTAACTCGTAACAAATGTTATGAATTTGAACAGTCTAGGGATATATACGAGACTAGTTCAATATATATTGTGGTAGTTCACTAACTTAGATGAGTAAGGATATGATGGAAGTACTAATGTTAATAAAATATACTGTATATGTTTTTGTAGTGAGTATTAAAAAAATAAAAGATGGTAATATTTTATGGACCAAACTATAATTAAATAAATAGATGTGAGAATATTTAAATTATACTTAAAATAATTGTGAGAATATTAATTGGGTATTTCCCTATAGTTTTTGTGAACCGTGTAAAGTTGGTTACATATCGGGTTATGTTGAAGTTCGCCTTGCATTGAGTGGTTGGTTGCCTATCAGGTTTCTTTGTTGTAGTAATATTTCCCATTTCTGAAAGTAGAATTGTAAATGTTACTTGTTGTATTTTTATATGTAATATTATTTGTTAAAGCTTGTTTAATTAACACTTTTGAAAAAATAGAGAATATTAGTATGGATTTTGAATCATAAAGGTTGGAAAATGATGTATAGTTACGCGCTAAAATTCAAATGTAAGAAGTGTCAGATTTTGACATTTAAAATAATATAGTTAAAGTATTGAGTATTTGGTTTGCCGAAGGGTATAAAAGGTTGTGAAAATTAAAGTAAAGAATTAAATTGATAAATTTTTGGAATTACAAAAAGGTATTATAAATATTCAATTACAAATAAAACATATTTTGGATTATTATAATGTGTGGAACAATATGATTGGATATGATAGAAACTAAGGAATTATTGCCAGGGATATGGGGAATAAATAAAAGGATTCAAAAAGAATTTAAGAAAAGCGGTAGATGTGTTTTCGGAAAACGAAATTTTCCTTCCGAAAAACACATAATTAAGAGATTCATCATTATACAAAAGTGTAAAAGAAGTGGTTAGGAGATAGTAGAAAAGAAAGCAGATATTTTTTTAGAAGAAAGAATTTCGGTAACGAATAAAGAAATAATTGAAGAATATTCATACTTGAGAAGAAAGCGAAGAAATATATAATTACAATTTAAAAATAAACTTACTGTATTGGTAAATATTATTCCATATTTGGCGAGAGATTTATTGCATTGGAGAGTTGGTGAAATTCCAGAAGTTATACAAATAGTTTAGTCCAGGACTTGAAAGATACGAGATATTCAACATAGCAGCTAACACAGGTATTCCAGTCCAGTAGAGGAAAGGCAGGTTTCAAAGGTCTTCACGAAAGCGTTCGACGGTTCGAGATTCTAGTTGATTGCAGAGGTTGAAGGTATTACAGGATAGCAGTCATTACAGTCCACATTCCGAGCATTCCAGACAATTAGGAAAAGGAAAGGATCTCCCTCATTGATTCCAGGAAATGTCTTCGACAAGCTAAAAAGAAAATCGATTGGTGTATAAATAAGAATACCAGTTCAGTAGTAATAACAGGTCGTATAATTCTTTGAAATAATTTGAATTTATCAGTTTCGAATTGAAAAGTATATCAAAATTTAGAGATTTATTATTTATACGTACATTATAACTGTGTTGATAATCAAGAAAAGATATTTTGTAAGTTCTGTGCACAACATTAATTTGTATCATCATTTGTATAATTTTTAGAAGTCAAAAAAAACTGATCGGCAAACTAAAACTGATTAATTTGTGTGGGTATTTGATTTACATACAAAAACTATACAGTATTTTTAAAATAATATAATTAATATACTTACTTGTATATTTTTCGATCCACGAAAGGTGTATTTTCATGCACATATAAATTTTCAAAAGAATGTTTACGTAAACAAGCTTGGTACTTCCATGAATGTTTTATTTGGTTGTGTGTGTTGAGAACTACCATATAATTTATAATTTGCCTGATTTATTAAACAAATTAGTTTGATACATTTGTTTTTATTTGGTATATAAAGAAGGTTTTTGAATTAAATTGATGAAACAGATATGACGCTTAGAACCGTAACCTATAAATAAAAAAAAAAAACAACTGTCAGTGATTATATTATTATTTGAATAGTATGTTAATATATACCTTGAGATTGAGTTCACAGTAAGTATTGTTATTTGAAGATAAAGTTGAAATACACATCATAATTCACTAAAGAATAACTGTTTTGTAAACTTTGATTTATAAAGTTAAGAAATATAAAACGTAAATATCCTATGATATAGGCAGATATAGAAAAAGTTACATATAGGCAACTGTTTGGGCTTTGATGATTCAAGGGAAGTTAGCAACATATAAAATAATTAGTTTAAATATTTTATATAAGAACTGAGTTAGTGAGGGCATAAATAAAAAATTACCTGAGAGAATTTGAAAATAGATTTAAAAAGTACATAAAGATTTCAATTTTATATATAGACGAGAATAAGTACAGGTTTCAAACACATAGTAAGAATAAATATTATTAAATTTATCTGAGTGTAATCGTACCTTTATTAATTAAAGGTATTGTTACATTTTATGGCGTGCCCAACGTGGAGCGATTAAAATAAGACTCGCAAAAACATATTTCAAATATTTTATTAATTATAATAATAGCGATAACATTAGTATACATTTTACAAAGGTAATAAAATCAGTTTAAAGTATATCAAGGTATAAGGAAGTGTGTACTACAATTATTGATAATGAATACCAGATCTAAGAGTAATTTTGGATTAAATAGATCTGAATCGTCTAGCGATAGTGAAGAGGAGGTTGGTCAGGATGTGAATGTACCAGAGGGAGGAGAAATTATATTACAAGTTCAGGAAGGTATTCAACAGACAGGAGAAACACAGGATAGAGGTGATAAGGTGGAAATATTAGGAGAGACTTCTAAAACAGAAATGTCGAATACAACAGCAGATATGGAATTAATTCTACAAATGTTTAAACAAATTAGTGAAGAGAATAATAAGAAGTTAATGGATAAACTTGACAAGGCTAGTGAAGAGAATAAGAAAAATAGAGAGGAGGATAAAAAAGAATTAGGAGAAAAATTGGATAAGTTGGAAAAGGCGAGCATTGATACTAGAGAAGAAAATAGAAGAAATCTGGAAGAATTAAAGAAATCTTTACTGAGAGATACAGAAGAAAAGGTTAAAGAAATTACTATTGAAATGGATAGCAGGGAAGTGAAAATGCGGAAAGAAGTAGACGAAAAGTTACAAATTAAGGATACGGAAGTTAAAAATATTATTAGAAATAAAGTACAAGAGGTTGAAGGTAAAATTAAGGTAATACAAGAAAATGTAAAACAAATAGATAAGAATAGTAGCGAGAAATATAAGGAGTTAGCGAAACGCATACGGGATGAAGTTGATCAGGTAAATAAAGAAGTCTCCGACAAAACAGAAAAATTAGAAGAGAATTTTTGTAAGAAAATAGAAAATACAGAAGATAGATGTTTAAAAGAAATAAAATTATCGACTGATACTACTATTGCGCAGAAGTTGAGTATGGAAGATATTCTGAAAGAATGTGAAGAACAGAAGACGAAAATACAAGATCTTTTATTAAAGACTCAGAATATTAACATCCCTCATGTAACATGTCCTCCGGTTTACAATGTTTTAAATAATGGTATCAGAATTGAGAATATAACTCATTTTAGTGGGGATAAAATGTCCACTCATCCAATGGCCTATTTGACAAATATTCTAAGATATATAGAAGAGATACAGGATTTTAGGAGCCAAATGAATATTATTAGAGCGACTTTAAACAGTGGTGCAGCGGATTGGTTTCAACGGGTTGAAGACAATTGCGATGATTTAAGTAAGTTTGTGGAATTATTTAAAAATAATTTCTGGAGTGAGACGCAACAAAGCAGAGCACATCAGAGGTTGTTAACAGGAAGATATCAACCAGGTAAATCTTCGAGGGAGGCTTACGCACAAAGAATGTTTAACTATTGTCGATACATATCTCATTTGGACGAAAAAACTATATCTCAACATTTATTACAACACTTTATTCCTGTTGACACACATGCAATTATTTGTCAGAATGTCACGGATATGAATGAGTTGATTAATATTCTTAGACGTTTAGATGATTATACAGACGGTGTAAAATATAGGGAATCTCGTCAATTAAATGGAAGAAATGATATTCAGAATAATCAGCAACGTATGTCAAATAATAGTGGTGTGAATAATCATTATGTTCGTAATAATACCCCTTTTCAACAGAATGCTTATCCAAGGAATAATCAACCTAGTAGTAGTCAGAATAATTATTTTGGAGCAAGACAACCTTACCAATTTAATAGTCATCAGAGTAATAATTATAATAGAAGTTATAATACACAAGGGAATGGTATCTCAAATTGGAACAATAATCGAAGTATATCAAATGGAGGGAATGGAAGACCGAGTACAAATAGGAATAATCCTTTTATTAATCAATCTGCAAGACAAGTTCCTCATAACAATGACTATCAAGAACAAAATAAAAGGTATTATGGAAATAATAATTCTAGACAGGTGAATAATATACAAATGCAAGATTGGAGAAAATCAGATAGGAGATTTACTGGTAGTCAGGTTCATAATCAAGATAGAAATGAAATTGGAGTTGGTTTGGAAGAAAAAAAAACGCCAATTTTAGAAATGAAATTGGATCCATATCAGAATGCTATCCCGGGAACATCTCATTAATAAATAATTTTGTTAATAGTAGTGTTAGTTGTAATATAATTAGTAGTAGTAAAATAACAGGAATGGGGAATGTTCAGAATGGTTTAGATATGGGAAATATAATTAATAATTTTGAAAGTTTACCTTTTTGCATAATTAGTATTAGAGATGTTAAATTTAAAACTTTGTTAGATTCTGGTGCTGAAATATCACTCATAAAAGAAGAAATGATAATGAATATACCTGAATATTCTAAATATATTATTAAAGTCAAAAATACTAATGTTATGTCTGCGAATAGGGGAAAAATGGGTTGTATTAATAAGCGGTTATGTATAGATGTAGTGATTAATGGACACAAATTTATTATGCAATTTTATCTGTTAGGGAATTTGTTTTATGATTGCATATTAGGGATAGATAATATGAGAGCGCTGGGAATGAATTTAGATTTTGAAGAAAACAAGATTAAAATTGAAGGAAAGGAAATTTTATTAGATAAGGTTGTGGATTTAAAAGAAATAAACGCTTATATTGAATACAAGGAGGATATACAGTACGAGGTAAATAATGTCATTATAGCTGATCGTGCAGAGAATGATGATGCTCAAGAACATTTGGAAGGAGCAATGTTTGAATTACCTAGATCGGAAATAAATGACGAATATGGAAATGCTGTAATAATAGAAGATAAACAAGAAGTTAAAGTAATAAGAAATGTAGCTGACATTCAAACTTTTATTTTACAACAAAAATTACCAGAACCTTGGATTGAAGAAAGTCTAATAGAAATTTTAGCTAAGAATATAAAATTAATTAATGATGAAGTTGTTTTTGCTAAAGATTATGAGCATCGATTATTGATAAATGATGATTCGCCGTTATCGTGTAAAAATTATCCTATTCCGTATTTTTTCCAAGATCGTGTCAATGAGGAACTTAGAAAATTAGAAGAAGCTGATATTATCGAGAGATCGAACACCTATTTTATTAGTCCTGTTGTGTTGGTTAAGAAGAAGGACAATTCTATTCGCCTTTGCATTGACGCTCGTTTAATTAATTTAAGGATCATGCCTGAGCATGAAATACCACAAAATATTGATGTTTTACTTACAAAATGCGGTAATAAAAAATGGTATAGCAAATTAGACCTTAAGAATGCATTTTGGTTAATAAGATTGGACGAGAATTCTAGGAAGTACTGTGGATTTAACGTAAATGGAATTACTTACCATTTTAAAGTATGCCCTTTCGGCATAAAAAGTAGTCCTGCCGGATTGATTAGATTTCTACATAAAATACTAGACCAATATGAGAAATTCGCCCTTCATTATTTAGATGATATCATAATATTTTCGGATGACATAGAATCTCATATAAATCATATAGAGATTATTATTAATACATTACAAGTTAATGGTATGAAATTAAATTTATCTAAGTGTCAGTTTTGCCAAAAAGAAGTCAATTACTTGGGTTACGTTATTAACCAACAAAATATTTTATTAGATCCTCAAAGATTAGAAGAGATACAAAATTATCCAAGACCTAATAAACTCAAAATGTTGAGAGGATTTCTTGGGTTGTTGAATTACTATAGGAAATTTGTATCTAATTATAGCCAAAAGACAAGTACGTTGTTAAATCTACTAAAGAAAGGAACGAAGTGGAAGTGGACTGAAGAATGTGAGGATTGTTTCGTACAATTAAAATCAAATTTTGTAGAAAATCTTAAGTTGTATCATCCGGATTTTAATTTAGATTTCATCGTACGAACAGATGCATCAAGTGTAGCCGTAGCAGCCGAATTAGTACAGATCAAAGATGGTATCGAGGTTCCAATATATTTCGCGTCAAGAACTTTAAAACCGTGCGAAAGGAAATTTGGGATATCAGAACTCGAGATGCTTGCTGTCATTTATGCTTTAACTAAGTTACGCTATTACCTCATAGGGAAGAAATTCAGATTGGAAACAGATCACAAGGCGTTGCTGAATATTATGACTACGAAACTAAATAATAACAGGATTTACCGTTGGACATTATTAATACAGCAGTATGATATGGAAATTATATATAGACCAGGTAAAGAAATGATTGCAGCTGACGTACTGAGTAGAAAACATGGTGAAACAAAAACAACAAATGTACATATAAACTTAGTAAGATTGGGATCAGAAGGTATTTTTTCAGTACAAAGAATCAGAGAAGCTCAAGATACACCTGAGTTGGAGATAATTAAAAATAGATTACGGACAATAGGTACATATAAAGGAATGAGAATGAATGAAGGGATAATTTTGAAGAAGATAGGCGATCTGGAGGTATATGTTACGAATGAAGAACACACGATTAATATTATACGACATTTACATGTAATGTATACACATATAGGAGCTAGGAAATGTTGGTTAATGTTCCGAGAAGCTTATTATTGCCGGAATGACGAGAAGATAATTAAAAGAGAAATTAAACGGTGTAAAACTTGTATTTTAGCAAAAGAAAAGAATTATACAAATCAGAATATAAGTTTAAGTATTGTTGCTGATGATAGATTACAATTAGTAGCAATTGATTTTATTTCAAATCTGATTCCGAGCACGAGAAGATATCGAAATATTTTAGTGTTATGTGATATATTTTCGAAACATGTGCGATTAATACCAACACAGAAATGTGATACAGATACTGTATTACAGGCGTTACAAGAATATATAACTGAGTATGGGACTCCAAGAACAATATTATCTGATCATGCAACATATTTTATGAATCAGAGATATCATGAATTTTTAGATGAAAGAAATATTAAATCTCATCACATATCGATTCGTCATCCACAAGCTAATCCATCGGAAAGGTATATAAAAGAAGTTCTTAAATATTTACGGATATTACTCGAAGATCGACATCATAAATGGGCCAGATGTTTAAAACAAATTGAATTTGTAATGAATAACACACCAAGTACCGTACATGAAGCTTGTCCAATAACTATTTTCACAGGACAACCTCCACAAAGGCCTTGGCAAGATGATGAAATTGCAGAAATAGGAGGCAGATATGAACAAATTAAACAAAAATTAATGAGACGAAAAATTAAATGGGAGCAGAAGAAAAAAAGAAAAACAACGTAAATATAAGGTGTATAATGAGAACGATAAAGTTATTGTACGCGCGTTACGAGTAACGGATAGAAGGAATAAAATTATAGCAAAACTCATAAGGCCATATTCGGGACCGTATTTAATACATCGGAAAATAGGATTAAACAATTATGAATTAATTGATGAAGAAACGGGATATCTTAAAGGAACTTATCATATTTCAATGTTACATGATTATATTGATGAAGTATAATTGTTAAAAAATTTAAGGGCATGGCGGTACTGAAGGGCCAGTTACCGTTGGTAAATAGCGCTACCACCCACCAGAGCTACAATGTATATAATAAAGCCCAAAATTTAAGGGCATGGCGGTACTGAAGGGCCAGTTACCGTTGGTAAATAGCGCTACCACCCACCAGAGCTACAATGTATATAATAAAGCCCAAAATTTAGGGGCATGGCGGTTGAATTTCATAGGGCGACAACCGTTGGTAAATAGCGCTACCACCCACCAGAGCTACATCAAAGTTAATAGAACCAAAATTTAGGGGCATGGTTAATGTATTTTGTTTCTATAAAAGTATGTCATAAAAAAAAAACGGGATATAAGTATGTGCATTTAATTTTTTTTTATAATTGAGTTAATCATGTAAGAAATTTTAGCTAAAATGATCTAACAAAGGTTTATGTATTTTATTTCCTTGCTCTAAATTAATTGAATCAGGATAGAATTATTTAGACGAAGAAAAGTTGTAAAGATTAGTTAGTATGAAGAAATTAGTAATATTTAATTTATTTTCCTCATTCCTTACATTATAAAATTTGTAAATATAAGTGTTAGAGGAGTATATAAGTAACTTTACAGTAAGTAAAGAAACATACGAGTATAAAAATGTGAAGAAATGAATATAGTTAGATATATGAAAGATGAGTAAGAAGGAACCTTATTAAAAAAAAAAATTTTTTAAAGGATATTTATCGGAGTAATAAAAGCATTTAATGGTCAAGAAATATTAAAGTCATTAAGAGTTATAAAAAAAAAATGTGATATACAAATAGAAGAAGCCTATAAAATAAAATATGTATAGAAAAGATAATAATGAATGCTTGCTATGTATAATAAATAATAAAAGGGAAACATAAAAATATATGGAATAATTTATAGAGATTATGTATGAAAGGGTAAATAAAACCCAAAATGATAATAAATATATAGAATAATAATGTATAAAAGAAATATGTAGGTCACGTACGCCTTAAAAAACGAAAATATAATTTGTGTACTTTCCAAAAGTGAAAGTTTGAAAAGGTAGACGAAAATGTCTATTATAGGTATAGGGTTTTTGTTCAGTTAGGAACAGTTATATAAAATAAAATAATAAAGAATAAGTGAGCATATGTAAAGCATATTTTGTAGAGGCTATTAAATATCTGAAGGAATAACAGATACAACTTAAAAGTAATCACCAGTAAATGTTAAAAGTAGTTTCGATTAAAATATTGATAAGAATTTTTAGAGGGTTTAAAATCATGAATAGGATAATACAAAGAAGGTATAAGATTGGATAAGAAAAGGAATAAAGTTACTTATATAGAAAGCATAGAAATGTTAAAAGATACATTTTATGACATTATTGATGAAGACAAATGGATAAAGATGTAAATTTTGAATATGTTGGTATAAATTAGTATATTTATGAGAATAAGATTAGTTAAAATGGTTTGTTGTAAATAATTGAGAGTTAAAAATGAAAATAGATACAGTGAGGTAAATAATTATCTTATATACCAAATATTAAGAAATGTACATGGATTTATATGAGAATGTATAGTTATGCTACAGAAGTAGTACAAATTGAAGTACATCATTTTAGTATAGATTGTTGAATAAATATAAATTTATATATTCTATAGAAATTTAGATTTATTAAAAAAGGGGCATATGTGGTAGTTCACTAACTTAGATGAGTAAGGATATGATGGAAGTACTAATGTTAATAAAATATACTGTATATGTTTTTGTAGTGAGTATTAAAAAAATAAAAGATGGTAATATTTTATGGACCAAACTATAATTAAATAAATAGATGTGAGAATATTTAAATTATACTTAAAATAATTGTGAGAATATTAATTGGGTATTTCCCTATAGTTTTTGTGAACCGTGTAAAGTTGGTTACATATCGGGTTATGTTGAAGTTCGCCTTGCATTGAGTGGTTGGTTGCCTATCAGGTTTCTTTGTTGTAGTAATATTTCCCATTTCTGAAAGTAGAATTGTAAATGTTACTTGTTGTATTTTTATATGTAATATTATTTGTTAAAGCTTGTTTAATTAACACTTTTGAAAAAATAGAGAATATTAGTATGGATTTTGAATCATAAAGGTTGGAAAATGATGTATAGTTACGCGCTAAAATTCAAATGTAAGAAGTGTCAGATTTTGACATTTAAAATAATATAGTTAAAGTATTGAGTATTTGGTTTGCCGAAGGGTATAAAAGGTTGTGAAAATTAAAGTAAAGAATTAAATTGATAAATTTTTGGAATTACAAAAAGGTATTATAAATATTCAATTACAAATAAAACATATTTTGGATTATTATAATGTGTGGAACAATATGATTGGATATGATAGAAACTAAGGAATTATTGCCAGGGATATGGGGAATAAATAAAAGGATTCAAAAAGAATTTAAGAAAAGCGGTAGATGTGTTTTCGGAAAACGAAATTTTCCTTCCGAAAAACACATAATTAAGAGATTCATCATTATACAAAAGTGTAAAAGAAGTGGTTAGGAGATAGTAGAAAAGAAAGCAGATATTTTTTTAGAAGAAAGAATTTCGGTAACGAATAAAGAAATAATTGAAGAATATTCATACTTGAGAAGAAAGCGAAGAAATATATAATTACAATTTAAAAATAAACTTACTGTATTGGTAAATATTATTCCATATTTGGCGAGAGATTTATTGCATTGGAGAGTTGGTGAAATTCCAGAAGTTATACAAATAGTTTAGTCCAGGACTTGAAAGATACGAGATATTCAACATAGCAGCTAACACAGGTATTCCAGTCCAGTAGAGGAAAGGCAGGTTTCAAAGGTCTTCACGAAAGCGTTCGACGGTTCGAGATTCTAGTTGATTGCAGAGGTTGAAGGTATTACAGGATAGCAGTCATTACAGTCCACATTCCGAGCATTCCAGACAATTAGGAAAAGGAAAGGATCTCCCTCATTGATTCCAGGAAATGTCTTCGACAAGCTAAAAAGAAAATCGATTGGTGTATAAATAAGAATACCAGTTCAGTAGTAATAACAGGTCGTATAATTCTTTGAAATAATTTGAATTTATCAGTTTCGAATTGAAAAGTATATCAAAATTTAGAGATTTATTATTTATACGTACATTATAACTGTGTTGATAATCAAGAAAAGATATTTTGTAAGTTCTGTGCACAACATTAATTTGTATCATCATTTGTATAATTTTTAGAAGTCAAAAAAAACTGATCGGCAAACTAAAACTGATTAATTTGTGTGGGTATTTGATTTACATACAAAAACTATACAGTATTTTTAAAATAATATAATTAATATACTTACTTGTATATTTTTCGATCCACGAAAGGTGTATTTTCATGCACATATAAATTTTCAAAAGAATGTTTACGTAAACAAGCTTGGTACTTCCATGAATGTTTTATTTGGTTGTGTGTGTTGAGAACTACCATATAATTTATAATTTGCCTGATTTATTAAACAAATTAGTTTGATACATTTGTTTTTATTTGGTATATAAAGAAGGTTTTTGAATTAAATTGATGAAACAGATATGACGCTTAGAACCGTAACCTATAAATAAAAAAAAAAAACAACTGTCAGTGATTATATTATTATTTGAATAGTATGTTAATATATACCTTGAGATTGAGTTCACAGTAAGTATTGTTATGTGAAGATAAAGTTGAAATACACATCATAATTCACTAAAGAATAACTGTTTTGTAAACTTTGATTTATAAAGTTAAGAAATAAAACGTATATATCCTATGATATAGGCAGATATTGAAAAAGTTACATATAGGCAACTGTTTGGGCTTTGATGATTCAAGGGAAGTTAGCAACATATAAAATAATTAGTTTAAATATTTTATATAAGAACTGAGTTAGTGAGGGCATAAATAAAAAATTACCTGAGAGAATTTGAAAATAGATTTAAAAAGTACATAAAGATTTCAATTTTATATATAGACGAGAATAAGTACAGGTTTCAAACACATAGTAAGAATAAATATTATTAAATTTATCTGAGTGTAATCGTACCTTTATTAATTAAAGGTATTGTTACAATATATATATATATATATATATATATATATATATATATATATATATATATATATATTGATGATGCGTACGTAGTCAACTCCAAAGTAGGTAGTAAGTGTGTGTTGTCACCTCATATATATCGCAGTTACCTCCGTTTTTGGAGGTGGCAACGTTTTGCCGTTCTTTTTACTTTATCATGATTAGATGACCTCAGAAGCCTAAAAATAAAATTTTGTTCTGGAGGTAAAAAAGTTACCCTAATGCTCATAAGCGACGCTTTTAGTTCAGCTGTAGATCACAGCGCTGCTCTCGCTCTTGCATGTGGAATTTGCAACGCGAGGTCACCTCCGCCGTATATATTCTTTTCTTGTGTAACAGTCGGCACGTTGTTATCTCTGCATATTGGCAACATCGGTTCAACCGTTGTTATGAGAACAAACGCTGTTGATGCAAAACAACTCTGGCAAGGTCTCGCTTAGCTTGCATTATCAAAATTTCGTTGCGATTACTGTATTATTTAAAGTAACAGCACATATTAAGCGTGCTCATTATTAACAAATATGAAATATAGAGTGCACGTAATAATTAATAGATATAATTTATTAGATAAATTAGTGTTACGAAAGTATCTTATTTATTAAATATAATATTATTTAATATATTTTTAAACTTAAGTAGAATAAATTAAAAAACATTTACATACATTCATTTTTGCACATAACTTGAAAGAAATCGATAGAACAAACCAAGACGTAATATTTGATATTCAAAATACATTTTGTGTATTATAAATCTTCATTGGATAAATAATTTTGGCTGCAAAATAAAAAATATTTACGCAAAATAGATTCACATTAATTGTAGGTGATTTGTGTTGAGATCAATAAAAATTACAGAAAATATGCTTTTAATTTAGAAAGGTTGAGATCGTATATTAACTTAATGTATAAACAAACTGTAATTGAAAATAAATGAATTAGATATTAATTGTATTTTGTTTTCAGTGTTACAAAACAATTACATTATATTAATAATACATAAATGACATTTTATTGACATCCGTATGTCAGAAGTATTCAATAACAATAAAACAATTAAAATGTAATTGAAAAATTAAAACTTCTTTGAGATATTAATACAAATTATAATAATAATGTTAAGAAATAACGCACACTACAATAAAATGCATATATATTATCGATCCATACAACTTTTTGACAAAATTGTATTGTAAGAGAGATCGGTTAAACTTAGGTCTGTGAAGTTGTTATAATTTATTGTATAAAACGCGTGTCAATTGTGCTGAGTTGTGCCGTTATTAGTTTCTTTTATAATCTTGTGTTTTGAGAGATTTTTAAAAAAGGGCAGCCAACTCGACGATCCCCCCCCCCCCCAAAAGTTAATTTTGTTTAAAACTGGGTGCCTTCGCACTCACTTTATACCTATATACCATAAAATGTGTCAATTATGCTCGATTGGTGCCATTATTAGTTTTATTTTCCTCTACTTACAGATATTAAGAAAAATCGAAAGGGGGTGAATGACATTCAATGACAGTGGTAGAAAAATATAATAATTTTATGAATTATTGCTGTGTGAAAATAATTACCTACCAAAAAAGTACAAGAGTTATTACAAGTTTAATAGACAATTATTTTGTTGAGATTTATTTAAAATTCAAAACTGTTTTTTTTATTATATTTATTTAACTCAAAAAAATAATTTATTTTATTCGGCTTTAGTCGTCATCTTATATAAACAGTCCTAAAATTTCGAGGAAGGGTTAATTGACGTGCTTTGCGAAGGCACCGTTTTTTTAAAAATAAATTCAAGTTTTTGGGGAGGCCATTCGTCAAGTCTTCGACTTTTTTAAAAATCTCTGAAAACAGAAGACCACAAATGAAACTAAGAACGGCACAGTTGAGCACCAATTAAGCACAACTGACTAAAATGCGTGTCAATTGTGCTTCTATTTGTTCTCAATTGTGGTCTTCTGTTTTCAGTGATTTTTAAAAATAACCGAAGAGGGGGCTGACTTGACAAATGACCTCCCCAAAAAGTTGAATTTATTTTTAGAACTTGGTGACGAATATAATAGCAAGGGGTCAACATGACAGACCTGTTTAACATGTATTTTCTAATAGGTTGATAACAGTTTTACTTTCTTATACGTAGTATAAGGAAGTATTGTGATGATGAAAATTTTCGACCTCGAGATTTTTGCAGATGTCCACCTTTTGAGGTCCCCTGATACCAAAAAAGTGGTTTTTAAAAAAATGTCTCTCTCTCTCTCTCTCTCTCTCTCTCTCTCTCTCTCTCTCTCTCTCTCTCTCTCTGTGTGTGTGTGTGTGTGTGTGACCACGATAGCGGTCAAACCGCTGTAGATATCAATTCAAAATTTTGTATGTACGTTTGAGATCTGATTAGTTTTTCAGTAAAATCGGTAGACCGGAAGTAGCAGTTTACTTCAGCGAAAAAATCGAATTTTGACAATATTTCGTTAACTACTAAGTTTAAATAAATTTATAAAGAATTCATATATACTTAAAATTAAAATTGAGAATAATTTTACTTGAAAAGTTTTTCGAAATTCCTACCGGAAGTAGGTCTTTTACTCTTATCGAAAATCAGTTTTTTGCGAATATTTCGCAAGTCATGCTTTTTAGGCAAGTACGTTACGGGTATAAAAGTATTTAGAACATAATTTTCAATATCTTTTGTGTAAAAAAAAATTCAAAATTCAGACCGGAAGTACGACTTTTACACTTATCGAGTAGCGATTTTTTGCAAATATGTCGTAAGTTATGCATTCTAAATACATTTATCAAGAGTACAAAAGCATTTAGAATTGGATTTGTAATATTTTTTGTATATATGAAAAAATCTTAAAATTCTATATGTAATTTGAAACGCTCATACGTATAAGAAAGTCGTGTGGTGGCCACACCTCATTTTTTTTATATCTTGCGAAGTACGCATTCTATAGCGATTTATTAAGAGAATGAAAGTACTTAGAATAGGATTTTGAATAAGTTTTGTATTAAAAAAATTCTTAAAGTTGTACAGTTTGAAACGCTCATACGTATAAGAAAGTCGTGTGGTGGCCACACCTCATTTTTTAAAAGAAATTGTAAATCATTTAGTTTACTACAAGCAGTACAATCCCTCTGGTTTATATCCAAAATGAACATGTCCTTCACTAGTATTTTATTTATGTATTATAATTATGACAATATACTACAACTCATCTTATAATTGCGTACTCCAACAATTGATAATTTTATTGTATATTATAATTCTATGGACAAAAATATATTCACTCTTAAAATAAATCAGTTTAAATTACCATATATAAAATAAAAATAAAAAAGCTTCTGCATTATTTCATTAATATGTAGGTACATACAATAATTTTAGTCAATTTTGTATATAAGTCTGTCCTGCGGGAATTTTAAAAACCGCCAAATCTACTCATATCTGTTAGATTGCATATTTTCTCACCTTTTCGTATTCAAAACCGTTAAATCTAACAAACAAATTGCTAAAATAGCAATATTTTCAATGCCACAGACTTGCCGAATTTAAAACAGCTGATCTGTTACCAACAGCCTCTTCCGATGGAAACAAATAAGACGTTTTCCCACAGAACAAGTCCAGGCCCAATATAGGTGTACATGTTTTATTCCTATCTTATCCCGTTCTTCCAGAATAAATTAAAATCCCAAAACATTCGTAAAATTACAAATTTCGCGTAATAACCTTTTTTGAGACAATTTTGGTACGAATCATAGGCTCCGCCCACAACCAATCAGAATATTCGTGAAGTTAGAGAAATTTCGCGTAATAACTTTTGAGACAATTTTGATACGAATCATAGGCTCCGCCCACAACCAATCAGAATATTCGTGAAGTTAGAGAAATTTCGCGTAATAACTTTTGAGACAATTTTGATACGAATCATAGGCTCCGCCCACAACCAATCAGAATATTCGTGAAGTTAGAGAAATTTCGCGTAATAACTTTTTGAGACAATTTTGATACGAATCCTAGGCTCCGCCCACGGCCAATTGAAAACGCTTAAATTCCTAATACACGCAGAAGACGTAACCCTATTTAGGCCCCAAGGGAAATTACCGTGACATAGATACTTCTTTGTTCGTCACCTGCGTCACTGGGGTTCCCAAATTAAAACGTAAACACATTTGGAAACCTATATAAGCTGAGGCAAATGCCTACACGATATCGAGTCCTATCTCGGTCACCAGCCTGCCAGCATCAACCTCCTGGACCAGCAGATAACAGGCCACCGATACCGAGCGGACTTTCCAGAAAGCCATCCAGCGGAATTGTATTTACTGCTTACGTAATACAAGGGACCAAAAAGGCACTTCCAGGTCATTGGAAGTACTCGGCGAAACGTGTACAGGTGACCACACGAACCAAGAATCCACTAAGAATTCTTGAGGAATTCTTTATTTCGGACGCCTTCTTCGTCGGAATCCAAGTTCTCCGACGTCTGAGAGTATCTCCACGTGGTGGAATACATCCGACGTATCGCCTAGTATCGACCGAAGAAGTTATAGGAGGATCCTACTACTGTGTACGTAGTAGCGGCCGTTTTAGTTATTTACAGTGCGCTTATTTCGCGTAAAGATACCAAACTTACGCTCCCTCTTTGTGTGTTCGCCCATAGTATTAACTTCAGTGCATCAGGACAAGCTACAGCTGCTTACGCTGTAGCAATTAACCGTAAGTGCAGTGAAAAACCTATTAAGCCCGCGTTTTTATTTAACATTGTTGGTTGAATGCCAGCACCTCCACCAAAACATTTAAATTCAGTGTGCGCCTTTGTTAATGAATTATCATATTAACTTCACGTGGATTCATTAACGACATTGTTATTCCTAAAGTGTTAATATTAAATTCCCCGCGGTAGTGAAACATAACCTTCAAATATCCAACCGATATCTACCCTTATACATACTATTTGTTTATAACAATATTATTATCCAAGTTCGTTGTTACTGGTACCCATATGCAGCGTGTGTTTAACTTTTATTCCAGTAACAACCATTTTATTTAACATTGTTGGTTGAATTCCAGCACCTCCACCAAATTATTTAAACTCAGTGCGCGCCGTTATTAATGTATAATATTAATAAATTCACGGTGGTTCATTAACTATATTGTTGTATTCGGAGACTTAACCTTAAATTCACGCGCTAGTGAAACCCTAACCTCCAAATACCTAACCTATATTTATCCCTATGTACATTATTTGTTTATAACATTATTAATATTCAAACGTATCGTTATTAGTATCTATATTCAGTGTGTGTTTGACTTTTTAACGGATAACTTTTATTTTATTATTGGTTAATGCCAACTCCTCCATCATTATTAAGCAGTGTGTGTATTGTTGCTATTTCATAATATTTAGTTGTTTCAAAGTGTACAACAACTATTACTCAGTGTGCCCGTTTGTATTTAAACCTCGACTGTTAACATTTATTCGCGATACGACTTGTTTTTGGTTATAGTGTCGTTTATTAACACAGGTCGTTATTAACATCGGGTATCATTACGTATCATTAAGCTTTGAATTATTAAAATATTATAACGTTGTGGAACATTATTGTTTTAATTAATAACATAACCCAACTTTACCCTAAATTCAATTAATACCTCCTGGAGGAGTCTTTTGCCGCGGCCCCTTTGTTTGTTTGTTTGTTTTACAAATTCCCAGGATTAAGAGGAGGTATTATTGTGGCGCCCAGCAACGTGGGACTACGAACACAGGATTGTGTCCGCGGATCCACCACCGACCCAGCCACCTAAGCAACAGAGACACCAGGCTTCAAGATGCCTAAGAGGACAGCACGAAAAACCAGACAATCAAGTGACAGCGTGGAATTGGATGGTCCTAGCCCAAGGCAATCGCCTTCGCTACGGACAACCACCCCCGGTGCCGCTAATCCAGCCCTGCAGCTTGAGATCATGTTACATGAACTCAGAAACATAGGTAGAAGGATGACGGCTCTGGAGGGAACGACTAAAGCCACCATCACATCCAACACCGCCTCAACGTCCAGGGTCGCATCACGTACCGAGGATCAAGAGGCTTGTACCTCCATCAGTTATGAATTAGGTGATGAGGATGACCAGGACCCGAAGGCTGCCATCGACTTCCAGGACTAGGAGGTCATCACCGCCGTCCAGGAAGAGGAGGCATCCACCGCAGCTGTCCAAACCCAGGATGAAGTCATCAGAGTCAGCAACCAAGGGGACGGAACGGTATCCAAGACGGAGGGTGTTCACCACCAAAGGCACTGCTGCAGTCCGTGCAGTGTCGTCACCAATATACCTACAGCACCAAGGGTGTACAGTGGACACCTAGTTGAGGATCCAACCACGTTCCTAGCAAGACTAACCTCCCACTTGCAGACAGCCCGTCTTGAGGTGCCGGAGGATATAGATGACGCAGTCCGCCCGTTCCTAACAGGAGAAGCAGCCAACTGGTTCAAGAAGAACGAAGGAGGCTTTGATACTCTGGGGGAGTTTGACCACCGGTTCCGACGGGAGTTTATGAGCCCACAAAGAAGGAAGGCTCTCCAACAGGCATGTGAAACAAGGCAACGCTGGGATGAAGATCCAGCAACGTTCATCACAAGAATGAAGCGTTTGTGCCTGAGACTAAACCCAAATTGGCCGGAACAGGACTTAGTGAACCACATCATCAGGCAGATGACGCAGCAGTATTGCGTTCAAATAACGCAAGTGGGACCAAAGACATTAAAGGACCTACATGATACCTGCGAAAAGTGGTCAACAGTCTTCGAGCAGTTTAAAGGTAAGACAACAACAGTACCTTTAAAGAAAGAAGTTGCAGCTCCCCCAGCGGTACCAAAGAGGGAACCAGTTGTCGAGAGATCGTTGCCCAGATGTTGGTTCTGCACTGGCAGACATTTCAACCGGGACTGCCCCAACCAGCCAAAGAGTTTTGCGGCTAAGCACCCAGCACCCACTAAGCAGTCGGGGGAAGAGCAGAGGGCCGCTCCAAAGCCAGCAGCGGAACGGCCCTAATTACCACGACACCCACAAACCAAACGGCATCCATCCAGTTACGGATTGATGGCCGCCCAGTGACAGCCCGAATTGACAGTGCCGCAAGTAAGAACCTGGCCAGACCCGAATGGATGTTTGGGTCAACCACCACGACAGCCGCCGTGGAATTTACAATGGCAATTAAAGGTAAAACTTTCGTCACTAATAAACTTGGACTGTTAAAGGCAACTGCGGGGCAAGAGTACGAATTCCAATGCGAAGCCCTGGAGGTGGAATGTCTCCAGGCAGGAATCATACTTGGGCACCCGTGGCTAACGGAGAACCATGCGGTCCTGGACTACCTAAGAGGATGTGTCCATGTTGGAGTTAAACGACGGCATACGATCTACTTCGATAAGACGCCACCACGAACTACTTCAGCAACGATGAATCTTGAAGATATTCCCGTTGACGTCCAGGATTGGACGAACCCACAAAGGGAGAAATTCAAGAACATCATCAACAATTTCCAGGACCTGTTCATGGAAGGTGGGCGAATACAAACCACCACCACCACCAAACACACAATACGCCTGAAGGATAATCTGCCAGTGAGGGTGCCCACGTACAAGTACACCCCGCAGAAAAAGAAGGTCATCGCCACCCAGGTTGAGGAGATGCTTGCGGCCGGAGTTATCAGACCTAGCCACAGTGAGTATAACTCTCCGATAGTTATAGTGACGAAAAAGAATGGGGAGCCCCGGTTCTGCGTCGACTACCGCCGCCTTAACGACAAGACGGAAAACGAAGCCAGTCCACTACCACCCATTCAGGAATCATTAAAGGACCTAGGGACGGCGAAGATTTTCACCACACTAGATCTGCGCAATGGATATTGGCAGATCGAATTAGAAGAGGCATCCAAGCGACTGACCGCCTTCACGACACCAGAGGGCGCTGCCTATGAATTTCAAGTGATGCCCTTCGGCCTAAAGGGGGCCCCGACCACCTTCCAAAAACTAATGGCCCAGGATGTCCTGGTAGGCTATCTGCAGAACTTCGCACTGGCCTACCTGGACGACATCATCATATACTCTGACAATATGGAGGAACATCTACGACACCTGAGTTTGGTGTTGGAAAGAATTCAGCAACACGGACTAAGACTTAATATGAAGAAATGCCGGTTTGCCAGTCCCTCCTTAGAGTATCTGGGCCATATGGTCACCAAAGAAGGGAATGAGCCCCAAACAATCCATATCAAAGCAATCCAGTCCCATGAAATACCCAAGACGAGGAAGGCCCTTCGCCGTTTCCTAGGCATAGTGAACTGGTTGAGAGATTACATACCAGATGCATCAAGAACGATGGCACCCCTCACGGATCTCTTGACCACCAACACCACTTACCGATGGACTAAGCCTGCCGAGGAAGCTTTCTTGGCAATTAAAGAAGCGGTAACAAGGCCCCTCTTCCTGCACCGCCCGGACTTTAGGCTGCCGTTCATTTTGCAGACAGACGCCAGCAGCATAGGCGCATCTGCCGTACTATATCAAGAGGAGGAGGACCAAAGAAGAATCGTAAGCTATGCCAGCCTACGATTCAACAAGACAGAAGTAAGGTACCATATTAACGAGCAAGAGTGTCTGGCCGTTATATGGGCCATCAGAAAATATCGGCCATACCTAGAAGACCGACCATTCCAACTCCGGACCGATAGTAAGGCACTCACGTGGTTGCATAGCTTTAAAGAAACCAGATCAAAGCTAATGAGATGGTCACTCCTCCTCCAAGAATTTTCATATGAAGTCCAACACATCCCAGGACGAGAAAATGAACTTCCGGATGTACTCTACCGCCATCCCAGTGACGAAACCACTCCACTGGAACTAGATGAAGTGGAAAGATTAGTACCAGACGCGCAGCAACCGATAACCCGGGCTAGTGGAGAGTTTGTCTGTTTGTTACAGGAGAGGGACCCCTTATACCATGTGATACAAGATGCACAGCAAGATGACCCAGCCATGAGGGAGTTAATCGAACAACTCCATCCAAACCAACCCGGAGAAAACCATCCCGATTTTATATATCTCGATGGATTTATAAGATATCGAGAGGGAGCCCACCAGCCAATCCTGGTCCCAGAGACAGCCAGAGCCCAGGTACTGCATCAGTACCATGACGATCCGACGGCAGGACACCCAGGAACCGAAGAGACCTATAGAGCAATCACCAATCGCTTCCATTGGCCAGGAATCCGACCAGAAGTGACGGACTATGTCCGAGGATGTAGGCTATGTAATGCCTTCAAAAGGGGACCCCTACAAGCCAAGGCTCCTCTCCGACCTCATGCCCCGAGACGTCCCTTCGAAGTCCTGTCCGTCGACATCGTGGGACCACTGACCACATCAAGAAAAGGCAATAGGTTTGGTGTGGTCATAATGGATCTCCACACCAGATGGACCGAGGTACGAGCGGTACCAACTACCAGCAACCATGCCGTAATAGACGCTTTGGAGGAAGTGTTCCTGAGATTCGGCTACCCAATGGCTATCCTAACGGATAATGGCCCACAATTCACGTCCGTCGCCTGGGATGCTGCCTTACGTAAATGGCAATGCATCCATTGGACTACCCCAATCTACCACCCACGGGCGAATCCAGTAGAAAGGCGGAATCAGGAGCTAAAGAAGGGCCTACGTCTCCAATTAGAAGGGCAAACGCCAGAGAGGTGGGACGAGAAACTCGACACGGTACTCTTTAATTTAAGATGCCGAAAGAACGCTGCGACGGGCTATTCCCCGGCAAAAGCATTGTTTGGGTTCGAACTGCGGAGACCTGGTGAATGGCGAGACCCACACAATGTCCCGCCAGAAACTGGGCCGCAGCGAATCCAACAGATACATGCCAATGAACAAAGGTATCGTGACAGGTACATAGAGCAAAATGCGCCCATGCCAATTCAACCACGCATCGGTCAATTGGTCATGGTACGCACCCACCTCCCACCAGGACAGCCATTCGGCGCAAAATGGGCAGGACCATACCCAGTCCGGGAAGCAGCCGGACCAACAGCCGTCTGGGTGGAACGACCTGGCGCACAATGGACAAAATATCACATTGATCAAGTCCGTATAGCAAGACGCCCAAACCAGGGTCAACCACTCCAGCCGGCTGAACTTGATGATCACCAGCCACGTGATCATCCACCACCAGGAGCACCAGGACCCAGCCAACGTAATATTCCAGGAGCAACGGGACTTTAGAGCGGTCCACCAGGAGCAACGGGACACATGGGAATAGAGATTGAAATGTATTTTACTATTTATGACAAATTTTTTTTTTGGGGCCTGGAATGTCGTGTGGAACAACGTCTTTTTCGGGGGGGGGTCAATTGTTACCAACAGCCTCTTCCGATGGAAACAAATAAGACGTTTTCCCACAGAACAAGTCCAGGCCCAATATAGGTGTACATGTTTTATTCCTATCTTATCCCGTTCTTCCAGAATAAATTAAAATCCCAAAACATTCGTAAAATTACAAATTTCGCGTAATAACCTTTTTTGAGACAATTTTGGTACGAATCATAGGCTCCGCCCACAACCAATCAGAATATTCGTGAAGTTAGAGAAATTTCGCGTAATAACTTTTGAGACAATTTTGATACGAATCATAGGCTCCGCCCACAACCAATCAGAATATTCGTGAAGTTAGAGAAATTTCGCGTAATAACTTTTGAGACAATTTTGATACGAATCATAGGCTCCGCCCACAACCAATCAGAATATTCGTGAAGTTAGAGAAATTTCGCGTAATAACTTTTTGAGACAATTTTGATACGAATCCTAGGCTCCGCCCACGGCCAATTGAAAACGCTTAAATTCCTAATACACGCAGAAGACGTAACCCTATTTAGGCCCCAAGGGAAATTACCGTGACATAGATACTTCTTTGTTCGTCACCTGCGTCACTGGGGTTCCCAAATTAAAACGTAAACACATTTGGAAACCTATGTAAGCTGAGGCAAATGCCTACACGATATCGAGTCCTATCTCGGTCACCAGCCTGCCAGCATCAACCTCCTGGACCAGCAGATAACAGGCCACCGATACCGAGCGGACTTTCCAGAAAGCCATCCAGCGGAATTGTATTTACTGCTTACGTAATACAAGGGACCAAAAAGGCACTTCCAGGTCATTGGAAGTACTCGGCGAAACGTGTACAGGTGACCACACGAACCAAGAATCCACTAAGAATTCTTGAGGAATTCTTTATTTCGGACGCCTTCTTCGTCGGAATCCAAGTTCTCCGACGTCTGAGAGTATCTCCACGTGGTGGAATACATCCGACGTATCGCCTAGTATCGACCGAAGAAGTTATAGGAGGATCCTACTACTGTGTACGTAGTAGCGGCCGTTTTAGTTATTTACAGTGCGCTTATTTCGCGTAAAGATACCAAACTTACGGTCCCTCTTTTGTGTTCGCCCATAGTATTAACTTCAGTGCATCAGGACAAGCTACAGCTGCTTACGCTGTAGCAATTAACCGTAAGTGCAGTGAAAAACCTATTAAGCCCGCGTTTTTATTTAACATTGTTGGTTGAATGCCAGCACCTCCACCAAAACATTTAAATTCAGTGTGCGCCTTTGTTAATGAATTATCATATTAACTTCACGTGGATTCATTAACGACATTGTTATTCCTAAAGTGTTAATATTAAATTCCCCGCGGTAGTGAAACATAACCTTCAAATATCCAACCGATATCTACCCTTATACATACTATTTGTTTATAACAATATTATTATCCAAGTTCGTTGTTACTGGTACCCATATGCAGCGTGTGTTTAACTTTTATTCCAGTAACAACCATTTTATTTAACATTGTTGGTTGAATTCCAGCACCTCCACCAAATTATTTAAACTCAGTGCGCGCCGTTATTAATGTATAATATTAATAAATTCACGGTGGTTCATTAACTATATTGTTGTATTCGGAGACTTAACCTTAAATTCACGCGCTAGTGAAACCCTAACCTCCAAATACCTAACCTATATTTATCCCTATGTACATTATTTGTTTATAACATTATTAATATTCAAACGTATCGTTATTAGTATCTATATTCAGTGTGTGTTTGACTTTTTAACGGATAACTTTTATTTTATTATTGGTTAATGCCAACTCCTCCATCATTATTAAGCAGTGTGTGTATTGTTGCTATTTCATAATATTTAGTTGTTTCAAAGTGTACAACAACTATTACTCAGTGTGCCCGTTTGTATTTAAACCTCGACTGTTAACATTTATTCGCGATACGACTTGTTTTTGGTTATAGTGTCGTTTATTAACACAGGTCGTTATTAACATCGGGTATCATTATGTATCATTAAGCTTTGAATTATTAAAATATTATAACGTTGTGGAACATTATTGTTTTAATTAATAACATAACCCAACTTTACCCTAAATTCAATTAATACCTCCTGGAGGAGTCTTTTGCCGCGGCCCCTTTGTTTGTTTGTTTGTTTTACAAATTCCCAGGATTAAGAGGAGGTATTAGATCCGAGATAGCGTGATACTTTTTGCGTATGTTAGAGTTGTCTCAAAATAAGAAATACATATGTCGTCATCATATCTTCGACGAGAATAACGCGAACTAACGCTGTCAGTGGCGGAGGTATTTTAAGCTAATAAAAGGTACAGCGGTAGTAATATTTGACAGAAAATACACGTCAATAATAGAAATTACTGCAGAATAGTAATAAGTTTAAATATGTAGTAATTATATTGTGTAATTTATATTATTACAACATGGGTACATCAATATTTGGAAAACCATTTGTGTTCATATAAATCACAGGTAATTATAATTACATTGCGAATTTCAATGATTTAAGAAAGTTTTTTATTAGATAATAATAAAATACTTATTGATTTGCAGAATTATATACATGGAACATGGACTCAAAAGGCAAAAATATTGGACTGAATTTTGCAACATATCGTTTAATGACAACCAAGTTTTTGAATTACATCTAACGTAGCTATGGTTAAAACATACAAAATTATTTCATTCAAATTCCTAGGCATTCAAAGAAAATTTTATAGTAAACAAGAATATATACATTTGTTAAGAATTAAAAAGTCCGTCGAAATAGCTATTGTTATTTATTCAGGAATAAAATATGAATTACAATGTGTAGTAAATTATATTATATGGTAAAACATATAATTAAAAATTGAAGGCATACAAAAAATTACAATAACGAATTATTAGCATGATCTTCAGAATCGTCATCATCATACAGATCTTCATCGGTATCTGATTCACCAGTATTTACAATAAACACCAGCTCTTCTGTAATGTTATCCAGCAGGTGCTCTTTTTCCAAGTAGTCTGTTACGACTTTATCAACATGATTGCAAACAGATGCCCATTCTTCACAAGCTATAGAAGCAAATTTGTTTCGGGCTAATGCCTCTACATCGGCTAACTTGAAAGTAACATTTCTAGCTGCAACCCAGTTTTTAACAATAGCCCATATTTTCTCAATAGGGTTTAATTCAGGATGGTACGGTGGCAACCTTAGAACACTATGTCCATAAGATGCCAGTAATGTATCTAATTTATATTGTGGTGTCCCACTTTTATTTTTCTTTATTAGTTCATAAAGCTCTGGTTTCGTAAACGTAGAGTCAAAATATATATTCCTTGCCATTAACCACTCAATCATTTCAGCTTTTCTTGTTCCAGAAGTTGGATCTTTTTCGACCTTTACATTGTGATACGATGCATTGTCCAGCACCAAAACACTTCTAGGTGGAAGATTGGGGACCAACTGTTTTGTCACCCATGTTAAAAAATTGGTAGCATTCATATCATCATGATAATCTCCTGATTTTGTACCTTTAAGAAAAAAAAAACAGAATTTACTAATGCCCTAGTTTTAAAACAATATCTTAAAATACCTGATCGAAACATGAGTAATCCGTTATCTATAAACCCCATTTTACCACCAGCGTGCACCATAATTAAACGGCTGCCCTTGGAGATAGGTTTCTTTAATCCTAAGACTGTATCATCTGACCATTCCTTCGGCTGTGTATGGGAACTGTGAATGTATGATTCATCTGTAAATACTATTGGCCTGCTTTCATACAGGTAACCTTGTAGTTGGCGTAGATATTTTATGCGTTTAGCACGTATATCATAGCTTTCCATCAATAATTTCCGTTTATCAGAAGTTTTTTGCCATCTACAAGTACATAAATACATAAATTTGCTGTCGTAAACTGATCTGCTGCATGAGTACATACCTAAATCCCATCTTTTTTAAAATATTTGAGAGTGTGGTTAATCCACCTTCGAAGGGTATGCCATTTTCAAGAATTTTATCATAAATTCCTATAATAAATAAAATAATGCTATTATAAAAACATTAACAGAAAGGAGTTTATATTTTGGTACCTCTTATGGTTGGTCGTCTTCTTTCATGTATATAAAAATTGTGTACAATAGTACGGATAGTTTGTTTTTCTTCAGTACGAAGGGTACTTTTTGGACTAGGGCGACTTCGTTTCTTGCCAGGACTACTCAAAGAAGTAACCCTTCCTGCATCTACATCCCCAGCTTCCTTGACAATACTTCTGTATGTACTGTCGGAAATTCCAGTTGCTGCAAGTAACCTCTCTTTGTAGTGAGACAATGGTATCGTTGGAGTATTATTTCCAGCTTCTTCCTTCATAAATTTTAATACGTTGGCAATGATTTCCCTTCCCTGGCTGTGAATTATTTTTCCTTTCACGCCAACTTTCTTTGGTGTTGATAAGCTTGCTTTTGCTTCAGCCATCATAACCTATAATCTGTTCACAAGAGACGCATAATATAATTATATCGCACTGCTGTATTCAATGCAACTTACCACTCTGACCAAAGTACGCAACGTCTTGTCTTGAAAAAAGACATTTCTTAATATAAATTGGGTAACGGTGGATAATAAATAACACACGAAAAACTCAAACGCACAAACGCTAATTAGAATTGTGACAGTTGCTCGTATGCAGTTTAGAACCGACGTCACTGAACTTTCGACGATTCCAGCGCCAAAATAGGATATGTCGACATATGTATTTCTTATATTGGGACAACTCTACCAAGGCAGCGTACAATCTCGTCACAATAATATAAGGACTTTTTAAATGCCGCCCGTTTAAATGACATCAATTTTTTTACTTATTTTCTTGATTTTGAAAAATCTTTTTATTGTCCAACTAACAGAATAAATATGTTGCAAAAACGACAATAACAATAAATTTTATTATGGAAAGATGGCCTTACAAGTTTAGCATCCATTTATCAATTTGTTTTGAATAAGTTTTTTGAGAAAAATTTGCTATTTCCGTCTATGAAATATAAACCTGTAATATGATTATTTAATATTCCATCAACACATTTAGTTTACTAGGACACTGCGTTTTAGCATCATAAGTTATCTGTGTGATTGTGTATGCGAACCGACGATTCATCCGTTAATAGTATATTTTACATTAACAAAATTATTCAGCCTATATTTTGGTATTGAGGTAGGACGTTTTTCAACATTTGCATAAATAAAAACATGACATTGTCCGGTTTTTTTGTGTTGAAGAGGAAGAAAGCAACTACGTATCTTAATTTTTTTTATTATCCGACTATCGGTAGTTGATACGATATTTCAAATAAATCAGCATTTGACAGTTTTCCTCTGTGGAATATTGTAAACCACCATATTAATTTATAAAAACGATATTTAGTCGAACGTCAGTATGTACGACTAAAACGTTATATTAATGCACAGTGCTAATGTATGACATTTGACATTATGAATGTACGATTGAATATAGGGGGAGGGAAATATTTTCCTTGTTAGTTTTGTTTAATACTCTATGATTTGTTAATAGATATATGTTTCTTTTCGGATCCCTGTTGGCTCTTATACAGATCTTGCAAGCAGATCTACATACACCCAAAGTACAAAGATACGTCTTATTGCTTCGTACTTTGGATGCATGTATGTATGCTTACAAGATCTGTATAAAAAAATTCTATCAAATGGCAACAAGATATAAGGTAACATCATTTCGTTGTTAACACAAAAACTCCTTTACTAATGAAATACAATATTAAATTAAGTGTACGAACTGTCATTTGCCGACTTTCTCACAATACGCAAGCTTGTATAGAAGTTCTTCATCGACATTTTGAATCGCTTTCGGGATACTTCTTAATTTCATCTCTAATGCGATGTTCTAGTAGAGCTAAATTTTGTGATTTGTTGACGTAGACAAACTCAGACAAACTAATCACGGGGTGGAGCTATTCTATCGCTCTTTGTCTGCAAATCCACCTTCTCGAAAAGCAATTGTCCAGAAAATTTCGAGCAAAGCTGTAAATGTACAGAGATGTGCCGAACAGTGGTTCAAGATCGTCTACTTGCGGCAAAAATTTTCTGCGCATTACGTAAAATGAATTATAGTAAGTTTATGTACCCATGCAAAAGATGTATACATGCTACTATGTTATTTTCTCAGAAAGGAACAAAAAGGAACAGTTGAAATTTGTAGTGTTAATAATAGGCATTATAGGGATCATATACACAGAATATGAACTTATAGCTACTTTGTGATGAATACTGAAAGCCTACGTAAGTTTTATTTCAGTAATGGGTTTTATTACAGTAATCAAAAGAAAGGAAGCAATAAAATGCAACAATCTAAAAAGCGTTATAAAATTTTATAATGTTAAAGTATTTGCTGCAAATACATAGTAAAATTAACTTTTTCTCAAAATCGACTATTTGCCGGTCCTACGTCATCTTGCTGAAATAATATGGTATTTTCAGGATCATTCAGTCTACACATTTAATATCTCGTGTGATGAGATAAGATTTACCCGACTCCAATAGCTGCTATTTTGATTATTCACTGTCCTATTAGGACACAACGTGGCATCATTTGAAGAAAGTAATTCTAATACAATCTTCCATTTTCAAGGTACAAATCCATCATAGTTTCACAAACCTCTGGTCGCCGGTCGGACACGTTTTCGTTTGAGTTCCTACATGAGTTGAATTCTGATATAGTGTTTTCAGTAGTTTTTGAATATCTTTAACACCAGTTTTCCGAAATTTAGACTGAATCTTACTAACTGTAGAGTGGCTGATCAGACGATCTGGTTATATTGTATTTAACAAATAGTATACGTCTTGCTCGGATAAAAATTCAAATTTAATTCCTCTGTATGACAGTAAATGTGCGACAATACTTTAATTACAAACGATTTTTGTACCGCTAATAGGTTAAGTAAGAAGTATAAAACTCGTTCTTTGTAATGATATATCTGAATGAACTACAAAAAGACACAAAACACTTTGAAAAACTGTATCTGACAACGTTTTGCTTTATTTGATTTTCGTTTCTAACATTCAATTATCATTTGTTCGAAAAACTTATGTAATAAGGCAATATTTTATCAATAAAAAAAAAAACGTTTTCAAAATCAAGAAAAAAGTGGGGGTTACTATTAAAAAAAATGATATCTTCGTTATCTAAAGAAATGATTGCTGAAAATTGACTTTCATACCAAAATGTGTTTTTTTATTAAATAGAATCGGCCTGTTCTGGGATATTTTCTAACAGAATTTTATTTCGCTTTTACTAAATTCCTGCTGTGGGTGCATACTGTACAAATATACATCTTAGGGCTCCCGCGCAAACTTGACCGTTACACTGATATGATGTCTCGAGATTTTCCTGATATTTCTGCACATTCTGTATATAAGCATTTCAAATGATATATGAAATAAAACGCAAACAGATAGCTTTTCATTTATATTTATATTAACAACATGAAGGTCGTAAATGTTCCTACTAAGCAATTCATTATATAAGCAACACGTATACATTTTTTTTGATAGGTCAAGAATAACTTACGCTGCTTGCAGATACGAGGTATTATATCGTAGCACAAGTTCTCTTCTCTAAAAATATGTCCTCAATCACTTTGTTGTTTACTCGGGCCATTCATATTTTTTTAGAATTACTTGCTATTTTATATAATATTATTGAATTTTAGTAAGAAAAAAAAGCTTCTTTTATATTATTTCAATAATATACAATATTTCAATCCATTTCCTACATAACTCTGACTGTATTTTGTTCGCTAGCATTTTAAAAATCGCCAAAACAACCGTTAGCTGCTAAATTGTATATTTTCTCGCAATTTCAATTCACAACTGTTAGATCTACAGGCCTTCGAGGCCCTTGGCTTCTATTTCTTCTACTACTTTCTTCCAAAAAAAGTACCAACAAAAAAATCAGAAATGGTTGTTGTAAATGTCATATAGCCTTGAAATTTCTATATAAATCAGTTTCACTTGAGCTAATTAAGCTATTACCGAAATGAGGTAAAGTCGAAAAAGTATATCCATATATCCAAAAATATGAAGGAACTAAGTTTAGGGGACAGTTTAGTTTAAAATATCCCCAGAATTAGTATTACTTTATACTTTACTTATATTACTTATATTTTTATATTTTTTTTTTGACGTATTCTACGCATTTTATGCACTACACAGAATTAATAAATTTATTATTATTATTATTATTTACGATTGCTGCAAGTGACAGCAACATATGCAAATGTGATTTTAATTGTAGCGAAAATACTTTTAATTCTTATGATCATCTAAAGAGAAAACACTAAATTGTTTTTTTCTAATACAGATAGACGTAACGGAATAAAATCAAATTCTAAAATATAAAAGCTCTCATTTTTCTAAATTAAAATATTATCTCATTTTAGTCCGATTTTAGATAAATATATACTTATTCTTAATATTTACATTTATATTTTATATGCTATTATATTATGTATGCGGTAAGATATTTATTTACTGCAAACATATCTCTCAATACATTTCATCTCATATTTAATTATGCCCTACATTTTGCTTTTAGATCATATTTATTATCAATGTAAATTTGAATAATCCTATAGAAAGTAGTTAATAGCAATTATCGATAGATACTTACTTTCGATAATTAAATGGAATTGAAAACTTGTAATTTTAAATTTATATTACGCTAAAGTTAATGTTGAGATCATTATTTGATACCTTAAACTTCACTTAAAATAAATAAATATTATTTAATTAAATTGCAAACTAATGTATACTTTGTAGATCTTTAATACCAAATGTTTTACAATTCAAAATATTTATAAAAAGACGTGATAGTAATTCTTAATAGAAAATAGTACTGATTATTCTTTATTATAATTTAAGATTTAAATTTATCTTATATTTTAAGTTTGAATAAATTTTTATTTTATTATGCTAAAAATGTTTCTTAATATATTTCGTATAAGTATGTTAAATGATTTATGAATTGGAACTCAAACTGTTGGCTTCTCATTTATAGTTATTATATCAACATTATAACGGTCAATATAAATGCTCCTACTAAGCAATTCTTTCTGTAAGCAAAACGTATACATTATTTTTTTTAGATAAGCCAGCGTGTAGATACGAGAGAGTATATATATTGTATGTAATTAGTGCAAGTTCTGTCCTCCATAAAATTGTCAACGGTGCTAGAGGTAACAGAATGCTACCAGTATCTACACATATACACACTTTGGTGGTCAGTTCGTATCTTAGTTGATTCTCCATATATGATGAAAAATATTAGGAAATTTGTTTCCCCTCACGTGAAATCCTGTTTCCAGAGATTCCCCTTTACACAAATATACAAAATTTAGGTATATATATCAACAGGTAAAAATGGAAGTCAGGTCGCCACGTTTATTAGACGGAGGTGACCACTTAACAGCCATCAATATATATATATATATATATATAATAAAGTATAGAATTTCATGGGGTAGATCTTATATATATATATATATATATATATATATATATATATATATATATATATATATATAAGAGTCGATTCTGCTTCGGGAATTGATCCGCGTTGTCGTAGAGTCCGTATGTTGACTTCTGTTTTATCGAGCTTTCGGCACTCTCGCTGTTGCCATTATCAAGAAGTTCTGCTTGTTGCTGTCTTGTATAATTGCGATTGCTTCGTCCGTGGGTACTTGTGTGAAAAGTGAAACCACATCGAAACTTACTAGCAGGTCGCCCGGTTCTATCTTCTTTGTCTTGATGATATTGACAAAATGGGTTGAGTTTTTAACGTAGGACTGTATCTCTTCGGCGTGTGGTTGTAATGTCTTAGCTAGATATCTCGCTAATTGTTGTACCGGTGAACCCACGGAGCTTACTATCGGACGTAGCGGGACGCCTTCTTTGTGTACTTTTGGTAATCCATATAGTTTCGGGCATCTTGACGGCTTTTCCTTGGGTATTAATGATTTTTGCGTTTCTAGGTCTATCGCTGAGGCTTTGATTTTTGTTCGTGTTGTGTTTTCTAGATATGTAGGGGGGTCTGTGTTAATCGCTTTGTATGCAGGCTCTTGCAGGAGTGTAGACATCTTCCCTTTATAATCCGTAGCGTTCATAATTACGGTTGCGTTATCTTTATCGGCTGGCAGAATGATAAGGTCCGGGTTCTTCCTGAGGCGATTTATTGCTGTTGATTCTTCGCGTGAGATATTTGATTTTGGCGGCCGGGCTTTTCGTAGTACGTTCGATGTTTCTTGGCGAATTATTTCAGCTTGTTCCGGATCTAGGTTGTTTAGGGCTGTTTCGATGCCGCAGATGATGTTTTCTGTGGGTATTCGTGATGGTGTAGTGGCGAAATTGAAGCCTTTCGTTAAGATGTTCGTGGTTGCTTGGTCAAGTACTGTGTTCGATAGGTTGTATATAATCTTCGGTGGGTGTGTATCGGTGTTATTGTGCCCTTTGCGGTTCTCCTGAAGGCGTTCGAATTTCTTTTTCTGTGTTTCAGTTTTCTTTACGGCTTCTGTTTCGGCTGTGAACGCAGCTAACATGTCAATCTGTTGCCATAATAGTGGGTGCAGTGTATTGATCAGATGTAAATGTAATTTCATTAATTCGTTGTCCATGGTATTTAGAGAACGTTGTGTTCTATGGATGGTATCTCGTAGTAGTGATTGGCCTGTTCTGTGTAGTATGTTTCGGATTCTTCTTGTGTCTGTGTGAAATGTTACTTTGCAGAAAACTGGTGTTATATTGTTGTCTCTGCATCGCATTAGAAATGTCAGGTCGCATAATAGTTTGGCTCTCTTCGACCGTAGCTTCGCGAAAAGTTTCGATTGTTGGTAAATTACTTCTCCATAGAAGTTCTGTATGGTAATCCGTAGGTTTTCGCGGCAATTATGTGAGTCGTTTCTGCTTCGGGAATTGATCCGCGTTGTCGTAGAGTCCGCATGTGAACTTCTGTTCTCTCGAGCTTTCGGCACTCTCGCTGTTGCCATTATCAAGAAGTTCTGCTTGTTGCTGTCTTGTATAATTGCGATTGCTTCGTCTGTGGGTACTTGTGTGAAAAGTGAAACCACATCGAAACTTACTAGCAGGTCGCCCGGTTCTATCTTCTTTGTCTTGATGATATTGACAAAATGGATTGAGTTTTTCACGTAGGACTGTATCTCTTCGGCGTGTGGTTGTAATGTCCTTAGCTAGATATCTCGCTAATTGTTGTACCGGTGAACCCACGGAGCTTACTATCGGACGTAGCGGGACGCCTTCTTTGTGTACTTTTGGTAATCCATATAGTTTCGGGCATCTTGACGACTTTTCCCTGGGTATTAATGATTTTTGTGTTTCTAGGTCTATCGCTGAGGCTTTTATTTTTGTACGTGTTGTCTTTTCTAGATATGTAGTGGGGTCTGTGTTAATCGCTTTGTATGCGGAGTCTTGCAGGAGTATAGACATCTTCCCTTTATAATTCGTAGCGTTCATAATTACGGTTGCGTTACCTTTATCGGCTGGCAGAATGATAAGGTCCGGGTTCTTCCTGAGGCGATTTAGTGCTGTTGATGCTTCGCGTGAGATCTGCGGCATCGAAACAGCCCTAAAAACCTAGATCCGGAACAAGCTGAAATAATTCGCCAAGAAACATCGAACGTACTACGCAAAGCCCGGCCGCCAAAATCAAATATCTCACGCGAAGAATCAACAGCACTACATCGCCTCAGGAAGAACCCGGACCTTATCATTCTGCCAGATGATAAAGGTAACGCAACCGTAATTATGAACGCTACGGATTATAAAGGGAAGATGTCTACACTCCTGCAAGACTCCGCATACATAGCGATTAACGCAGACCCCACTACATATCTAGAAAAGACAACACGAACAAAAATAAAAGCCTCAGCGCTAGACCTAGAAACACAAAAATCATTAATACCCAGGGAAAAGTCGTCAAGATGCCCGAAACTATATGGATTACCAAAGTACACAAAGAAGGCGTCCCGCTCCGTCCGATAGTAAGCTCCGTGGGTTCACCGGTACAACAATTAGCGAGATATCTAGCTAAGACATTACAACCACACGCCGAAGAGATACAGTCCTACGTGAAAAACTCAATCCATTTTGTCAATATCATCAAGACAAAGAAGATAGAACCGGGCGACCTGCTAGTAAGTTTTGATGTGGTTTGCACTTTTCACACAAGTACCCACGGACGAAGCAATCGCAATTATACAACACAGCAACAAGCAGAACTTCTTGATAATGGCAACAGCGAGAGTGCCGAAAGCTCGAGAGAACAGAAGTCCACATACGGACTCTACGACAACGCGGATCAATTCCCGAAGCAGAAACGACTCACATAACTGCCGCGAAAACCTACGGATTACCATACAGAACTTCTATGGAGAAGTAATTTACCAACAATCGAAACTTTTCGAGAAGCTACGGTCGAAGAGAGCCAAACTATTGTGCGACCTGACATTTCTAAAGCGATGCAGAGACAACGATACAACACCAGTTTTCTGCAAAGTAACATTTCACACAGACACAAGAAGAATCCGAAACATACTACACAGAACAGGCCAATCACTACTACGAGATACCATCCATAGAACACGACATTCTCTAAATACCATGGACAACGAATTAATGAAATTACATTTACATCTGAGCAATACACTGCACCCACTACTATGGCAACAGATTGACATGTTAGATGCGTTCACAGCCGAGACAGAAGCCGTAAAGGAAACTGAAACACAGAAAAAGAAATTCGAACGCCTTCAGGAGAACCGGAAAGGGCACAATATTGTGTCCATAATTACTGTGCTATTACTTTTGTCAGGTTTTAATACAGTAATAGTAGGGTTATTTTTAATAAATTGTTTCGCTGTTTTAATGGCTTTAGTTGTAATTATTAAGTTGGTACTAGTCGATTTGGATTTTAAAAAATTTGCTTGTTTGATATTTTGGATGGTGTTGCTAACTTTTGATCTAATTTCGTTTTTTTGGTCTTCTTGTAAGTGGTCTATAGAAGATTCAATGTTTGCGACAAACAATATCATCGCAAACATTGAATCTTCTATAGACCACTTACAAGAAGACCAAAAAAACGAAATTAGATCAAAAGTTAGCAACACCATCCAAAATTTCAAACAAGCAAATTTTTTAAAATCCAAATCGACTAGTACCAACTTAATAATTACAACTAAAGCTATTAAAACAGCGAAAAAATTTATTAAAAATAACCCTACTATTACTGTATTAAAACCTGACAAAAGTAATAGCACAGTAATTATGGACACAATACAATACGAAAGTAAAATGTTGGAATTACTGAATGATAAAACAACTTATGAAATATTAAAGTCTAACCCCACCACCACCTATCAAAAAAATAATAACAACCTCATAAAATCTTGGGAAAAGAAAAATCTAATTTCACCTTTCATAGCAAAAACTTTAAAAATTCACAATTCACAATGCCCCAAAATTTACGGTCTACCTAAACTACACAAAATCAATGTTCCTCTAAGACCCATAGTGTCCTGCATCCAGAGTCCGTTTTGTAATTTATCCAAATATTTAGCAAATATACTCAAAAATGTCATAAATCAAAATAAATATTATATAAAAAACTCTTTCGAATTCAAAAACTTTATAAACTCTATAAAATTTAAAAATAATGAAAAACTTGTGTCCTTAGATATAAAATCAATGTACACCAACATTCCCATAGATCTAGCTAAACAACTTATTATTAATAGATGGAATAAAATAAAACAGTTTACTGAATTACCATTAAATGAATTTATAGAAGCAATAGATGTAACTCTTTCCACTACCTACTTTTCATTTAAAAATAAATATTACAAACAAAAATTCGGTCTAGCTATGGGTTCTCCGATATCTAGCATCGTCGCGCAATTTGTCCTCGAAGATCTAGAAGAGAATATATTTCCCTCCTTAAACACTCCTCTTTCTTTTTACAAGCGTTATGTAGATGATTGTATCACAGCATGCCCATTAAACAACTTACAAGACATTCTAAAACATTTCAATAGCTATCATCCACGCATACAATTCACAACAGAAGTCGAATCTAACAACATGCTAAACTTTCTAGACATTACATTGATCCACCAACAGGACACCATAGCAACTAAATGGTTTGTCAAAGACACTACATCAGGTAGGTTCTTAAATTATCATTCCTCACAACCCATCTCCTTCAAGAAAAATGTTGCTAGCAACCTCATAAATAGAGCAATTAGATTAACAGACATAAAATACAGAAAAGATGCAATTAATAACGCAAAAACATTTTTAAAAAATAACAATTATCCACCAAACTTCATTAATAAAATAGCAGTAGAACAAATCCACAAAATATATAATAACACACAGAATGCCACCAACCCTCAACAAAACAATAACCAACAAAAAGGATATGTTTCTCTACCATTTGTTAATCACTTGTCTGAAAAATTACACAACATACTAATGCCATACGATATTAAAATTGCCCATAAAAATCATAATACCCTAAAGCCCTTATACACGAAGTTGAAAGACAGTATTCCCATCAATAAACAAACACATATAGTTTATAAAGCAACGATTGCCAGGGTGTCTATATAGGTCAGACACAACAACACCTAGAGGAACGGATAAAAGCGCACATGTACGCTAAAAACAGTACAGCACTCAAAAAGCACATCAATCAGCTATCACATACTTTTGACTTTGATAATACATCTATTTTACAGAAAGAGCATAACACCAGGGCAAGGGGCATACTGGAGATGATCGAGATTAAAAAATGCAATAATTCCATTAATGATAGGAGTGAAATAGAAAATCTATCTAAAATATATTTCCAATTACTACAATAGACACTTTAGAATATTTAAAATCTTCGAACATCCGTAATAATATACAAACAGTTTTAAAGTATAAGAAAAAATATACAAAAATAAATATATATATATATATAATCAAAAACCTTATTGAACCCGTAGGTGTAAGGTATATGTTATGCACAAGTTACTGCATCTCGTAGACGAACTTCCTCCATTCTTTCTTGTCTCTTGCCAGTACTCTCGCTCGTTGTTGTGTTACGCCCCGCTCTTCCAGTATATGCTCCATATTTTGGTTCCATGTCTTGATTGGTCTTCCTCTTGATCTCTTAGTCGGCACCCGTGACTCCCATGTTTTCTTGACCGGTCTGTCGCTGCTCATCCGGACCAAGTGTCCATACCACCTCAACTGGCTCTTTTCGATTTTCTTGATAACTGGTTCTGTTCCTAATTGTTCTCTTATTATTGTATTCCTTATTCTGTCTCGTTTAGTTATTCCAAGGACCCCTCTCAGATACTTCATCTCAATGCTCTGGATTCTGGATTTCAGTCTCTTGCTCAGCACCCAGCTTTCACACCCATAAGTTAAAACTGGGAGAAACACTGTTCTGTATACGCACATCTTTGTTTTCCTTGAAATTTCTTTTTTCCATATAAATGTGTTCCTCAGTAAATGGTATAGCTTTGATACATTTTCCATTCTGTATGATATTTCTGTTTCATGTGTTCCGTTGCTACTTATGTATACTCCTAGATATTTGAGGTCTTCCACTTGCTCGATATCCTTGTTGTCAATTTTTATGTTCAGTTTTGAGTAGGTTTTCCCCAATACCATGACTTTGGTTTTGTTGGTATTTATTTTTAAGCTTCTAGCTGATAGTGCGTCATTCCAATGGTTCAAGTTGGTTTCAAGGTCTATTTCACTTCGTGCAAATACGACCAGATCATCTGCAAATGCACACTCGCTCATATGCTCCGCTTCTAAGTTTCTGTGGCCCACGTATATGGCTTTTGTTCTTGTTTTTACTTCTTTGATGACGTCATCCATTACCATGTTAAATAATATTGGGCTTAATACTCCTCCTTGTCGTAACCCCACATTAACGCTAAATTCTTGTGATTCCATATTATGCGTTCTAACCACATTCCTGTTGTTTCTATGTATGCTCTCTATTGCTCGTTGTAATTTTCCTGATATTGACCTTTGTCTTAGACTTTCCGCTATTACTTCTCTTGGAACCCTGTCAAACGCTTTTTCCAAGTCCAGAAAAGCCAGGAAGTACTGCTTTCCATACTCTCGTGTACGTTCTTGCAGCTGTTTTATGGTGAAGATGTGGTCTTGTGTACTTCCTCCCTTCCTAAACCCGCTCTGTGACTGCTCCATGTTAGGTTCTATTTCGTATCTTAATCTTTGTTCTAGTATTCTTTCATATACTTTGGAAGCTATACTTAATAGAGTGATGCCTCGATAATTGTCACAGTCGTGCTTATTTCCCTTCTTGAATATCGGAATGACGATACCCACTTCCCAGTCCTTCGGTACCCTTCCTTCGTTCCAGCATACGTTGCAGATTTTGGTTAGAAAGTTCATGCCATGTACTCCTAAATTTTTTAACATTTCTGCAGTAATCTGGTCACATCCTGCAGATTTACCTTTCTTCAGCTTATTGATAGCATAAATTACCTCATCCTCAGTAATGCTGTGTCCTTGTAGGGAATCTATTTCCTTCTCTTCCCATGAATTTCCGTTCATGTCCCCATCCGGGTTTAGTAAATTTTTAAAATGCTCTTTCCATCTTTCTAAAATTTGTTCTTTTTCATGAAGCATTTCCCCTTCTCGGTTTCTTATCTGTATTAATGTTTGCTGGTGATGACTTCCGGCTTTCATATTTTTCAGTATTCGATAAAACAGCTTTTGATTTGCATGGTAGTCCTCTTCCAGTTTACTTCCAAACGTTTATACAAAAATAAAAAGAAAAGAAAAAGTTGTTTCGATACCGCCTGTACCTCACACGTTTATTCCAACTTTAACAGCATTCAGTGCAGGTAGTGGTTTTATTCTAAAAATTTATAAATCAACAATAAAAATGAGAATAAATAAAATCTTAATATACGTAATGAAAACTATTGTTGATTAGTGATAAGTGAAAGTTATGGAAAAATACATAGGGGAAAAAAACACCACCAACAAGGTTTTACAACCGAACAATATTCCCGCAATTATAAGGTTAGTTTTCTTGCTAAGTTTCCTAATATTATGCGATTTTCATTATAACGTGACGAGTTTTTCTTTATTGAAAAGTTTGGTGAAAGTAAGAATATAGAGAAAGAATAAATTTTAAAATGTTTTATCTTTGCACTCATATTTTTGTATCGTAATATGTACTTTTTATTGTTTTAACTTTTTAATTAATTATTTTAAATTCTACAAAGGATATTTCAATTAACTTGTTATTGATATGCTTTTTGCAATAATATTTTAACATGATATACACTAGTTTTTAAGACACACAACATTGTTACAGATTTTTTATATTTCCGAAGAAGACAAAAATAATATGTCGAAACGTAAAATAAACACAAATTTTATTCTACGAAAATAGTTTTTCAATTGTAATGCCGAAAATTCCCACAAAGAAAAATTTCATAGTATATATATATAGAAAATCTATTGGTACTACCAATACATATGCATCTAACAAATAAACGAAGTTAGATACAACAGAAATAGTAAATATCATCCTAAAAAATCACATATAATAACTGTGACCAAAATATAATAATTATTACCTGAACATATGAAACATAGATAACAAGCTACCTGTAAAGTATTATTATTGCTTTTATTGTTTTGCTTTTTCTTCTTTGTTTCTTTTTATCAGTTTGTTTGTCTTTTTGTACAATCATGTTTAAAGTTTATCCTTGTAATTATGAATTTTCCAAAGGAACAACTAATTGACATAGGCTATGTCTTGGGAGAAATGCAGAAATATTCTTTGCTTGTTTCACGTATTTAAATGATACATACCTGGACAGACGTCACCCACTGAAAAGAACTTTTGAAACACTTAAAAAAGTAGGTTTGATGTAACGGTAAAGTATAGTGTCTTAAAAATGTTTGGAGATTTTTCTTCATGTCACACAAAATCCGCAGGTTAGTAGTTGATAACCAAGTGTCTCTGCAGAAATATTTCACTTCACGAAAAATCGCTTATTAAGAAGTATAAATTTCATCAATATCATTTCGAATTTTATCAAGAATTAAAACCTTGAGATTTTGAAAACCGAATTCCTGTTTGTAATACAATTACTGGACAAATCAGCAATAATTATTTCTATCTGTCGCTAGTAATGTGGTCCCTGCATGTTGGAGCACCAGCACATTACAATAGCAATTTTTAAACGTTGCTTGCTCTGAGGGATGGATCGGCCAAGATTGTTTCATAAAATCATCGCCTAGATCATAGGTTCCCAAAGTGGGCGATAACGCCCCCTTGTGGGCGCTGCAGGTCTAAAGGGGGGCGGTAAGAGACCCAGAAAAAAAATGGGGGCGTTGTGTAAAGGCTTAGGGGGCGATTTGTAATTTCATCTAGAATCTAGGAGGACTCTTAGACACCGACTGAGCTCTCGACTCTCGACTAGGGATGGGCGATAAACATCGATGTTCATTGAACATCGATATTTTAGGATCGATGTTCGATGTTTTTGCATCGATGTTTGCAATTTAGATTTATCGATAAACTATCGATGTTAGAAGAAATATAGTGAACATCGAACTTTTAAGCTTGACAAAATGTATTTGCACTAATCACAAAATAAAACAGCGTCCTCTGTTGACAAATACAAAAATGTTTCCAAATTAACAGCTCACATACAGGCTACGAGGATGTAAAATTGTCTACGAATAAAAGAAGTATTTAAATTACACAGTGCTATATCATATAAATTCGAATATTTCATTTTAGGCTCTTTTAAATATTACTCAGTATAAATATTTAAATAATATATAATTAAATACATAAATTTATAGTACTTTTAATGTGCAGAATAAAAGTTAAATTATGTATGCATGCAGAATAAGTGAAGGAGGTAAACGTATTTTCATAGAAAAAGAAGGGAGATAGACATTACCGATGTATACTTCTTCGGGAAATTCCCTAGTGCGTACAATCATACACGACGATACACGTATTAAATGCAAGATGACACATCAGAAATATAAAACCATATCCATATGTATCTCGGTATTTGCCAGCGTAGTCAAAAAAAAAATGCAAGACTATAAAATCCCAAATAAAAATCGTTCTCTTAAAAAGCTTTGATACACGTAAATGTATATATTTTTTAAGTATCAGACGATTTAAGTCATGTGGTTGTTTCATGCGTAATTGCATAATATTGTTTTTTTATATAGTTTTTTTTGAGTAGTTTCTAAAGTTAACTACATATTATAAATGTATATATTTCTTTTATTATTTTTTTTGAATAGTGATATCTTTTATATCATTTTGTTAAGGACGTAAATTAATTAAGTTATAATAAAGTTTTTGTTAAACTGCCAAAAAATAAATCTATAAATATAATTATCGATGTTTAAAAACATCGATGTTTGGTAGTCGATATTTTGCAACCATCGATGTTGATCAACGATGTTAACATCGATGTTTGATATCGATGTTTACCCACCGATGTCCCATCCCTACTCTCGACTACAGCTTGTGAACATCAACTAATATTAATTAAGAGATTGCTCAAACCAATTCGGTTCGATATTTCTCTCCGAGTAGTTCATATATCTGTCCTGTTTTATTGAATAAATAAAATAAAAAACATATCAATCGGTCGCTCCGTTTCGAAACGAAAAGAGACACAAACAAACAAATAAAAAGGCAACTGTATCAATCGGCTGGTTCATAGAATACTTGTTCTTACTTGTTGAGTACGATTGAGCGTCGAATGAGATAAACGAGTTTATGCATGTTTGTCTTATTCCTGTCGGTGCGTGCTGCTTATGCAATCCTATATAAACAACGTAATATTTATTTTATTTTCATTTGCGGTTTCGCGCGTAATAGATAAGCAGTACTTAAGTTCAACACTTATACTTACGTATTTCTCAAAACAAAACAATGTCGGAAGTAAAAAAGAAGAGACGGCAATACTGTGCGGAATATATTAAATTCGGATTCATTGAAAATCCTACAAACCCATCGTCGCCTTTGTGCCTTCTATGCCTAAAAACATTTTCGAATGAAGCAATGAAGCCTTCAAGACTTCAAGATCATTTGAATAAAATGCATCCAGATAAGAAAGACAAGAATGTAGCATATTTTCAAGACCTAGAGAAGAAGCATAATACTCGGCCAAGTGTAGCAAAACTCTTTTCGGCGGCTGCTAAGCAAGATGACGACGGACTTCGAGCTTCGTACAACATCTCTTTGTTAATTGCTCAAAAAGGCAAACCACACAACATCGGAGAAGTGTTAATTTTGCCAGCAATAAAGGAAGTAATAACTACTGTGCTTCATAAACCGGCCGCAGATATTATCGGAAAAATTCCTTTGAGTAATAATTCTGTGCAAAGACGAATTGATGAAATGGCCGGAAACATAGAAGAATCATTGTGCAATCATCTGAGGACTAGTCAATTCTCAATTCAGCTCGATGAGTCCACTTTACCAACTAATGAAGCATTGTTGCTGTCTTACGTGAGGTTTATTAAAGATGAGAAAATATGTGAAGAACTATTGTTTGCTAGAAATTTAGAGACCGATACAAAAGGCGAAACCATATTCAATACATTGGAAAAGTTTTGTGATGAGAAAGAGATTCCCTTGAAAAATATTATATCAGTTGCTACGGATGGCGCTCCGGCTATGACAGGGTGCCATAAAGGCTTCATAGCGTACGTAAAAAATAAAATTCCAGATGTCCTTGCTGTACATTGCGTTATTCATAGACAACATTTGGTTGCTAGAAATTTAAGTGAACGACTATTTCAATCACTGCAATATGTCATCAAAGCAGTCAATAAAATCCGTAACTGCTCTTTGAATGATAGATTATTTCATCAGCTTTGTGTTACTAATGACGAAGATTTCAACCGTTTGTTGTTTCATACCGAAGTTCGTTGGCTATCAAGAGGCAATTGTCTGACTCGATTTTACAACCTGTTTGACTCTGTGATAGAGTTTTTGGAAACTAAAGATACAGAATTGCGCAACAAGCTCATTACATCAAAAAATGATATAGCTTACATGACAGACCTGTATAAATTGTTCAACAACATGAATCTCCAACTGCAAGGCGATGAACTAAATTTAATTAAAACAAAAAATGTCGTTGCTGCTTTCGCAGCCAAACTGCTTCTACACAAAAAGAATATGGGCAGACGTGAGTTTCATAATTTTCCGAATTTATCAGTATCCTGCAGTAACGACGACTTGTTTGCCTACTGCCAACATTTGGAAAAGCTCCACATTGACTTCACCGAACGATACCAGGATATTTTGAACTTGGAAATACCAGACTGGGTGTTGGATCCGTTTTCAAATGTCAACACAGCAATATCACCACATCTGGAAGAAGAACTTATAGAATTGACAACGAACGAGGAAATAAAAATCAAGTTCAAAAATGGCTACCAAGAATTTTGGCTACAAAAACCGATCCCGCAATTGTACCCTGGATTGTGGTCAATCATTCAACGATTCTTGATAGCATTCCCATCGTCATATTTGTGTGAACGTGGATTTAGTGCTGTAGCAACGCTGCTTACTAAAAAGAGAAATCGTTTGCATGTTACCGAACGTGGTGACTTGCGGCTGTTCTTGAGTAAATTGGAACCTGATATCAACAAACTTATTAAACAGCATCAGATTCATCCTTCACATTAGTTTTTATATTAGAATCGATTATGTTTGTTTTATTTTGAATTTTGAATAAAAGATACTTTGTCTGAATACTATAAAGTTGCGTTTCAATAATCATTCTCATTGGCAGGTGTAGCCCGTAAAAGTTAACTTGAGACCTGAGCGCCGTTGTGTACTACCTACTACGCTCAGGTCTCAAGTTAACTCATTCATTCTAAACGAGACTTTTACTATAACCCATAGTAAAAGTCTCGTTTAGAATGAATGTTTAATCTCCGCTAATATAGCTCACAATAATTAATTTAATTTGAAGTTATAGTGGTTTTTGAGTAGGTGAAAAAATGGGGGCGCTAAAAAATAATTTATTCTCAAAGTGGGCAGTAGGCAAAATAAGTTTGGGAACCACTGGCCTAGATCATGAGGTCTTACCCCCGTTGGATTTGTTTTTAAGAGAATACATTAAGGGTAAGGTTTATGAAGAAGAACCAACAACAAAGGAGAATATCAAAACAAGAATATGAAATGTATGCTGAGACATATCTACCGTTGTGGCGGACGGCTCGTGAGTTCAATAACAGGTGAAGCAGTGTCGCCAAAACGTACTGTGTTGCTTCACTGGGATAACTAACGTAATGCGATCCCCTCTCGCTTACGGCGAACGCGTCGTAGTCATGGCAACCGCATAAACAAGGGAATCAAGTTGGGGCGAATTGCGAATTGATTCACTTTGTCGAGTTAGTCGTTTTACTTAAGGGAGGAGCTTTCCACTCTCGTTGACAATATGAAAATATGAACATATTAATAATAGTTTTTTATTGTAATATTATTAGTATAAATATTACTATTTTTCTTATACGAAAGAAATTAGCTTTAATTTATTTTCCTAGCGAAAAATTTAAGAAACTAATTGAACAGAAATTTACTTGATTCGTCAAGAAAGCCGCCATTGATCTACCGAAACTCTTCAAAGAGTAGAAGCAGCTTTTGTAAAGAATTTATCTACGTACGCTAGAGGAAGCCATATCTTTGAACATTTAGTATGATTTTGTTAAATTTAGTAATTTATTACTTTGTTTCCCTAATATACTTTAAATACATATCATTTCCGTATAATTATTATGATATTTACAAGTTTTTTATAATGTGTACCAAATGTGATTTTAAAAGTTGATTAGTATTTTCTTAACTATTACAAAGGAGTGTAAATTTTAATTAATTAAAAGTAAAATATCCTCAGGTACATCATTTAATATAATAGAGTAAAAAACATAATTGGTTCAACAGCAACGACAGTAGTAATAGGTAATATTAATGGAAATCAATGACAGGATGACCATTTTTATGCCATTACGAAAAGTCTAACAAACTTTTAACAATTTTCCTTTAATATTTGTCAAGAGCGACTATCTTTTCCCATGACTATCGTGATTTTTAATGCGTCATGACTAAACCTTAAAATAAATTTGAATATATCGAAGATTGGTATAGGACATACTTAAAAAATGAGGTGTGGCCACCACACGACTTTCTTATACGTATGAGCGTTTCAAACTATACAATTTTAAGAATTTTTTTATACAAAAATTATTCAAAATCCTATTCTAAGTACTTTTATTCTCTTAATAAATCTCTATAGAATGCATACTTTGCAAGATATTATCAAAAAAGTGCTACTCGCTAAGAGTAAAAGTGCTACTTCCGGTCCGAATTTTGAAATTTCATATATCTATACAAAAAACATTGCAAATCCAGTTCTAAATACTTTTGTACTTCAGATAAATATACCGTAAGCGTCAAATTTTAATTTCGGTTTGCACTTCTATCATATGCAGAAGATCATCTTATCAAATGCAGCGATGCCTGCTTGCTAACAGTGGAGGGAGAGCAACGGAGTGGCGGGGGACCCCCACGCCTTACAAATGTCCAGTGTGGCAGCCTCGCTTATGTCTATCTTTAGTTTAATTCGTCGCGCTCTTTTCCACTTACTACTTTCCTATCAGAAATTAAAATATGACGACCTCGGTATATAGAATGCACAACTTACGACATATTTGCAAAAAATCGCTATTCGATAAGAGTAAAAGTGGTACTTCCGGTCTGAATTTCAAATTTTTTTTTATACAAAAGATATTCAAAATTATGTTTTGAATACTTTTATACCCAAGATATTATCAAAAAATGAGGTGTGGACACCACACGACTTTCTTATACGTATGAGCGTTTCAAACTATACAATCTTAAGAATTTTTGTATACAAAACTTATTCAAAATCCTTTTCTAAGTACTATTATTCTCTTAATAAATCGCTATAGAATGCATACTTTGCAAGATATTCGAAGAAAAGTGCTCTCTTTAAGAGTAAAAGTGCTACTTCCGGTCCGAATTTTGAAATTTCATGTATACAAAAAGTATTGCAAATATAACTCTAAATACTTTTGTACTCTTAATAAATATATATAGAATGCATAATTTACGACATATTTGCCAAAAATCGCTATTCGGTAAGAGTAAAAGTGTTACTTCCGGTCCGAATTTTGAAATCTTTTTTATACAAAAGATATTGAAAACTATGTTTTAAATACTTTTATACACGTAACGTACCTGTCTAAAAAGCTTGACTTGCGAAATATTCGCAAAAAACCGATTTTCGATAAGAGTAAAAGACCTACTTCCGGTAGGAATTTCGAAAAACTTTTTAAGTAAAATTGTTCTCAATTTTAATTTTAAGTACATATGAATTCTTTATAAATTTGTATAAACTTAGTATTTGACGAAATATTGGCAAAATTCGATTTTTTCACTGAAGTAAACTGCTACTTCCGGTCTACCGATTTTACTGAAAAACTAATCAGATCTCAAGAGGGAGATTATACACGTAAATACAAAATTTGGAATTGATATATCCAGCGGTTTGACCGCTATCGCGGTCACACACAGACACACAGACAGACAGACAGACAGACACACAGACATTTTTTAAAAACCACTTTTTTGGTATCAGGGGACCTCAAAACGTGGACATCTGCAAAAATCTCGAGGTCGAAAATTTTCATCATCACAATACTTCCTTATACTACGTATAAGAAAGTAAAAAGAAGAGTAAGCTTAATATGGTTCACTAAAAAAATAAAAAATATTAGGTGCCTGATATTGATATTTATTGGAGTCATGGAATTCAAGCAAAATTAGAAATACAAGAAAAGCCGTTACAAAATTTTATAGTACCGTAATGTATTTATGTTCATATAAAGGCCGATCTATCCATTTGTTATTGATATAATAGCACACGTAGACTAAAATATCCTGTAGATATACATATAGATAAAAGAATGCGATCATTCAGAAGTTCGGCCACTATTACAAATTAATTAATCTTAATTAGTACACTAACCTTAATTATGCTTTTATTTAATTCATGGTAAATAAATTTATAAATCTGGCGAATATGTTTATATGTTATTACTTACAGTTATTCTGTTTACGCAGTTTGAGATTAGTTAATGCATATTAAAAGATATGTACCTGTTCCAATTCCATCAAACAAAGATAATACTCTAATTGGCTTCTTAATTTTCGGAGGTTCAGGTCTACTAATGATTGGGCTGGAATCAGAAAATAATACTTGTATCTAGAATGGAATTAATATAAGTACTGAATAAATATACACAAAACGTATCTTTTACTCTATGCTTCCAATCTCCTCTACATTTTATTAGTCCATTCGAAGTACTTGGTTCACATACGAAACAATACCAAGGTTCCTGTTTTAATATATGTTGTCTACTAGCAGGCAGACCAAGATCGTCTAAGCATTTGTTACAATATACCCTACAAGAGAACATTTCACTTGTTAGTTATGTGTTGCAGAATTTGGTTATTATGATTATTATATATATTATTATTATTATTATTATTATTATTATTATTATTATTATTATTATTATTATAATTAAAAATATAAAATATTAGTAATATTTTATATTTTTAAATGTATGACGTCCTGATTTTAATGATTTTTATAAGTGTGCTGAACTTATTTTTTATATGTTAAATCTTGTAATTTATACACAACACTGATGTTATGTCTGATGAAGATTTGAAATAAATCCAAACGTCACAATACATCGAATTATTGTGTTTTATTTAACTATAAACCCATAATTCTGTTTTTAAAACAGTAATTTTAATTTTTCTATATATAAGAAATGTCTTAAAAGCAATTAGTTATCTTGGCGTAACGGCATTGTAATGACAATTAATAACAAAATGATAATTTGACAGCAAGCTATCATATAAAAACTTTCAAGACTAACAAGACATAATGCAAACGAGAAATATGTAAAAATGAAAATGTGAATAATTAAGCGTAGAACCATCGTTACTATCTATGCAGTTTTATAAAACTGTCTTTATGCATTTAATTCCACTATACAAATAATATCGACGCAAATAAATGTAAAAGTCAGGAGTGAGCTTAGATAAACAAAGACCTTCTGATTGACCCACATGAATGGTATACGACAGCTCTACTCCTAATTTTTATATAAGTCCTTTAATTGTGCAATTTGCGTTGAAATTATTTGTGTAGTGGAATTAAATGCATGTCTACGACAGATCAAGACAATTTGATAAAACTACAACAGGTTTTCTTCCGCGTTTCCACTGCCTGAT